>CM019214.1:104097259-104239635 GCA_009741485.1 Malurus cyaneus samueli | reverse complement strand
CTCTGCCAATTTCTGATCCTTCTCCAGGAGCCTTTGCTTCTGCTTTTTGTTACTGTTTCCTTCAGTTTACATTAAATTCCATCTTGGCAATGGCAGCTTTGTAAGGGGAAAGTTTTATATTTTGCTATTTATAGACCAGTTTAGGTAACAGCCTCAAATTATGGGAAAATGAATTTAAAAACTACCAAGCAAACAAGCAAGCAATGCCACTAAGTGCCTAAACTAGAGAAAGAGCATATTTGCACCTAGATATGAAAGGCAGGAACAACCAACCATCCTCAGCATGCAGATCATTGCTCGTTCAATTTATGGCCAGATAATGCTATGGTTATGAATCTACTTTGAATATGCCATTAGTATTTTTCCTTACAGCTGAACTCCAAGAATTTTTATATTTGGGTCTAATTCATTAGATGTTTTTTCATCCAATTATGTCCCTAGCTTTCAGTACAAGTAGCCCCAAATTTACATTTCCATTCCTCCAACTAAGAACATGAAAATGATTTAGCACTTCTTTTCCAATTCACACACTTTCCTCATACACATGCATGTATATAAGTTTGTTTCTTTGACTTATGACATTTTCTCCTCTATTCTGCACAAAAAATATCTCCCCACCCCTCCAAAAAGTGAGCTTTACCATGCCTTTGATTTTTATCTTTTTGAAGGCACTTTCCGTAGAGTAATGGTAATCATAATGTACAAATTCAGTTACAGGGCTTCTGTAAACCACTGCTGTGTTTGTGGAGGAGAAAAGGTCATCTTCCTTCATCTTCCACCAGGAAATTAAACAAACAATTTTAGAATAATAATTTTTAAAAAAGAGTAGTGAAGTTGTCCTTATCTTTTGAGCTGAAATCATAACAATCATTTTTTTCCACCCAGAATTGCTCTTCAGTCCTGAAGGAAGCTTCCATTAGATTTTTCTAATTTTCATATTTCTGTAAAATGTTGCCTATATAATATTACTTGGACATACATACAGCTTTCTCCTCAAGGTTTATTATTAAAAATATGAAAAATGTAAATCATTACAGCTTATAAACTCCTAAACTCCTTACAACTTCATTGTTGAAAAGTGGGACTGTTCATGGTTGAGGGGATTCTCTCTCTCTGGACAGTATATAATATACCCATATAAGTAGGAGAAATAACCATGTATTAATATATTTTGGGTGTAACATTTACCATTTAGGTTTTTCCAACATTTTGCTAATAAAGCAAAAATTTTTAGTACTCTACAGTTCCTCTTTATCTTAAACAAATCAATATAGAAACTAGGTCCCTATTGTATAGTAAACAGAAAATTTAAAATACTACATATAAGGTGTGAAAATAGTTAAACCAGCCTTTCAAATATATATAAGGCCTATCTTGAAACGCTGACAGAAAATATACAGCTTTTTTTTATTTGTTTTCTTTAATAGATTCAATAACTTTAATCCTAAACTTGAAGGCTTTCTGTGATAATGTGAATACTTCTAGGGCGCATATCTGTTCAAGGAGTATAATAATGATAGTCCCTTAGACATTTGTCTTCAGTTATTAACAGCTGAATTTCTTGCAAAGGTCATTTAAAAATCCGAAGTGGTACTTCCTCAGTACAATCAATTGATTAGTAAGCAAATCTAGCACTTAAAAAATTATTATTCTATTAATCATAATGCAGTTTTTGTTTCTTTCTCATTAAGGGAGAGAAAGCTGACATAAATATGAAAATTATCTCCTCCTGATTTTATTAGTGGTTTTGTAATCCTTCAAAGTTTGCTTTCCTGGAATAGAATGGTGGTCATTCCATTTCTATTTTTGAGAAGCTGTGGATATTGACTTCTGTCAGAGAGAGACCAGGCAAGATGATTCTCTAGTCTGATCTAATGTAGGAGCCATAGTTTAGTTCTTATGTCATGAAAGAATCAAGAATATAAGAAATAAGGAGATGAAAAAAAAAAAAAAAAAAGAGGATTGCAGGGAATACATGTCTGAAGGCAATAAACTAACAAAAGAGCTAAATACCAGATATTCAAGGACAGGATAATTATGGAGCACATTTTGCAGTTACAGAAATTCATAAGAAAGAATATCAGACCAAAAGGAGGTCACTTGAGCATTCCAAATCTAAGTGTATTTATGCTGAGAGAGTAAACCAGAAGGGAACAAAGCACAGTTTAAAAAGAAGCAATTAAACAACCTTCCACAAAGGTTACCTTTGTTCAAGACTTGTTTACCTGATGAATGTGAACAGTGAAGGAACCACAGAAACCAAGGTGCAGAGCGTGGAATAACTTTACAGCCTTTAGCACAAATAAGTTGCAGTCTTAAAATACAAAGTGTGAATGTGTTGTGGTTTCAGAATGCTGGCGGAAAGCCAGGCACCCACAACCCCTGCTCACTCACTCTCCCCCACCACCACTGGGCAGAGAAGAGCAAAGGAAAAAAATTAACAAAAGGGTTCATGAGTTGAGATAAGGAACAGGGAGGAAATGCTTGCCGGACAATACAGGCTTAAGTTACAAAGTGAATTTATTGCTAATAAAGTCAGAGGAGGAGAATGAGAAATAAAAAAACCTCAAAGACACGGATCTTCTCCCTACTCCCTCCTCGCGTCCCACCAACTACAAAGTAGCGGGGGTGAACAGGGTGTGGGGTTGGTCAGTTCAGGGTGTGGGGTTGGTCAGTTCAGGTGTGGGGTTGGTCAGTTCAGGGTGTGGGGTTGGTCAGTTCAGGCGTTGGGTTGGTCAGTTCATCACCAGATCCTCTGTGGCTGCTGAGGGAGAGGATCCTCCTTGCGATGCCGTGGGGTCCCTCCCATGGGAGACAGTTCTCTTGAACCTCTCCGGCGCGGTTCCACTCTCACGAGCAGCAGCCCACACATCTGCAGCGGAGTCCCTCCACGGGCAGACAGTCATCCCAAACTGCTGCACTGTGGGTCTCCTGTCCTGGGTGCAGGCCCAAGGCGCTGTTCCATCTGGGAGCAAGGCCTTCTCTCTCATGGCTCCTGCTGGACACAGCCCTCCGCGGCGTCCGCCCGCTCCAGCGTGGGACCTCCCTCCTCCACGGCTGCGGGTGGATCTGACCCTCTGTGGACCCATGGGCTGCAGGAGGACAGCCTGCTCCACCATGGTCACCATGGCTGGCAGGGGGACAGCCTGCTCCACCATGGTCACCGTGGTCACCATGGGCTGCAGGGGACAGCCTGATCCACCATGGTCGTCACCACAGAATCCCAGCTCCAGCGCCTGGAGCAGCTCCTCCCCCTCCTTCTCCGCTGACCTTGATGTCTGCATCCCTCACATATTCCTAGCCTCCTCCTCCTCCCCTGGCAAAACGACCGCGTCCTCCCTTTGTTTTGATTTCTTCCTAAATATGCCTCTACAGAGGAGTAACCACCACTTCCAATTGGCCCAGGTTTGGTCAGTGGCAAGTCCATCATCCTCAGAGCCAACAGCAATTGGCTCTGCTGGACATGGTGGAAGCCTCCACAAGTTTCTCACAGGAGCCATCTTTTTGGCCCTCCCACTTCCAAAAACTGGGCCAAGCAAAACCAACACAAGTGATGTTAGCACCTTCTATAATTCACATAACTGGATTTGTTAATGATGTATAATGTTAATAGCTGCTACTCTGAAAAAGAATAAAATAATTTGAAAAAGTTGAAATAATCTGCAATTTAGGATCATAATCCATCAAAACAAAGCACCCCAAGCCGTCCAAATCTTTCTTCTAGTGTTGATACAATTGCAAAACTGTAAGAACGACATGCAGAAGATTTGCCTGGATTCTCAAAATGTATCTGATGCTATGTTGCAGGAGATCCTATGGGGAAATTAAGTCAAATTGGTTTGAAGAGTAATACAATTAAATGAATCAAAAGCTGTCTGTCTAACTCAGGAGAGGGTAATTATAAATAGTACTTCCATCTAGATGAGAAAATAATGTCCACCACTGTTACATGCAGATGCCCTTGGGGTCTTATTATTTCCAATATCTTTATTCTGAAAATCCATAAACCCAGGGGTTAATGGCTGCCTTCTCAACTGCTGAGCACTTATCTCCTCACTGGAGAAGTCCCATATTATTATTAAAACCTTGACAATGCCATCTGTATCCACACTGTAAGTCCTGGGGCAATAATCCTGGAATGCCTCTCTGAGGATGCAGTGTACATAACAGGAATGTGCTGCCTCACATTCCTTGCTAGAGGCCAAGCAAGTTATTGCCTGACCTGCACCACATTAACTCTGTGACAAAAATTAATTTACCCATGTCATAAGAACTTTGAAAAAACATGAGGGAGACTTCCCTTCCTGAATGCCAAAATCAGAGAATTCATGGCATGATCCAAACAGCAATCACTGTCATTATCCCTGCACACCACGTACATTCCCTGCTGTCCTGCAGGTCAGCACCTATGGGTGTATTTGCCATTCCTGGGCAGTACTGTCGGGCTGTGGTTGTCCCAGGGTTGAGCTGAGGTCCCCATAGACCCCCAGACCGGGTCCCCATTGTCCAGCCTATCTGAGCTCCAGCCCTGCCACTGAGCACATCAGGGCTGTGATGGAGCTTTCACCCCTTCCCTAGGGAGAGGAAAAGAATCAGGCAGGAATTGGAAAGCATATTAAAAAAAAAAAATAATCTTAAATGGACTCCATGTGTAAGACACCAATATCCTGCTCCACGTGGCAAAGAATAGAAATTCCCACCATAGCCTCTGTGTCCTGCTGGCAAAGACTTCAGGATGCTGCCAACACATTTTATTTTCCTATGCCCTCCAATTGAGGAAAATTAAAGCCACCCTGCAGCTGACTACTCTACGTAAAAAGTTTCACAGATGTTAAGCAAGTGGAAACATTTAAATCTTCAGTAATAAGACAAATGTTTCTCTTTTCAGATAATGGATCATCATGATTATCACCAGACAGGCAATGACAATTAGATATGCATAGGAAGGACAGCAAATTCTTCTGGTCCATCCTAATTGCAAGATTTTAAAACTTGATGTGGAATTTTTAAACAAGTTACATACAAGGGCATGCAAAATTTAACAAATTTGGAAGGTTGTGTAAAAAGTAATTCTATATTTTCTATGTGTCCTGATTTATTATATATTTTTCCCCCAAAGAAATAAGGCTATCTATTAAAATTTCACCTTAAATATGAAACATGGTTACAACAGAATCTTGCTTTGTGGTGAAATTGTAGATTTGTAAGCACTTAAAAGCTGTGGTTTTTTTTTGGAATAAAATAACACATATTCTTTGCAAAATAGGTCGTATCTCTTTTCCAATCTAAATCTAAGATGTGCTTCATGTTCTGCAGTATTTTTCAGTTCCAACTAACTTCTAACATCCAAATTGCAGTCATTCTAAGTTGCTGAAAATAGTGTAAAATAAGAGATGAATCTATTATCTACACACATTTATCATAACAAAATTATTTAAGTGCCTTTTGAACAGCGCAGCTCATTTGATCTAAAAGGGAGTTTTGGCGATACTGAAACCAACTTTGTTTTGTCCACAATGAAGATCCAAAGGATTCTTGCTGAGGGTCTCATAACAGTACAGGAGAGGGACGTCTTTTCTAAAATTTTGTGTAGTGAATCTATATTTGCTTTTTATATTAACAATGTTCATTGACTGTTTTATACTTAGGTAGGAAATGTTGTAAATTTACGTGCCCCAAGAATAAGACAAAATATTATTGTACCATCTAAAATATAGATCTAATACCTTAAATGTCTCACAGCACTATCTTCCCATTACAGAGCTGTAATATATTGTATTTAAATTTTACCATTACTTCTCATTTCTATTATATATATAAAGATTTGGAGAAGCATTTTTTTTTTCCTTTCCTTTAGGATATATTTAATTACTTTAATTCAAACTTATGCCCTTCTGGCATCATAATTAACATGGAATCAGTATCATTAGCATTTTAATGTACAATAAATAATCATGTACAAATCGGGGGGCTTTTTATTTTTTTTTTATATTACGCCTTCCTTTTTAACAATAAACCTAAAACCTATTTTCCATTTATGTGCTACATTTTTTTCTCCTTTTTATTTTTTTGCAAGAATAACTGAGCAGAGACCAGAACATGGAAATTATAATTGAATATTCTTTCGCTTATCAACTCGTTTTGACCTTACTGACCTCAGTACTTCACAGTGTTTTATGCTGTGTTCAACAGCAGCTGTCAGAGGGGTTGACTGAAGCATCTACTCGTGGTTGAGCCACTCCAGGTCTCCCAAAGGACTTTTAGGGATTTGACTTCTCAAATAACAAATTATCACCTTACTTTCAAAATTTACTCAGTTTCAAAAATAGCAATCACAAAAAACTGGATGAACATATATAAGCAGAGATAATGAAATTGCCATGAAATTCAGAAAAATAATCATATTACTCATATTTTATTTAAATTTAAGGGGTTTTTTTGTGAAAATAGTGTCTTCAGTCCATAGAAGTGCAGAAAAATCTGAAAACTTAGATTTTTTCAAAAACATAAGCATACTTATAATACCTGTCTTTCCACCTCCAAATCCACATACTGCAAATAATCAAAATGAATGTACTAATGAATTTTTAGACACCCTAATGCACAGATCTCACTATATATATATAAAACCTTTGAAACAAAATGAGAAGTTTGAGCAAGTATAACTTCATCGAGTTTCTCTAAGCATAACCTTTCCTACAAGAAGAGCCTACAAAAGGCTAAAAGAATACAAAAAATCAAGCAGAATTTCTACCTTGAAACAGTGGTTTTAATGCCTAAAGACTGAAAAAGGATGGAAATATTTTACAGTTATTATCAAATTTTACACTGAAGCTCAAATCCTTAAAACTGAGATCAAATTTCATAGAGAAATTACTACCAAAATTATTCCACTTAAATAGGACAAACTAACTTTCAGGATGAGCTGTGAGCTTTCAGAAATGAGTTTAGTGGGAAACCCAGTTCCCAGCAGATGAGCAATCAAGGAAAGAATAGGAAAAAAAAAAAGACCACCAGAGCTATAAATACATTACTCATATATTTTGTTGAGTGAATGCATTAGGAAATAGAAATTATATTGGAGAGTTAGCAGCAATCTATATTTCAGGAACTCAAAGTGCCATTTGATGTGTCTATATGATTCTATATTTCTTATTTTTATTTGTTTTGATGCTTTTTTGCTGCAGTTTTTGAGGCCATTTTATATATGTGTCTTCTTTCATGAAGGGGTCAGTTGGAGGAATTCCTTTAAGGACAGGTTAATGTTTTACTTCTGCTATACTTTTCCTCCTCCTCCCCCAATTTGTTTGGTGTTTTCTGCAAATTTGTCATTGACTCAAACAATTCTGTGAATGCTCACAATGATTCAATAGCAATTAAATTTCCTGAATTTTAGAATACAAAGCTACACATTATGTCCGGGTAATCCAATTTGTGGAAGAATTTCAGTTATGTAACATTGTCAGTAAATCATGGATGTTTATAAGAGAGGCTTTGTTATGCTTACTAGCTCTGAAGAAAAGTCAGCTTATGTACAGTATCCATTTGAAAGATCAAAACCATCCCAATATATAAAAATCTTCCTTTAAACAGGAAACAACTTCACATGGCTTCACCATCTGTTAGTTGGAGACACAATTACCATTTTCATAATATTAATTCTTTTTCCTCTGTACATCTACTTATACCTATACCTTTTACATGATGGCAATTAAATAAATTTTTTAAAAAATGAAAGCTTGAATACATTTTTTAAGTGGACTGATGATTTCTGAAATTATTTACAAGTCATTTCAAAATGTATATTTTAGAGTTTTTTGTGACTTACAACATTTCAAGTACTGACTTAAGAGCAGAGATATCTGAGATATGCAGATAAAGCACATATTTTCCAAGAGAGCCTTGATTAAGCCCCATTTAATCAGAGAATAATTGAAATTATTTGCGTTGGAAGGGACCTTAAGGATCATTCAGTTCCAACTCACTTGCCATGGGCAAAGATCCTGTATTCTAGCAACCTGAAATATCCTACATACATTCTGTAACATGAGAAAAGGAAAAGAATTATCCAGAGAAAAACCACCAACATTGTACAGTTTTCCTTTAGTTATAAGGATGAATTATGTGAAAATGAAGCTGGGAAGGAAGGGCATGAAGTTAAAAGAAAAGAGAGTGTATATCTTTCCATCTTTTTTATAAAAGGGGATCTTCAATTTGAAAAGAAATACACTTATTATTTGGACACACTTTGATCAATCTCATTGAAAAATATGTCTGACAACACCCAGAGCAGATGCAATAGAAAGAAAAGTATAATAAAAAGCTTGCCATACATGCATATGGATCTCAGGCACAATAAAAACCCTGAGGTGCTGAGAATATTTCAGTGTGTACTATAATAAAGATGCATTTGTGCATCAGTATTTCAGTGGTACTGTAAATTTTTTTGTTGCACAGAGAGGATGGTAACCCTAAAGAAAAAGTAACCAAAACAAAATAAAAAGAGTAATATAAGTGATAACAACACTGACTCTAGGAAAAACAGTCATTACTAATTATTTTTTTATTCTCTGTCATGGTAGAATTGAACATTCATACACAAAATCCATACTAATAAATTTAAGCTTTGTAGTTTTATTTCAAAATATGTTCACTACTTTCCAGAGATGACCTTTTCAAATTATTTCAGTGGATTGTGTCTGCAAGTGAGCTTATTATCTCTGGGTTTAGACATAAAAAAGAGGTTGCTATTATTTTGAGCTAACAGTATTATATGTCTGTTCCTTATAAGAGAACATATTTTGGTAGGAAATAAGCAGAAAGGTAATGAAATTCAGAGATTATAAAACAAGAGTTGCATTCATCCTCATCAATACACAATTTCATAATTTCACTATCAGCTGATTTGATGTTGAAATATTCATTTTATTTTCATTTCATTGTCATTTTTTACAAAACTTTCTGAATTAAAAAAAAAAAAACAAACCTCAAACAATCAAACTCCAAAAAAACCAAAACCCCCACAACAAACAAAACAAAACAGCTAAGAAAATGTGACATGAGGTTAAGAAATATGGTTAAGAGCTTTACTGAAAATCTAAGCCTTGTTAATAATTTTGAAGATTGTTTTAAAGATCACATGAATAATTGAACAGAACAAGCTTTGCAATAGTGATAGGTTACATTATTTTGGAAGTAGAATTGAAACCAGAGTTTGTGCATTAGATAATAAATAGGTTACCTAAAAAGTCTGAAATCGGTATAAAAAATATTGAACATATTTTGTTGAAATATGTTTTGTTGTGGCTAAGAAAATAATTCCTCTTCTTTAAAAAAAAAAAAAAAAAAAAAAAAAAGCATAAATATTATGGTCCTAATTCCCATGCTATTCTATACAGCAAATCCTAAAAAAACCCAATAAAAAATTAACACAACTTTAGACTGAAGAAGGAATCAGAAGCTGATTGACATTATGTTGTTGTTTGACATTCTACCTCAGCTTTCCGAGTCAGGTTTCCTCTGCTTGTTTATTTATTAGAGCAGATCAAGTGCATCCTTATACTGTAAATGTCTGGTTTGTTTTCTTCCCAGAGTTTGGTACCTTGACCCACAGTTTAACAAACAATTTCTAGTGGAACAAACCATTAAAATACTTGGAACAAACCATTAAAATATTAAAATGAAAAAAAAAAAAAAAAAAAAAGAATCATTTGCAGCCCAGGCCAGCATAAGGATAGGACAAACACAGATTCTTTCTGCACCAACAGTGATTTAAAATTATGATGTTTATCCATAAACCTCAGCTCAAGTACTGGGGCTATCAGAGGGAGGGGAAAGAAGAGAAATGTGGGACAAGATGCAAACTTTCAATACTTCTGCATATTTTAAACCTTCATTACTCAATAAAGAGAACTGTGTACTTTTAATTCAAAGGACAGGAAAAGATTAATTTTTCTGAGTCATGTTCACACAGACATATTTTCTTTAGTTAATACAAAATTCCAAGATTCCTCTTCTGAACTAAACATTTCCATTTTTCAGGGATCTTGTGCAAAATGCAGTACCCTGAACTCTCTGGGATAGACTAATTTTTAATGGAACTGTCTCATGACCAATCTGAGTGAGCCACTCTCCTTCCTTAAAGTCTTTTTCTTTCTATTTCTCCCCTCCTATCAGACTTCCCTCAACATTTGAAATGCAGTGTTGAAAACACGAAGTTTGAGCGGTTAAAAACTTGCAAAATTTGTTGTTAGCAATCAACACTACATACAATTAAAATATGCATATATATATTTTAATTGTTTCCCTAACCAAAAAAAAAAAAAAAAAAAAAAAAAAGGCATCAAAGAGTAACACAAGCAACACTTTACCCTAGAACACAGAACTAAGAAGTTTTACTTCTTCACATTTCACACTTTATCACCTCCTCAATCCCATCTTATTTGAGAAATCAACTGGTGAATACACACTAAAGAGTTTTATTCCTCCCTCTTTACCCCTCCTAATATCTGAGAATATTATTGAGAACAGCCTGTGTGTGGATGCCCTGGCCAGCAGATTATTATAGACTCTTAAACAAGGTGTCATTAGTCCTGTCCTAATTCACTTTGCATAAAGGAGTTAATGGATCACTGAACCAGAAAGGACAAACAGATTACAAAAGAAATCAATCTAATCGGCTAGAAAGGAGACCTTGGTTCCAGTTTCAATTTTGAAAGCCTTCATAAAACTTCAGTGAATAAGTCAGTACAGAAAGAGTCCTTAGGGATATGTCTAAGTGACTGTGGTGGTGGGAACTGTAACAACATTTTAAAAGAGAAGCTTAATAAAATTAGTTTTCAATGTTCCTAGTGAAAATAATATTTTCTGTGCTTTTAATTTTGTTCCTACTTTATCAAAAAGCTCAAAGAGAAACTTGATTTATTTACTCTCAGTTCTAGCTGTGAATATGGTGGGGTTTTGCATAAGATTTGTAAGAAATTCAAAACAGGGGCTGTTGAGAAATAAGAGGCCTTAAAAAAAAAAAAAAAAAAAAAAAAAAAAAAAAAAAAAAAAAAAACCCAAACTCTTGCAATTGTAATTTATTGATAAAATGCATGGTGAAATAGTTCCTAGTAAGAAGTAATGTGAAAATTATGATTTGTTTCTTGGGTAAGATGAGCAAAACTGAGAGTTGGAGAATTGTAACTTTAGTGTTGCTGACTTAACCTACCTATTTCTTAAAATTCAGATTTACAGAAATCCCAAGTGAAAGAAAACTTATTTAAGGACAGCTGTGTGTGTAAAATTTACATGAGAGGGATTCAGACAACATTTAATATATGAAAATCTGCCTACATACTTTAAAGTAGCTCCAGTTACTTATTTAAGCCTAATGCCTTCTACAGTCTTAATAGTTTATTTACAGCTTAGCAATATTTGACACCACTGCTGTCTGCACTGGTTCTTCAGACCACAATATCAATCACTGGGGTGAACTTCAAACTTTAGACATTCTATTTGATGTCTATAGCACAATTATTGGTGAAATCTACATTTACCTGAAGATTTAATATTATTGACATGAAGTCAGTACATGGTTTTTCTATCTCATCCCTTTTCCACTCAAATTTGATGCTTTAATAAAAAATTTAAAAAAAGGATTTTATATTACTGAATTAAAATAACACACAAAATAAAATTTAAAAAAAGAAAAATCAGAGCTCTGATTTGACACTAATTAGGCCAGCCTATGCATCTGCAGGTAATCTAGTTATTAGTGTGATGCCCTTCTAGTGAATTCTAAGTACTAATACTGAATTTCATGATAAATGTATCAGTTAATGAAGATGCCAAATTAAGAGCTGTGAAAAATGAACTGGGAAAAGAACAATACCATTTCTAACATTTACTATAACCTTGAATTCTCACAGAACACTTTCACTATTTGTACTATATTTATTCACTGTGTCTTACATATTTTAAAGTAAACTGAGAAAACCGGTTCATTGCATGTGGACACGCTATCAGATGTTAATAATACAGATTCATTGCATGGATCGATAAGTAGTCAAATATCCTTTCTGAAGTGATGACAGAGTATATTATATTATTTTTGTTGTTGCTTATTACAAAGCTGGACACCTGCACCTTATTTTCACTACAGTGTAAAAGCTGAGCCTCAAGGCTTTTTAGCGACATCAATTTTTAGTTGTGGCATTTTGCATTCCAATCATATAAATTTTCAATGTCATTTATTCTAATTATTCTTAGGGAGTAGCAGTCATCTAAAATAGCCGTAAAAGCATCTCTTTTAATAGTAACCCAAATAAGAACATTAGAAGATTACAAAAAGGAGCAACATCTAAGTAATCATCATGTAAGTAACTTTATGAATAGCAAAGCATGACTTGGTTATGAATTGTATCCATATTTGCTCAATGTCAGTCTCAGACTGGCACAGTGAATTTAAGTTTTTCCCAGCAAAGCCAGGGCCATGCTTTTCAGCTCCTGCTTCCATGGTCTGTCTAAAATCAGGTAATATCACACTAAGGTGTACTTTTACAGTTTCACTATAGTGAATTTTTAAAAAACTTAGAATGAAACCAAGTGCTTATAATGTGAAATTCCAAACAAATTCAGGTTCAAGAAAAATTTTAATCTTTCACTCTAACAAGCAGCATTAAACTGTTATCTTAGTAGAAAATTTCAGAAGATTACATAAGTAACACCTGAAGATCCTCAAAAAAGACAGCATACTGAGTGAATACTGACCATTTCACAGAATAACATATATGCTGGATAACAGTATGATTCCTCAGTGCAAAGTTTCTCTTTCAGTTTCAGGTTCATCAGAAGTAGAAGAATTTTTCTGGTTAAGAAAGCCAAACTTTCAGCTGAGTTAAAAATCATTGAGAAGTTTCAGGAAATAAAGTTTGCAGAAGAGCATCTAGATATAAAAATAGCCTCCTCAATCAAACAGCACTTTCTGTTAAAGATGGTGCTGTTGTTATTTCTGTTTCACTTATAATTAAAAACTCAGTTTACATTATTCCTCAGATTAGGAGACTATGAAATGTCATTTCTTAACTATCTAAATGGATATAGGGTATTCTAGGAATATTTTTCATGGTTCAGACTACTATGGTCCAAACATTCTAAAACTAAAAACATTGCTCAGAGAAGACATGAATAGATTTTATCCAAATCACAGAAAATTAAAACAATTTAAGTCAAGTAAATTTTAGTAATAGATTGATGTAATTCTTATTTACCTTGCACAGAAAAAAAAATAAAATCAGTTCTGACCTAGAAAATGAGGTGTTAATCAAAGGTAGAATGGAATAGATTTAGGTTATTTTGAAGGACATATTTGATTCCACATCAGGTTCTCATCTAGGCTTTGTCTGTCTGCTTTAGGTCTATGATTAAATATTCAGACCAGAGAGTGTCCTAAAACATAAGGCTGGATTGCCAATCTCTCTTTGGCTTAGGAAATATTGAAATATTTCAGGTCTGTTGAGCAGACAGTCATAGTGAACCCCCCTCAGAATACTCTAATTCTTGAGCTCTTTTCTTCCATGAGGAGGCTACCAGAATCAATTCTGATCACGTAATTGGTCCCTCCTCTTAAAACCTGGCTAAAAGTCTTTTCTCTACCAAAAGTAAATGGAGATCTTAGCTGTCATTCTCTGATTATGCTGTATAAAATAAAGGAGACATGTTTGCAGAGCAAGAGGAAGTATCCCTCAACCATCTTGATCCCAGGAGGAGGATCAAGGACTGCCAGATCAAAGCAAACATCTTTTTAAACATGTTGTAACGAAGAGAAATATCTGCCCTTTCTTACCTTTGTCTTTATAGTACAGAGAATACTACTAAAAGCAAGATTCCCACATATTACTTAATAAAGCATCATTTCTAGCTCAGTGACAGAAAAAAAAATTAGAGCTTAAATGAGGGGGGGAAAAAAGTGCCAAGTTTTCCCCACGGTTGTAACCTTTGTCTCTTTCATGCTTTTGAAGTCATTGCTGACTACAAGAGATGAATTTGAGGGTTTCATTTTTACTTAAAAGTCACATGATGGGCTTCTACTTGAAAATGTAGATGGATTCTTGAAACTGTGGAGAGTGAATCCCTATTCTTCTACCCTAATAGTATCTTAGCAAAAGGCATAGTTAAAAAAAATACTGTACTCAAGCAGCAGAGTATATCCCCTCCATGCTGCCTTTATGACTTTATTAAGAGAAGTTGTCACAGCAGAAGATGATATTTCTTATGAGCACAGGTTGTCCTATGAAAAAATTCAGGAAATTTGGATTATTCAGCCTAGAGAAGAGAGAGCTCCAGACAGACTTTATTGAAGCCTTTCAATACTTAAAGGGGACTTATATGAAAGGTGGGGACAAATAGTTAGAAGGGACTGTAGTTATAAAGCAAGGGGTAATGCTTTTAAACTAAAAGATGGTAGATTCACATTAGCTATAAGGAAGAATTTTTTACAGTGAGGATGGTCAACCACTTGAATAGGCTGTCCCAGGTATCATTTAAAGGTCCCCTCCAACTCAAACACTTTTATAACACTAAGATTATCATAAAACAGTTTGGAAAGATGAGATTTTTCACATGGAATGTCAAATCAATGAACCATTCATAAAAAGGCAAATGCTTTCAGGACATGTAATAATTCTGGGGGTTGTTTTGGAGGTAAACTGAAGGCATTTAGCCTTCAGTGCTTTGTTTCTTTTGAGGGATGAACCAAGAGTCAACATTCCTGTGCCTCTTCATCACGGCTTATTGATGATTTCGCATCACCCACCCATCTGTGTGCAGGCAGCCTCCCCACAGCTCTGCAGCAGGAATTCTTTGTCTCCTGGATCTCCGCTCATCTTTCTGTAGGCCCTTAACTCCAAGCACCATGCTTCAGTGAGCAGCGTATTCCTTCCTAATTACTTCAGTCAGCTCCTGAATGAAAACACACTCCTTCTTGTTGAGACAAGGGCTGCAGGATTTTTACCTCTTTAGAATACCTTCTGAAATCCTCTCCTGACTTTGGCCACTTTCACCATCAGTAATTTTATGGCTCAAAAAGCTAAAATATTTATTTGCTAAACCTTGATGACAGATGAACATCTCTTTGACAGACAGATCAAAAGATCTGCAGAAAACACTCATCAACCCTACTTAATTTTAGCCTGAATTCAAGTTTAGCTGCTATAGCTATTTAACAACTGGGTATGGGAGCAGAAGCATAATTTATAATGTCAGGAAATACAATAAGTATAGTTACTTTAGAAGTGAAAATGTAATGCTATCCCATAAATCAGCAGACTGTAGCAGAAGTGCTAGTAGTGTTTTATAGAAGTTACAGGTACTTTAGCAAAACATTTGGTACTGTTTGCCACAGTCTTTTCCTAGTCAAACTCACAAGATGAAGTCTGGGAGCTGAGTAGGAAGTTGGGTAATGTACTCCAAGAGTAATGATGGATGGGTTTGCTCAGGCTGGAACCAGCCACAAATACGATCCCTCAGGGATCAATTCTGAGCCACATAACATAACATGTCATGTCTAACATCTCCATAAATCGTTGGCATGATGGGACTGAAAATATTCTCAGCAATTTGGCAGGTGAAATTGAAGGGAGGGATGAGGTGGACATTTCAGAAGGGAGAGACATCTTACTGGGAGAACCCGGCAGGTTGGGAGAGTGAGCTAGAAAGAACAGCGCGGAGTTTAACAGGTGAGAAAAGGGCTACCTGAGGGTCCTGGTGACACCAAGCTGCAGCTGAGCCAACAGTGCAGCAGCCAAGGTGAAATGTGTCCTGGGCTCATCCACAGGGACACTGCCAAAAGGATAGAGATGGGATCATTCCACTCAACTCAGCACCTGTCCGATCACAGCTGGAGCACTGTCCAGCTCCTGTCCCCACAGCTCAAAGCAGACAATAACAGTCTGGAGCTGGTACAAAGGAGAGCCATGAGATGGTCTAAGTGTTGGACATCTTGCTTATGGGCAAAAACTGAAGAGCTGAAATATTGTCTCCTTTTCTCAGGAGGGACATCATCACAGTATTCCAGTATTTCTAGACTGGTTTCAAAGAGGGTGAAGGTTCTCTCTTCACAAGCAATCACAGGAGAAAAAATGAAGAAAAAGTGCTCCAGATTGCACCATGAGAGCTGTTATCTTCATATAAGGCTTTTTTTGCAGTAAGAAGAGTCAATCACTGGAACAACCTCCCTAGATATGTGGCAGAGTCTACATCACTAGAGGTTTTCAAGATGTGACTGGAGAGGATGCAAGATAATCACACCTAAGCTCCATTTTCCATGAAAAGGTGGTCTAAGGTATCTTGTTTCCATACTTAATTTAGATTTTTCACTTTGCCTGAGGCTGCTTATGACTGAAAATGTCATTGCTTTGGACCATCATCTCAGCAAACAGTGCAAGTGTATAATGTAAGAAATAAATTTGCCTACTTATTAGCGAGAGGGTTTTTTTCTTCTGCTCTCTGTGATGTTTTATTCTGTGAAAGATATTTTCAATATTGTTGCATATTTCATTGTGTGCATTTGACACAAATTGGATGAGAAAAAAGTGCTTTTTATTTTTATAAGACAGGTTTCTAAAATCTTTTTTACATGCCAGGTGTACAGATTTCAAACTAGCTTGGAAGTTTCTCTGAAGTAACAGAAGCAAGGAAGTAATTTTCTATGAAGACTTAAGGATTCCAGAAATTGCAAGCTGTATATGCTACTCTGGAATTACATCAAGTATTAATTTTAAAGGGAATGTTGAGTCATAAGGATGAAACAACTTTTTCAAGTGAATTTTAAACCAAAACAGCCAATTTGGGGCAGTGTCTAGCAGTTGTGAAGATAGAAATTGCAGTTGATTTTGAAGAAAAATATCAATGGAAAATCAAAATAAATTCCCTTGCAAAAGATTTCGAAACACTGGTTGGTTTGCAAGGTTTAAGGTTAGCTGACTTCCCCAAGGTCAGAAAATGTAAGCTAGATATACAATTAAAAGTGAAAAGAATGAGAATTAAATCTTAACCCAGAATATCTCTCCAAAGCTTATTTAATATTTACACTCATGTAGTGCAAACTTAACAACAGCATATCTCTATAGTAAGATTTAACATTGAGGTTATTTCACATACACACAGACAGACCTCATGGAAATCCCATGTGGCAAGCAGACAGAGATCCTGTTTTCCAAAATTCTGCTTTGTTTTAAACACTCATCAATTTTGAGAACACCAACGACTAATTAGTCTTCCTAAATTTTGCATCTGCCAATGCAGCATGTACTACGAGATCCATCCAAGGGGAGAATCATCCTTTTCCTCTCTCCTGGCCCCTCCAGTACTTGAAAATATGGTTAGAAGTCACTGCACAGTAAAGTAGAACATGCAGGTCCTCTGCATGAAACTGCATTAAGATTTTTGATTTTTGATAAGCATATTTCTAAAAAGCTACTTCATGGATGTTTCTTTGCATGATTCGGGGGATTTTTGCTTTAATATCAGTTCACAGCTGTCCACAATTGTTTTAATTTGGTTTTAATTTGACTTTGGAACATGTCTTGGGTGGATTTTATAACATTCTATTCCTATATTCCATCTGCTTGTATGCCCAAAATGTCCTTGAGTCTTTAAATCTCACCCGGCAGATAGGGCGGGGCATCTGGGAAGGCAGCACAGGCAGTTAAAAGCTGGGGCTGCTGCGCAGCTGGTGGTTCTTGGGAGCTCTGCTGGAACCTGGGAGAACTCACCTCACTGTGTGCAGGAGAGTGTAACTGCCCCGCGGGTCCCGCCGCGGGAAAAACACACGAGACAAGGCAGGCAGGCAGGTCCAGGTGCTTCTTTATTAATCTTCTCTTCCAGCTCTTTTTGCTATAGTGATTTTAGCTCTTTCTTCTGTAGTGATTCAGCTCCGCCCCCTCTGACTGCCACTAGCATGCTTTTTATACACTTTTCTTATCTTTCCCGCACATAGAATCACACCAATCAAACATGCCTCAGCCAGATCACATGGCTAGGTTGGTAGAATACTTTCATTTATCCAGTCCCATGACTGGTTGCGTCAGCTCAGCTCGAGTCTGCGCTATTTTGACCCTCTGAGCCCAGCCCCCACACACAGCTGCAAGATATCGAGGGCCACGGCAGGAGAGTTATATTGTTGCCGCTTGGCTAGCTGAGGTTTGCTTGCTTAGCTAGCTTGGGCAAACAGCTCTCCCTGGACTGCCACACCTTCTGTGGCTCCTGTGATTGTTCTTCTGGAGCAATTCGGTGGGGCTTCGGTCCAAGAACTGGGAGGCAAATGCTGATCAGCATGGGGGGCTGGCAGGGACAAACTGCGGGCACTGCTCCGTCTGGTCCTGGACTCTGGAGAAGCCAAGCGGGCAGAAAACACGCGACCCTCTGTTTCATCCACAGTTAGGAGAGGACTACCACCAGATTCCAACTGTTGCCTGAGCAGCCACATGGACTTTTCTTTTTGGTTTTTTTTTTTTTTTTTTTTTTTTCCTGGGACAAGAGCTGCATCATCTTTCTCCCTACCACGTGCTGAGCAGCTGTGGGGGGAGGGGGTGGCATGCATTCCTGGACTTTTAAATATCTAACAGTTACTTTTTTTTTTTTTTTTTTTTTTTCATGCATCCTGTGGCACCTTGTTGTTAATAAACTATTTTTCTTTTTTTTTTTTTTTTTTTTTTTTTTTTTTTTTTTTTTTTTTTTTTCACTTCAGAGGAAAGGTTTATCCTGTAACATTTCTCTCTGAAAACATTGTCTCAAACCGAGACAGGACATTATACAAAAATACACAAAAAACAGCTGCAACTAGAAATTGTATACGTAATATTCTACAAATTCAGGAAGTGAAAATAATTTGGACACCTGTTTAAAATTTATTTTAGCCACCAACATGCTTTCAGAGTAATTTCCATGAGTCAATTTTATTTATCAATGAACCGTGGCACCATAAAATGTTGTTTAGAACACTGGTAATCTCTGTGTGAATGTAGCTCAACCCCACACAAAAAGTGTGGGGCTGTGACCTGTACTGAATGGGTCATGTTTGCATTTTACCTACCAAGTACTGAAAACCTCCAGGGTGGAAGAGCCATGACTTCTGTGGGCAATCTGTTCAGCACTGCACTGTCACTTCTAGTGACAAGATTTTTTTCTGTATTTGAGTTTCCAAGCCACTTCTCATACTACATCTGGGTTTGTTGCCACTGTGAAGAGTTTAACTCCATCATTTTTGAAATTTCTCTTCAAAGGAATGTAAGGCTATTTGTTAGAGGAAGCAAGTCCAGATCCCTTCATTTCTTCTCAAGATTGGTGTTTTCTAGGCCCTTGATCATCCCGTAGCCCCTTGCTGGATCCTCTTGATGAAGATGTGCCCAACTGCAGCATCCTCAGCACAGCCTCACTAGCACTGCCCAGAGCATGGAGAATAATTTCCACCAAATTCTGTTCTGTTGCAATGGCAGCATCAATTTTCAGCCATAATTAGAAATGTAGAAAAATATTGTTTGTAACAAATAGTTATAGTAATTCTATCAGAAGCATTTTGATTAGACTGAAGAAGTGTTCAGTTGAAGCAGAAAACAGGTCCCCTTCACAAGGAGTGCATTGGCTTGATCCAATGAGTAATTAGGAGCTAAAGGCTTAACTGCTAGGTTGGTTTATTCACTGAGGAACCCAGGGTATTTGCCATGAATACTGCCATAAATACCACGTAACTGAGAAGACAACCAAAAACCAGACTCGGGTACATGACTTCAGCAGGAAATGGTACCATAAAAACCAAGATAAAGAGGTTCCATTCAGCTTCATATTAAATTCTTCTTAACTTTTTTTACAAGAGTTTCATTTGTAGTGTATTACTACCTACAAGTACTAATTTCATTTTCAAAATACAAAAAAATCAAATATAACATTGAACTTATTCGCCACATAATCACAAGAAGAATCATGAAATGAATGCAATTTCAATTATACAAGTACTCATATTCTGACATTTTGTTATACATTAGCTGAGAATGTGCAGCAAATCCAATCAAAGAGCAGCAACAAAAAGGATGGAAGATTAATTAGATTTTCAAATTGAGTCCCAGAAATTCAGTTTCAAAAGAAAGAAAAGTATCCTCTTTGCTCATGTCTGTCTTTTATCTCATGCTATATGAATTCCTCAAGGTAGCTTGTTGTTATTTTAAGCTAATAATTTCATGTGATTACTCTGTTACACAAAAGAAAGAATATAGAAATTAGTATGATTTCAGTGAACTTAAATTCAATACAAAATGTTACTTCTAGGTAGACTAGAAAGGCAAGGCTTGTTGAAATTATGCTGCCCTGAAAAAAGAAGACAGATTATGACAATAGAAAATTAAGAATGAAGTTATTAACTTCTGTGTCACACTAAAATGATTTACAGAAGAAGTAACAAAAATGTATTAGATATGGCAGATATACATTTGAACACTAAAAATTATCTTGATAAACTTTTCTTATGAATTTTGGGAAGATTTTTAGGCTCATTAGCTCCTATCTTAATTCAATTGATCCTCCTCACAACAAGAAGAAAATGAGCAAATAAACAAATTCCAACCAGTTACTATAAAAATGATAAAAGTACCCTGAACGCTGTAGGCAGTAGCAGTACATTGTAGCAATATAATTTCCCATAATCCTGTTTTCTCAGCGTGTTGAAAAGTAGGGAGTAAGGTAGGTAGGGGAGGGAATTATGTTTGTTGTCGTTAACATGGAATGCTGAAGAGCCTTGTCTTACTCATTCCTGACATATTACATATTGCCTCTTCCATGTTTTCCTCCATTTCTTTATATATCTAATGTTGATAGATATTAATGTATGCTTTCTTGCAATTGACAAAAGGATCTAAACTTTAGGAGTGATGAGGAAGGTGAGCATGCCTTTCCTGATCTTATGCCTTCGAAAGTTTCTATTAACCATCATATTGAAAAAAAAAAAAAAAAAGGAAAAAGAAAAAAAGTGAAGGTTGTTTTCATGCATTTTATGAAGTTGCTGCAACACTCTGGAATTTCAGAATATTTTGCAAATTTGCATAGAAGTCTAAAAAATAAGAGTTAGCCTTTTGGACTCTCATTTAAGAATATACTTAATATACTACTATACTACATACATACTACTAACAGTTCTGAGCTCATGTCCTTTCTGTGATGTATTAGAGTGAAACGACACTCAGTGATCAGTACATACACACATACATACATGTATATACATATAAATATATATATATACACACACTCATTTTATGACTTTCACTCACCATCACTCTGCAGTGAACTTCAAAGTTTCCCCAATGAAGTCAACACCAAAAATGGATCTGTTCAAAATGTATTTTTTTTTTACTTACACCTCAAAGTTTATATTTATGTACTTATTTTAGAAAGTCATAAAATGAATATCACAGAATATTTTGAGTTGGAAAGGACCGACAAGGACAATCTGATATCAAAATTGTCTGGATGGAAGCTTTCTAATGCAGTTTCGAGTGTTATAAAGCAGACTTCCTTTATTACAGAATTCTGGTAACTCAGAATTTCCTACCTCCATTCAGGGGCCCTAAGCATCAAGTGAACAGAGTTCATAACAGATACACAGATTACATATTCATTAGCTATCCCTACTTCCTTTGATTTTGTTTGGCATTCCTTTGATTTTGTTTGGCATATTCACACTCCTTATCAGGAGCTCTTATGTGGCTCCTTGGGGTCTGTCTTCAATGTTTGTTGTCCATTTCAGGTAGCTTTTGAGCAAGTACAATATCGTTCTTCTGCTTAACTTCTGCTTTGTCAGGCTTGCAGAGCTGAGCTGGCATGCTGCTTGTGTTTTGCATGACTTTTGTTTGCCCAACTTACATCCTTTATCTGCTTCTACAAGGCTGTGCTGTTCTGTCCTACTGTGCCTGATAAGAATAAAATGTTTTGTTCTAGTGTCCTTTTGCAGTTCTGTTCTACCATCCTTATCACATCGAGTTCACCTCGTAGGTGAATGGCACATACAGGGACTGAGCCCACAATCTTGGTGTTAATTAGCACCATGGTCTGACCAACTGAGCTAATCTTGTGTGAATGAGATGTGTTTAGGCTGCAAAGCAGGGGAGGAAATTACCAAACAACACACAAACCCCAAAGTGAGTTTGTATGGCACCTGTCAGGAAGCGAAATGTCAGTGTTGCAAACAATATGGATGTTTAGGAATTCTTTGCTTAAAAAATACATGTGACATATGTGTTGTTTACAACCGTGACATCCCAAATGTCATCTAAAGTGACTGGTTTGCTCCCAGTATTACCTCCAATGATTCTGGCAAACTTGCTTGTTTTTCTTTCCAGGTGTTGGTGTTTTCCTTTGTGTTATATACCACAGGGGTAGTGGTCAATGGCTCAGGGTCCAAAAGGTCATCAGTGACCAGTGGTGTGCCTCAGGGGTCTGTATGGGATCAGAGCTATTTAGTGTCTTCAGTAATGACACAGACAAAGGGATCAAACGTACCCTAAGCAAATTTGCAAACAATATCAAGCAGAGCAGTGCTGGTGACACATCTAAAGGATGGGGCCATTCAGAAGGACCTGGACAAGGTCAAGAAGTGGCCCATGGTTCAACAGAACAAGTCCAAGGTGCTGTGTTTGGGTGGGGGAACCTTCCATTACCAATCCAGGCTGGGGCTGAAGAGACCCAGAGCAGCCCTGGGGGAAGGCCTTGGGGTGCTGTGGGTGAGAGGCTGGACATGGCCCGGCCGTGTGCGCTGGGAGCCCAGAGCCCCCCGTGTGCTGGGCTCAGCCACAGCCCCGTGGGCAGCAGGGCAGGGAGGGGATTCTGCCCCTCTGTTCTGCTCTGATGAGATCCCACTTGCAGTGCTGCATCCAGCTCTGGGTCCCAGCACAGCAGGACATGGAGCTGCTGCAGCCAGCCCAGAGGAGGCACCCAGGGGATCAGAGGGATGGAGCAGCTCTGCTGGGAGGCTGGGCAGCTGGGATTGTTCAGCCTGGAACAGAGAAGGCTTTGGGTGACCTGTTGTGGCCTTCCAGTCTGAAGGGAGCCCAAGGGATGATGGAGAGAGACTATTTACAAGGGTCTGAAGTGACAGGACAAGGGGAGATGGCTTCAAACTGAGAGAGAGAAGGTTTAGGAAAAAGAGAAGATATTAGGAAAATTTTTTTGCTCTGAAGGTGGTGAGGACCTGGCACAGGTTTCCCAGAGAAGTGTTGGGTGTCCCATCCCTGGAAGTGTTCAGGGCCAGGCTGGATAGGGCTTTGAGCACCCTGCTCTCATGGAAGGTGACCCTGTCCCTGGCAGGAGGTTGGAAAAGTGATCTTTAGAGTTCCTTCCCATCCAAACCAGGCTGTGATTCTGTGATTCTATGATTCTATGATTGTGATCCTTTTACAGTCATTGGAATTGTGTCCAATGGAAAGAAATTCATTACACTGATCATCCATTGTGTTTTATTTTGCTTTGAGACAAACCGTTTGTAGGTATTAAGCATCAACATTTGTGGATATATAAACTAGACTACAGAAGTGGATATATAGAGTATAGAGAGAAAAGAGTAGCTTCTTTAGGAGGCAATTCTGGATTTTTTTTCTCACTTATTCACCACTGAGTGTTCATTTAAAGTTGCATAAGAACAACTTAACAAATCCAGAGATCTGCAGAGCTGTAAGGTGATTTTTAAAAAATTGTTGAAAAACTAAGAGAGAAATTTGTATGTCTACAGAACACATCTAACAAGTTCAGGCAACCATATCAAACTCTGCAGATGCTCAAAGCATTTCAGTTGAAAATTCCATATGATTCTTAGTGTAAAAAGAGAAAGTAGAGAAAATAGCTAACCTCCCCCCACTCCATTCTCATAAGCAGATTGTGTCATATTTGTTGTTTTAACATTTTAAAACAAAATAGACAATTTTTTTTAGATAAACACATTTCATTTCCAAGACCATGTGCCCTAGAATCCTCATTGCCTTTTCTTATCTATATATTTTTCCAAACAGAAAGATTTTTTATGCTCTACCCTGGAAATCACTTTGCAATTGACTTAGAACACCCCTCTAAACTTGTCCAGACAATCCCAATATTTTTTTTTCTCTTAATCAAATTGATGTTACCATCTGGAACACTCACCTCTATGTACCAATCACAAACGTTTTGTGAATTTTATCACCAACATAGGCAAAGAGAGAGAGAAAATTTAAACAGGAGTTTAAAAAGAAAAAGTGAGCACTGCTCCAGAGCACTTATTTTAACCCAGAACAGAATTCAAAACCAGTTTGTGCTTTCATAAGTTTCTTTCAAGATAGCATTGGAGAATTCTATTAACTTTAGGCATATAAAATGTTAAGATAGAGCTCAGGCAAGACAGGATGCTGCTCATCATTCAAATCACAAATTTTAACATACAAGTCACTCAATTTAAATGTCTCATCCTCTGTATGTAGAATCACAGAATCACACAATGGTTTGGGGTAGAAAGGATCTTAAAGATCTCAAAGTTCCAAGCCCCCTGCCATGCACAGGGACACCTTCCACTAAGCAACGTTGCTCAGAGCCCCATCCAACCTATCCTTGAACATTTTGAGGAGTGGGGCAATGATGGCCCATTCTCTGGGCAATCTATGCCTGTGCAGGTATGTTGATTTTTTGCAGGTATCACGACAAAGACAGAAATTCCCTCATATTCTTCCATTTTTTATATTTCTAATAAAATAAATTGTCAAGCCCCTTGTTTTACTGAAAAATCCTAAAATATATGAACAAGTTAAAATATGATATTGCAAATAGCTCAGACTGCAACCATATTTTACTGACCTGGCGTGGATTTGGGGTTGTTGTGGTTTCGGTTTTGAACTGCATGCACTGTTACTTTTCCTGCTTTTGAGATATGTCAAGAACCTCTAGGAAAAGGAGTCGGAAATGATTATGTAGCACTCTTGATATTTCAAATGTCAAGAGAAAGAAGAAAATTTGGAATGTATTATTATATCTTGCTAGTGCACTTCAAATCTCCTCCAGACACTACAGCTTAACAAAGTGAACAGCTCTGCACACTCTGCCAATGCTTCTCAAGCCTTGCAAGTGAAGATAAAGGTCAGAGACAGTAAGATCTCAATTATCAAGGTCTCAATCAATCTCAAAAGATCTCCCTGTAATTGAAATCGAGTTACTATTAATTAACAAAATTACAGTGAAACTGTAAATTATTTGCTACCTTTCTGTTAAGCCTGAGAAAGATTGATTTCTAACTTATATTGAGTGAAATCATTACTCCTTTTATTCATGTTTATATGTTTTAGGAGTCTAGGAAACCAAAACCATACAAAGGGCTTATTACTTCTAAGGAGACATTATCTGAGCTCTCTTCTTGAGGTTTTTCAATGTGAGTTTGTCATTTCTGATAAGATATTTTCACATAAAACCTTGTGAAATCGTATTCAGTATGAGGACTGTCTCTTTTCAACTTATAACATATGCCATCTGATTATTCCAAGAGAAAGCTTAAGAAATAAACCCAACTATTATTGAAAAAGTCTAACTCAGAAAAATGCTGCATTTTGTGAAACCAGCTTGAAAATTGGGACTTGGTTCTATTCAACTGCTTCTTTTTGAAAATCAATACAGAATACACACCACCTCTTAAATCATTTATGATATAGGAATTACACACACAGAGGGAAAAAACAAAGAAAAAACCCCACAAAAATTCAGAGAAGAAAATTACCTGAATGTGTTGCCTGGGGCAATGGTTGAGGCAGTCAAAGTTCCCTCTTTAAAGCAGGGACTATTTTTATTTTTTGATTGTGTTCATATATAGAGAAGGACTGCTCAAAGGATTACATGCTTCACTTGAAAATGAGTTGAGTTGTCTTTTAACAGATACAGCTCTCAAAAATATTCACTACCTGCTCCCATTAAATTCACTGAGGGTAAAAAAAAGCAAAACAACAACTCTCATATAATATCAATGGAAAAAAAAAAATTAAGTTATTTCAAAAATTTTATGTAATTATTTTGAATAATATGAAAGGAGTATTCTGGTTTTATTTATAGTATAGTTACTATTACAGGTAAATAGACACTGAAAAAAAAAATCACAGCAGTATACTTTAACAAGTTCTACTGCTGGTTTTGGTCTCTAACCGAAGTTAAACAGAGATCTTAATTAATATTTGACTCTGATGTGCCTTAATTATTCCTCACCATAATGAAAAAATATTCTCCCACAGACCTTATAACCACAGAAGTTGTATAAGGGTGGACAGTGCTGTTTCTCCAATCCTACTGATATCAGTTTTTTGTCAAGCATCTCCAAACTGGGCACTGCTTTCTATTTCCATTCTTGAGGCACTGCCTGAAAATCGTTTTCTTAATTTGTTTCCCTCAAAAATGATGAAACTCACAGTTACACTCTCATTAATAGTAATATAAAGCTGAAATGGGTGTTTTTATGTATTTTTGAATTATTTTATGTTCTTAATACATTCTGAAAATTTGAAAATGACACTACTGAATTATTATTACTTTCATTATAATTTTATTTATAATATTTATTATTATTATTATTAATATAATACAGATAACTGTAATCAGGCTGGTAATTAACAGCTATAGAAGCAACAATCAATGAGGAAATGGGAGGGCCTCATTTCATGGTTTTAATTCTTTCCTAAAAAAAAGGTGAGAAAAGAATTTTCACGTGGTTATCCATGTAAGATTCACAGGCTGTCTGTCACTAAAATTTTGAAGAACTTGAGCGGCAACAGAAAAATGTGTTTTTCTAGGAAAATATCTCTGAAGTAATTGTAGCCCACCTAGTTTTGTCACAGACATTTTTCAAGGGATAATTCATCTGTAAGTCAGATACCTTCAGGGGTCTGATTTTTTGAATGGTTGAGATGGTGAACCATTTCAACCTGTGCTCATGAAACAATCATATAGCTACAATTCTTTTAGATCTTTAAGCCTTTACATTCTAAAAAGTAATGTGTAGGCACCTGAGGAGCAGAGCTTTAAGAAAGCAGCTTGAGATCTCTGGCTGTGGGCTTTGAGACAACTTTTGAAGCCCGGGAAAGACTCAGCTTGATATCAATACTCTTTTTATCAAACTTTCTGGATATGACTTTCTTCTTTAGCAGGGAAAAACAATCTGGCAATTGCTCAACTCTTAGCAAATATTTAAATTACAAAGGCCTCACTGTTCTCCCTGAACACGAACACATCCCTGAAATGGAGTTGTCAAGCT
Source organism: Malurus cyaneus samueli (assembly GCA_009741485.1). NCBI lineage: Eukaryota > Metazoa > Chordata > Aves > Passeriformes > Maluridae > Malurus > Malurus cyaneus. Next base: position 104,212,361 of record CM019214.1, on the reverse strand, counting down.
CAGTCATTTGGACAGTACCTTCTTTTTCTTTCTTTTTCTTGTCAATTTTAACCCAGATTGAATTCAATTTGGGAAATGCTCTTACTAGAAGAGAAAGCACTCTTAATAAAATATATTGGCAATAAATAAGATCTTTGTTCATTCTTCCAGGCACAGTAGGATAATAGCTGTTTCAAAAGTTGAAGAAGCTGCCAGTTTTAAGAACAGAGCAATGAGGTTGGAAAAAACTAATTTTAAAAATTATTTTATACACTTGATGATTTTTCTGAGTTATTATTTGAGAGGAGAAGGGCAGTGTGCTTCACCAGACTAAAATCTTATCTGATATGAGGATTACTCATTGCTGACAAGGCCAAGTATCCAACAATGAAATGAGAAAAAAATATATTAATTAAAAAAAAAAACATAAAAAAACTCATCTACTTCTTAATTTCCAATGTTACATATTCTTAAGAACAGAAATATGTTACATCTGTGATAAAAACCCACTATATTTTCAGTTGCTTCCTAAGAGGTAGCTGCACAGAATTTTGGACTCTCCCAGTCCACTTACATTTTATATTGTCCAATCTCTGCACATTTTATTTTTAATTAAATCTTTGGAAGAATTAATTAGAATAATGGTTATCAACATTTATTTGCCTAAAGAAAGTGAACATAATAATCACTTTTTTTTTCTCTTCACAAATCTAACTCCATTATTTGGATATAAATAAAAATATTATTTATTAACAGCAAAATGGACTGTGCATAAGCCAATGATTTAGCTTAGCCTTTAGTGGATAAACATGAGATTGCTTCAAAATGCAAACAAAAAGGACCAAAACCCAAGCAAACAAACAAAACCAACCCCAAAATTACGGTTTTTTTCTAAAAAAACTTAAAAAAAAAATCCAAGCTTATTTTTTTTGTTTGCCTAGAAGTGACTGTTAGATAAAACTTAGGGAAATTCCTGCAATATTTTAGTTCTCAAATTTTTTTTGACTCAGTGAAAACTAATTAAAGGTGGTTTAAAATAGGACCTTCTTTTTTTTTCCCCAATTATGTAAACATTGATGGAGGGAAGAGTGTTTCATGCAAAATGGTTCTGACAAATCTTGTGATTCCTACGCGATTATGATATCAAATGATTCATTCAAAATTATTTTATACAAATAAGCAAATTAATACAAATTATATAATTATTATATTCAAATAATACAAATTATTTTATACAATTAAGTTCTGTAAGATTGTTTCTTTTGCTAGTTAAAATATCAAGGTTATAAAGTTTCCCTGTTTCCATGATGCTTCCATATATTGTTATAAACACATATGAACATATTTGTATTTCTTTTTATATTAGCCTTTTTTTTTCCCCATGGGAAACAAAATATACATATTTTTTGGAACAAACTCAAAGAAATTAAATGGATTCCTTTCTGTTGTTTCTGCCTGTAAATCAGATATAGGAGGCACTTCCTTCTCTTTCAGGAAATAAGTTTGTTTTCCTTATCCGCTCTATTTTATCACCTCCTGTGCATGCTCCTGGTATCTCATCCCAAATGCAATGAAGAAACTCTCAATCAAAGTGTGAAATAATTGGGCCTGTATTTCCATGATAAGACTGAAATAGAGACCTTGTAGCTCAGATAATTAAAACGAAACTATTTGCTCAGTTTTGGGAAGATTTCAGGATGTTGACTCAAAGCATTCATTTCTCTTCCTGAAGGCAAATTTTACTTTGCTCAGTGTAAAAAAGCTCCTAGTGGCAATCGTAACTTAACAATTAAAAAAGTTAATTTTAGCCTTTTTGGTATTTCCTATTTTCCCATCTAAATTCTTTTTTACCATTTTAGATAATTCATGCACCACACCTAAAGTTTTTCACCCTTCAATTTACACTTTTAAAGCAATTTGCTCATAGGAAAATAAATAAATGCAAACCTCCTCGATATGAAAGTGACCCCTTTCTTTCCTAAAACATGAGTATCCCTGAATTAATATTATTCTTATTATCTCAAGACAAGACTTGTACCATCATCGATCAGAGAGTGACCCCTTAGTAAGTAAGCTAAAGAAGTTAAGGTGTCTGCAGCATGTGACAATTGACGGGGAAAAGACAGAAGGATATTTGTATTTTTTATCACCTTTTTGGGACAAAAGGCTTGGTTCTAGCACTAAACCTAATTGTGATTCCTTTGGAGTCAAAGTGATTTAAGCAGAAGAAAATATAGCATGACATATGGAATAAAAAAAAAGAAAAAAAAGTAGTTTCTCTTGAAAGAAAAAGGGATCTTTGAAAGTAGAAAATACAATTTCTATTATGAGTAGTGATTAAAATTTCAGCCATGGAACCATTTTTTTCTTTTTTTTTAAATAAAAACTGTGGCAAAGACAATGGAAAGAAGAAGTATTACACCAGTGAATCTACAACTTTAAATATCCTCAGAGGCCCATGGTAGAGCCACTAGTGATGGAAATATCTCAACTGTTTAATGATTCATCCTCCTTGATCTGGGAAGACAGTGCATTTTATTCACCAATAAATGCTAAATTCAAATATTAAAGTTTGAAAAAGCAGTGAAATTTAATTGTGTGCACCTGGCATCTAAGTTTTTTAGATTGTCTGTGCTTCTTTTGTTTTACCTCCTGCACAATTTCCACTCCTTTCTTCTGCCTTTTATGCAAAGACCTTTCATTTACCCATTTTCCAATTTTAATTTTAAACTTGTCTTCATTGTTACTGACTAGCATTTGACATTTTTTCCTTAGACTAATTAATCTCTGAGATTTAAACAGAGAAAACAGGCTTTTATAAGTTGCTTTTTTCCCCACCTTGATCCTCTTATAGTGTGTAGCATATGTCACATATTAATAATTATACAACAAGAAAAAAAAAATTATTCAAAACTGGATGATAGCTACAATAAATAACAATGAGGAACAAGTAAATTTTTAACAGGACTCTGAGAGTTCTCTTACATGATTTTAAGACGGTTAAGAAGTAATATACATAAATATTTAAGGAAAAATCATTGTGTAGTGATCTTTCTCTCCATTTTTTTCCCTATAAATGTGAATCTGGGATTGCAGGATCACAGTGGACCCCTAAGAGAAATTCTGGCAGAGATTCCAGGCTTGATTCTGCCACAGAGAGGTTGGAGGCAGAGCAGGGGATGGTAGTATGGCCCTGCAGGTGACATTTCTCTGTAAGACATCCTTATTGGTGCTGGGCAGGTAAGAAATGCTCCAAAACTACAACTTCTTTCAAGAAGAAATATTCTTTTTCCTAGGCTGATACAGATATCAAGGAGTAGTCATTATGTATCTACAGAGGTTACCTAGATTTTTTTCTGGTATTATTCTATCAAAAAAAGCCAAAAAATGCAGCTATTCCCACCCTAGTGTTTGGGCTTATTAGTCCTGAAGCTATTTTTGTTACTTTATTTCAATATATCTGTTTTGAACTTCTGAGTGACTGGCCAGATATAAATGGATACTTCCCTTTACTGTGGTATGATAATGTATTCCTTTTTTTTGAGGTAACATTTTCTTTGGTAGTTTTTTGTGCTCAGAAATCATTGCTTCGTGGAAAATTTCTTGGATATTCAACACACATTCATTGGCAAAGTTATCAATAGCACCATATGATCTGAAAACTGATAAAAGTTCATAGATAGAAAGTTATATTTTATTGTGGTTTTGATTTATTTAGGGTTGAAAATTAAACTTCTTTAGGAATAACAAATTGAAAAGGAAGTTGCAGAATATGCCATGAGGAAGTAAGAATCATAAATACTAATCAGAACCTCTTTTTCCTTAAAAATACCAGAATATTTTACAAAAATACAGGAAAAGTAAACTGAGGATTTTATCACATTTATCTGTTTGGTTCTTTTTTTTTCTCACTGTATTTCATAGCATCTTGTATAGAAGAATATAGAGTTAATATTAACACTCAAAAACTCTCAAAAGAACTCTTGCAAACCATCAGAATGAATATTTCATGCCCTAATTGCCTAAATATTGCAAGGTACAAATGATTGAAGCTGAACAGCCAAATCCTCGTGCTGTCAACAAAAATGAAGATATTTTAGCAGAGGCTTGAGTGAAAATGAAGCTCTGACCAGTGGAGAAATATTTTCGTGCCAGTTGCAAAGAACCAAAAACAGAGAAGGGAGATGTCAATGGCTGGGACTTCTGTTGTACCTCTCCTGTGAGATAATGAGACTTCACCCTCAAGATTTCTCCATTTCACAGCTTCCATAACCATTATCAATTAAAATTCCCAAAGGCATGTAGAGAATATTCCACCCAGCTGCAACTGAGTGTTAGCAGCACTGAGCTCTTTCAAAACCTCTACATGCTCATTACTCTGGAGCCAACAGTAAACAGCAGTAAATTTGCATGCAGAGATTTCTTTTTCCCTTTTAAAAGGATGCCCAAGATTATTTTTTTGAACTGCATATGCTCCTTCAGAGTGCACTTTTACTGTTTCATTCAAGTTGAAGGGAAATGCTGCTGTTTAATGGAAAAAAAAAAATACACAAGTCAGGAAGACAGTAGAAGTTATTTCAATTTATGCTTTCATTGCTTATTAAACACACCACAAACTCTCCTATTTCCCTCTGAAAAGCCACAGTCTGTTTTATGGCACTTTTTTTCTTTTGTTTTCAAAGTTGTCTTGAGGACACGTTGCACTGTGACAACTCAAATCAAGTTTTGTTCCTTGTACTCTGCCAAGCAACATTAGAGAGGACGGCAAAATGTGTCTTTAACAGCCTGAGAAAATGTCACGGCGATATAAAGCTCAGGAGATCACGCAAATACTGTTTCCAACATTAAAAAAGGATCCTGCATTAAATGTACTTTTCTCCAAAGCTTTAATGAGTTTAGGATTTCTTTTCTATTAGCTGTCAATTATATTAATACTGTAAAGGACAATATGTGGCTGCTCTGCCAGGGAAACAAAATTAAATGCATGGAAACAAAATCTTCATCCTGCTGCTCTGGCTCTCCAATAATGTGCTCCAGACCAAAGTTAACACTCTGAAGGCATTCTCACCCACATTCTCACATATCCTGCTTTTGAGTTCCTAGGAAGTAAAAAAAGAGCTTTTCCAGGTGTGTACAGCACAATCTGCCATGCAACGGGTGTGAATTAAAAGGGAAATATTTTTTTAAATAATATGGGACTTCTTGGATCTCAATGCAAAGTGGTACTGTACAAATTGCAACAGCTCTTTTGATGTCTGCGATCTTGCAAATGTGTGTAACTGTTGGTCTGGGCTGTGTATTGTTCAGAAGAGGTGCACACTCTATTGTGCAATTTAATTTCCAGCTAGGTCTAGAGGACATAAATATTTCATTTTAACAAATAATAAAACAAACCCCCAAAGCAATATAGAAGAGATAAAAGATGCTTCCTTGAGAAGACTTGCAGTCACGTAAGTAAGAATATTTTGAAAATTTTAGAAAGGAAGACGTTACTTTTAATTTCACAATAGAGAGCTGAAAAATTACATATCATTAAGGAATGCTTTCTTTGAATCTTTAAATGTTTCTTACAGTTATTTTAAGCGATTTTAACAAGGACAGACATCACAATGAAACATGGGTATGGTTGTTTGCATAGATTATATTTTTATGGGTTTATATTTATACAGCTTTTTTGCCCCACTAGTGTTTCAGTGAAAAAGTCATGATTAAGATGGTATAAAATTCCCTTGAAATTGAACTTACACTGAATTTGTTAGCTGTTGGTGGATTTGATAATGTTTGAGAGAAAGGAATTGTGCTATTCCAAAGGTGAAGAGTAACTTCAGACAGTGAAAAACTGTTGTAAGGTTTGGCAAGAGAACAAATCCATCCTGGCAGCCTTGAGTCCATTCTGTTGCTTTTATGCATAACCAATGTAAGTTAGTCAGATTTTTTTTTTTTTTTCTTAGCAAGAAGATTCATACCGATTTCAGAGGATGACATGTGATATTGTTTTAATACATTAAGGGATATCAAATGATACCCAGGTAAATGAAATTTGTACATCAAAGCTAAACCCAAAAAACCCCACAACTTAGATTTTACAAGTCAAAATAATCGATATAATTATATATATATTATATATAATATCATATATGTGTGTGGGTGTCAGAGTAAAGAGTCATCTAGAGAATATCTTTAGAATTTGTTACAGTATCCAGATTGAAAATTCCCTGGAAAAATAGAAGAGAATACACATCTTTGGCTTCAAAACTGTGTGAATCATGACTGAAGAGCCCCTGAGGAAATAATGGGATTTTCTAGCCCAAATATTATAAAGTCAGGCAAACAAACTCCTTCGACTAGCAGTTCATGGAAAGGCACTCTGTAAGCAGCTCCTGCTCTTGGTGTGGGACACCTGGATCCAGCCATACCTCAAAAGTCAGCAGGCACATTTCAAAAGGATGGATTTTTATGGAAATGTTTTATGCATTTTTGGAGGGTGCCATTATAAGAATTCTGCACCATGCAGAAAATCTGATATATTTCTACAGTCATATTTTTCAAAGAAAATTTCCTCTCTCTTAATCTTATGATTAGCAGAACTGGGCAGACCAGCCACATCAGTAAAGATAAGCACAGAGCTTAGTTTACAGTTATCTCTATAATGTGACTTCTCTAGAATATTAAAACATCCTTTTCAAAACAAGAAATCAATTGGTTTATTTCATGAAGCACATATAAAGTACATTAATCTAAAAGATCTCTATTGAAGCCAAAAATAGGTAAAAATATTTTTAAATAGTATTTGAAATATGAACATGCTTCAGCTGACTTTGAAATATATTTTAATAAATTAAATAGATGTCTCACAACAAAAGCCCTTTTTCGCAAATGACAATTGTGAATATAATTGTTCCAAACTGAGCTCACTGGGATTCCCTTTTGTAGATATGTACTGTCTTTGGTTGTAAATGTCCAGCAGTTTTACCCCAACAATTTCTCAGTTATCTCGTGCCCGTGTAACTCCAGTTTGGCTTTTCCGAATGGGATATCCTGTTTAAAGTCATTCTTCTGTATAGTTCATACATTTGGATAAAATACTTCAATGCTTTTCTTGATGCTTTTTTAGATGGGGAAAATAAAAGTTAATTGTTTCAAATCTCTTGAGGAGTAAATGAGTAGCTAACTGTAACTTTCATCACAAGCTCCCCAAAGATTCCAAAATGATTGTCAGTGTGTTCCTATTACTTTGAAACTCAAAACTGCATCATAGATGACAGTGTAAATACCTTCTACTAAACTACACATTAACTTTACACACACATTCCTGCTTTGATGCTAGAATTTCTAATTTTCAGCTTCTATTTTGGAAATTAAATGCTTTTGTGATGTGTGAGGCAAAAGTAAAATGCAAACAAGGGTAAAGATCAGAAAATTAAACATTGATTTACTCCTCTTTTTACTGACATTTCGTTCAGTGAACTACCGAAAAAAGGCCATCAAACCAGATGAGTTGCAAAAATACTAAAGAATACTTTTTTTTTTTTTTTTTCCCAAAAGACTACTATTATTGTGGCTATTTCCATCTGATAGAATGTAATATTTGAAGTATCTTTTGTGGAAAAAAAAAACAGGGAATTTATGACGTTAAGCAACTGTTTTCCATCAGAGTCCAAGGGGCAAGGGGTGAACTCTTGAACTGAGTCTTTCTTTGGTGCAGTTACTTAGATAGAATAAAACCCTGTCATTTTAAATATATCCAGAACCTTAATTTTTGACCTTTTCTGTTTTTATAGATAAGTCTTTCTATGTTTCACTGTATTCTGTAAGAAGTCTTTTGGCATAGTAATAATAAAAACTCTCCCAGAAAACCAACTGCAGTTGAGCATCAATTGCTGGGCTTTTTCATTGCATAATATCTAAAGTGCCCCCCAATCTATTTATATAATTGAATAATGTAAATTGAATTAAAATGGTACATTTTGTATTTACATATATTTAAAATATGATGTCCTACTTATCTATTTTCCAGCCATTTTCAGGCTTTTATCTCTTTGTAGCTAAATGAAACTTATTTTGTATTTTGATGATGATAAATAATAAAGAGTGATGCTCAAAATCTTGTCAATATGAAGATATTCTCTTGTCATTTTTAGTAAATCGAATTTCTGTTTATTAGCTTATTAATTAACCTACAGGTTCTATCAAGGGGAAAATTCTATTTACTCCAGCTGATAGTGAGATAATTGCATCCACAATTTTCCAATGGGAACTTGAGAAATTCAGGCTAAAGATGAGTGACATCTACAAGGTATGCAAGATAATGTAAAATTTTACATATCATTAACAGATATATTAGCATATATAATTCATTTAAACTATCATTAGCTTAATATACTCTCAGTTTTTCCTTTTAAAAAATTAATTGTTAATTCAAAATGAATTTGCACCTCTTTTTTCCTTCTATCATAGTCACAAACATTTTCCAGGCCAGTACTTTGGATATTACTTTTCAAACTCTTTGAAGCTATAACAAGGGAAACCTGAAGTACACAGATCTAAAAAATAAGAATTTCAACAGTGACAACTGGTCTTTTTTCTCCATTGCATATATATGAAGCACAGAAATAAAAGTTATATACATTCATTCATGACAGGATTAGTATATGATGTCAAATTAAGCCTGGGACAGTTTTATATGACAAACACAATGTGTGTATAATCACAAATTGTTTTAAAAATTGTAGTGAACTCAATAGGAACATTTGCTTCAGATGAAAAATTCAAACCTCATTGTTTGCCATTGTACAACATTTCCATGCACCTGACATTAACTCACAAAAAAATTGGGTGAGCTTTGTTTAACAGAACACTTAAAGACAAATAGAATGAATGTAAGCACAGGAGATTGCATTTGCTTACACCCCAATTGGCTTTTCAGACACCCACGAATGTGTGGGAGCTCGGTTAGTATTCTGTGTTTGGATGCACTGATCCACAGGATGAGTGAGTTCCTCACTTGGCCCAATGGAAAATGAATTGGATTGTTACCTCAGAACCATAATTCCATAGAACTGCGCATTAAATTTTGCATTATTTTTGAAGACAATTTTCTCTTCCCACATTCAAAGCAAATTTCTCTTGCATTGAGCAATGTAGTGAGATTCAATGGAAGTTCATTCCGTGTTGAGATATTTTTACTTTCAGGAATGATGATGTGCTCAGCACCTTGGAACCTGCAGCACAATTCCTGCTTCTTTTGGGGCACCTCAGGCTCTGCACTCAACACCACCATTTGTGGTTCTGTGCACAGGTGCCTGCCCTTCACAGGAGGCAACTGCAAGTTTTGCATATTCTTAGCAGAAGAGGAATGCTTGCTTAATATTCACAGGAACAAGGCAGGAAACTCATTCTTGATAAAAATATGATGGCTGCAAAATGTTGAACAGTGCTGCAATTCTATAGCTCATTGTGTCAGTGAACTTTTCTCCTTTCAATCCTTCATCCCGTGTTCTCCTGAGCCATTTCACCACATTTTGTATTCTGATCCTTCTTACCTTGGTGTCATCTGTAAGCTGAAGAAATGTTGTCTGTGCCTCCTCACCCTAACTGGAAAGAGTTTTTAAACGAAGCAAAGAAGAGGCAATCATTAAAGAAACATGGAAAACATGGAGTGCATTGGTCGGAGACCAGACAAAGCCTCTGCCTCTGGAGGCCTTTTGAGAACAGATTAAAGAAACATCGGCTAAGAATAAGCAATATTTCATTTTGGAAAATTCACCTGGCTATCTAGATGGACATTCCAGTAGTCCCTTTCAGCCTTACCCTCTCTCATTCTATAATATCCCACAAAAATCTTAAATATAAAATTCCACTCTGGAAGCAAGCATGATGTACCATTGCATAGATGCTTGCAAAATAATTGGAGTGCAAAAAAAAAACCATTAAGGTATTTTATATTCACTTGGAGATGATAACAGATTGAATCCCCAGGAAGGCCTGGCATGGTTGAAGACATACTTCAACTCAAAAAAGAAAAAATTCTGCAATGCTTTTAAACCAGCTTATCCATTTTATATCAAATGCCTCTGTTAAACCATTTATTGGTCATATTTCAATCGAAACACTGTGGCTCTTTTACAAATCTACCTCACAAACTGATTTTATGTTACTGTCAGGAAATGTCACAAATTTTGTATTGATTGAAGTAATAGAACATTTCTTTTAATTAACCCAAATTAAATGTCTTGTTTGCAATGGTACGGGATCAAGCAATCTCCTGGCAACCTGTTTGATTAAATATCAAATCTCCATCTATCAAAAATAAGACCATATAGTTTTTTCCTCCACTAACTGGCAATACTATCTGGAAAAAAAAGAAAAATAAAAATAAAAAGCACATGGTTAATTAGTTAGGAAAACTGTCCAAAAGTGATAGTAATTGAGCTATCATCTGGTGTGTCAGTGTGTTAGGGGATAGTTAACAACATAGTCACCTTTTCTGTACACAGCACAAGAAAGTTTGGGCCAACCTTTCTACATGCTCAGAGAGGACAGATGCAAAGAAAGCACAGAAAGTGTTTTCATCCCATCTAAAAGAGTTGTTATGTACAGAGTGTGACTCGAATATACAACGAGAAAAAGGTTTTATTTCTTTTATACTTTCCTTACTCCATGCATAATCAAGCTTTCTTTATTGAGAACTGCTAAACTAGGTTTTACATCAAAAACACATATGCTGCAAAATCAAAGCACAGTTCTATCCATTAAAAAACTAATAGGTCTCACTTGGCTGTCAGACCAAATTCATTAATCCCAAATTATCACAGACCTACTCATGCATCTAGTCTGGATTTAGAAAAGTGAGTAAAAGTACACAGACATGTAAGGGATTCTAACTTCAAGACTACATATGGCAAGGAATTCTGAATGTATCTGAAATTGCATTAAGATGTGTTCATTTAACTGCTTCCATGCAGACATTTTTATTTAGATCAGATTTCCTTAGTGTGTTATGTTTCAGACACAAAGTCTCTGGTACAACATAAACAATCAAATAAGTAGGAATTTTCCGTTTTTATTTCAATGGACTGTTTTTTCTAAACCTTAGGATGCATTATTTCATTCTTTGCTGGAGTTTAAACTCTGTAATTTCTGACTGTGTAGATAAAAACACAGAGGCATTATCACATTGTTCAAATAAAGGGATAACTTCAATGGTGACTGAATGCTCTTAATACAATTTGACTTCCACTACATAAAACCCAATTTTTGCCAAACAGGATTACATTTCTTCTAATGTGCTTTTTGAATAGTAGCACTTCCCTGATACTACAAAAAAATTCATCTCTTAACTTTCAGTGTACAAACAGTATTGGTTTACTTTCAAAATGAGAGGCAGCTTTGCAGATGAATTTAATTTTCAGTGCCTTCTTATTCACTGGGTGTTGAATATATCTGTCTAACAAGCTTGCTACCTGTCCTGCAGGCATTGCAGTCACTAATCCCAAATCCCAAAATTCTGGAAAAAAAGCATTGCTCTGACTGGCACACCATATCCACCCAAGTGCCACACCTACATAAAAGGAGAGGGAGCAAACAAAAAAGTGACTGGAAGGCAAAGAAAAAGAATGAATTGAGGATTTTCCAGAAAATTGGTGTTTTGCTCTCCCTCACCCTCCAGCTTCTCCTGCTGTTCTGTTGACACATTTTTCAATCACAGTGAAAGAACACATTAACAGAGTAAGACTAGGAAAAAAAATCTTTCAAACAACTGTATTTGGTGTACTTAGTTGTAATGATAGAACAATTAAAAGTTGTTTAGAAATGTTCTTTATTTATACATACACTCACAGGCATGTGCTAAGCATGATACAAAAGATCCAATCTATTTAATTGACAACTTACATGCATTTGGGGAAATGGCAAAAAGCAATTCTCAAAGATGAGAACATCTTTATTTTTGTGGTGATGGTGGCTCCTCTGCACCTCTCTGGTATTTGTTAGGATATGTTCCCTATGTTTGGTAAGGGTGACTTATCAGGCTGCCCTTTTTTTTTTATTTTTTTTTTTTTTTTCCTCAACATGTTCCAAATCTTCTGAAGTAGTATTTTTGGAAAAAAGTGCTAGAGCACATCTTGACTCACTCTTGGACTTAATGCAACACCTCCTACATTTTCTGTACCATGGCAAATACTGAAATTAGATGCCATATGAAAAAAAACAACAGGCTTGTTTTGTTTTTTTTTGGGTGTTTTTTTGGTTTTGGTTTTTTTTTGGTTTTTTTTGTTTTTTTTTTAAGAATAGTCTTACCATCTTGTTTCTTTTTCAGATCTCAATTCTTCTCATTTTTACAGTAATTCTTTCTCTTTTATCCTTGAGGATTTACTCTTTTAGGACATTTAGTTTTCTTAAAAAAGTAAGGTATGTCTGATATTGAGGCTTTTATTAAAAGAAATTAATACTGAAATTACTTTATAATTAATAACTTTTTTTCTCTCTCTCTCCTTAATACATTGACTAAAATGTTACTCTGCACAAGCTGAGAAAAGTTGGGTTCCTATTATCCCTATTTCTTAGAAGATGTATGGGAGCATAAAGCTGTCTTTGAAATTGATATAATTTTTTACCCCAAAGAGTAAGATGTTTTTATTTAACATGTCTTAATATTTAATTTGACTTTTGTCATTATCAGTTACCTTTCAGTCTACAAATGTATAAGTACATTCCAAAGTGGAAAATTTTTCTGTTTTAAACTTCCAGCTAACCTTTTCATCATCCATGACTTCTTCATGAGAAAAGCCCTGTCTGTTGGTTCAGTTGGTTCCACCTCAGATTTGCTGAAAATCTTCCAAAGGAACTTCTTCAGATTCCTTTTATTGACACTGATCAACACTCTTTGAGGGTTGCTTTTATAGATCCCCTGAACAGAATTAACCTTACAGAAATAACTGCTGTCCTGCCACATCTCTTGAGGGGTTTTGAGTGGGTTTTTTTTTGTTGTTTCTCATTATATTTTCTTTTTCTTATTTTCATTCTTTTTATTGTTTGTCTTTTCTCTTGCATACATTTAGACCCCACAAGAGAGATATATCCTTTGCCACTAATATTTATTTCTCCTTGTACTCCTTACTCACTATTAAAGGATTCTCTTGCGGCATTTGATGCAACAATGTTTTTTACATCAGCAAAGCTGGTTCTGGTAATCCTTTAGAAATTTTCAAATTGTATCCAATCTCATCAATGTTCTTTTCATTATCAAATTAAGCAAACATGGTTTGTCAAGTCCTGTGCACGAAGAATTTAATTTTGCATCTCTTTCAACAATTTGTAGTTGAATCTGTATTATTACAGATTTTTTTATGGCATCATGTAAGATTTAGCGTCGTTCACTTTTCCACTTTCTACCTTAGTGAATTATTTAATCTTTCACTTCATGTCCACCCTGTAAGATTCTGTTTATATGCTGAAATTAGAGTTTTTAATTGATTTTCACTATGTCCAGCTACAAATTACATGAATATAAAATAAATTTCTGTGTCTAAAATATCTTTCTTTTGCTACAATTGTTTATAAGACTAATGTGTTTCAGATTGCAATTTGAGCAATCAAAACAAAAAAATAGCTGAAGAAACCAAGAAAGAAAACCAGTCTCCATTTTCTTCAAGGTGTCTTACAATTTAGGTGGAAAATCCTACAGTTCTTAATTAATAAAAGTGATTTTGTCCAAATTGTGGCATCTTTAACTGACAAATAAATATTTAAACTGAAAATCCTAGACAGTTCTATAGTCTACTTTAGCAGGAAGGTTCAAGTCCTCATATTATGTCTATATTCATAATTAGTAACATATTTTTTAGATATTTTGAAAAGATTTTTTTTTGCAACTGTTTTAAGATGACATTTCTTCTATTCATGAAGTAACAAAAGGATCAATTTAGATGTCTCCTGCACATTCATTAGCATACAAAGTGCCCACCAGTGATATACCTCATGGAAAGTATAAGAATGTACACTGTTTCCAATCTCACAGATTCTTGTTTTTATGAACATATCTATCTGAGCAGATAAAGAGCAATTTGTGAGCATATTTGTATTTTTTAGGAGATCCATATTTTCTATTTATTTCCCTTTATCTTTTCCCCATGGGTTTTATCAACACAATCAAGTGTTTATTCAAGATTAAAATAGTATCTTGGTCCTCCTAATTTATATTTATCCATAAGGAAAGCCCAGTTATGAAGATTGATGACTGAATGCCTAGGTCTAGTATAATCAAGCAGAAGCAACTGTGGGAAGATGAATTTTACTGAGATATGAACTCTGAAGCTTTATTACCAGCCAGTCATCACCAATAGGTGATAAAATGCAGGTAACTCTAGTATGGCAAGCAGACCTTAAATTTCTTTTTGTCATGGTAGGGAATATCAGCATGGCTGCAATAGGAAAGGGAGCATGAGTAGGTTGCAGCCTCACTAGTGTTACAGCTTTTTGTTCAGACTTACCCTCCTTTTCCATGCTGATTCCTGCTGTACTTCCTCTGTCCAAAGCATAGTTTAAATAAATTATTGTGTACAAAGTTATATAGCTTTAACATCAGACTAAAAACTCTTCTTGTTCAGTGACAAGGGAAAATGCTGAACTGTTCAAAGGTTACTATTGTCTCCACCTCTTTGTCTCAGCATTGAGAAAGAAGGCTACGGTGGGGAGAAGGATAACCTAATTGCCTCATGTACTAACTACCCTGTGTAGAGAGCATCACAAAGGAAAGGAAAGAAAAAAAAATATGTAGTGACATGCCTTGTTTCTCTAGTATCAAGACAATTTTGTATTGCATTTATTATTGAAGCAATTAACAGATATATGACTTCAGGTGACTTAAACTCTACCTGGACTAGAAGCAATCAAACAAAAAAAATCAGGTGATATTGGTCATTGATCACTTTGGCTGGCATTAGTGACTTGAGCCTTGAGAACTCTGTGTTTGCTTGCTTGACAATCACAGAATCCCAGAATTCCTGGCCTTGAAAACTTTCAGAGATGGGGCACCCACAGATTGTCTTAAGCAATCTGTTCCCGGGCCTCATCACCCTCACAGTAAATAATTTCTTCCTAATATTGCATCTAAACCTAATCTCTTTCAATTTGAAGTCATTTTCTCTTGTCTTGTCATTCCATGCCCTTGTAAAAAGTTCCTCTACAGTTCCCCTGTAGTCCTGTTTAGGTGCTGGAAGGCTGCTGTGAGGACGTCTCAGCCTTTCCTCATGAAGTGTTATCCCATCTGAGTATTTTTGTAACTTCCTCCAGGCTGATTCCAACAAGCTCTTGTCCTTCAAATATTGGAAACCCCAGGGCTGGATGCAGCACTGCAGGTGGGGTCTGAGCAGAGCGGGGCAGAGGGGCAGAATCCCCTCCCTGCCCTGCTGCCCACGGGGCTGTGGCTGAGCCCAGCACACGGGGGGCTCTGGGCTCCCAGCGCACACTGAACTTCTGAACCTGCTCAAGTTGAGCTTTTAATCAGTCACTTTATGATTCTCTAATTCTATAAAATACATCCTTTAGGGATGTCAGGATAAGTCATTCTGGAAGAAAAAAACAAACAACAACCTCACCTCTTACCTCTCTACCTTTTCCTGGATAACTTCAGTTTTGCAATTCAATATCAGAGTAGAATGATGCTTTAACTCTAGCACAGAGCCTACCCTCTGAACAAAGAAATATTGACAACACTGAACACTAGGTAGGTTTCTATAGCTTACACAGAGGATTATCAATGTTTACACTAAAATTTTTTCTTAGAACATTATAGAAATTGTTTTCTGGTTGGCTTTTTGTTTCTTTTCTTTCTTACTGATACTATTCAGAAGACAGGTGAGTATACTGGAACAAATTTATTATGCAATCATTACTCTTTGAAGGGTTTTGAGAGTTTTAAAGATTTTTTTTTCTTATCTCCTTTTCATTGATTGTTCTTTCATTTGCTGCTTTGTGCCATCCCTGTCTTTGTGTTTAATGATAAGCAGAAACACAAATCTGCAGACAATTAAGGGGCCTAACCTTCTGTAAGAGCTGCTAGGTATTGGGAATGGAACCAAACATTTGTACACAGGTATACCATAAATCCATTTTTTGAGATAAATATAGCATTTCAAAAGCATTATATCTCCGAACCTTTATGAGATACATCATGCTACATGAAATCAATTAAAAATTTAGAGGCATCTGAAGATATTTTACTAAAGTAAGGAAAATATCTTCATTAGTCCTAAAGTTCTCCCATTTAGCTACACAAAATGAATGACTTACCCAACATAAGAGCACTGTTACAAGGCAATTTTATTTTACTTTCTGCTTATCTGTTTTTGGTAAAAGCTATATATATGTGTGTGTATATATGTGTGTGTGAATATGCATAACAAATTATAAATGCTGTAGGAAAACTATGATTTAGATGAGATGTGACTAAACCCCTTTCATACTTCAGTAATGGTATAAGCACTTTCTAAAATCAGACACATAATTTGGACCCTTGATTACATTTTGTTAGTAAGTTGATTTCATTAGAATTTGAAGAAAAAGAAAAATAAAGAAAAAAAAAATGTCCATAGAAACAACATGAATGATGGCTACAAAAGTATGATAGCAATAAAAAATGATTCTTCATTACAGAAAGAGCTTCAATGATCTGGATGATCTGTAATCCAGAAACAACTATTTCTCTTCAGAACTAGGATAAGATGTGCAGAGGCAGAAGTTAAGGAGACTAATTAACAAATTAATGAAACCAACTCAGATTTTCTTTGAACTTCACTCAGAGGAGAGAGCTGAATTCTGATTTTGCATTCTTTCTGACTGCTGCAGCTGCTGAGTCTCATTCCCAGAGGTGGGCCTGTCTGAATCCAGGTCTCCATGGACATGCCCTTAGAAGCCAGGAGCTCACACACTGCAGGAAATGTGGATGGAAACTGGTTTAAGGGCACTGCAAGATGAAGCCTGATAACAATTTAAAATAATTTCCCTGATGACCGATTAAAATATTTTTTTACTATGGATGCAGTTTTTGACTGGGAGGAAAAGAAAAGAAAAAAAATATAAATAATTAAACCAACACTTAGGGAAACATCTTTCCTTTTTGTTTTGAAAACTTGACTTCTGTTTAATACCTCCCCTTTCTTCTGTCTGGACTCAGAGCCTCTTTCTTGTGCCGAGGGTTGCACAGTTTCCCCCAATCCCTGGTTTGCATCCTCAGCGCACTTCAAAAGTAGACTTTTAACATGTAGGTTTCTCCTTCTGGCCCTGCCCATGTCAAAGTTTTATGTCTGTGACTCTCTCCTTCATGGCTTTTCCTTCACTGTTTTATTCTCAGCGCACCAACATGAGTTCCTCCCTACAGCATTGTCCATCAAAGGTAACCCTGGAACAGTGTGGGCTCCTCTACGGTCCACCCTCTCTTTAGAGGCATCCCCACCTTAAAGTGGGACTTGTGCTGAACAGTAAATTGGTATAGTCTAATTTTCTAGAAATTTATATAAGGTAGCATCATTATTACTGAAATTAGATTGCCTGCAATTTCAATTTACAGATTTAATTAGTTGCAGTTTTAGACCAGTTTATTGTGCAAACTTTTAGGTGTAGGTCTGAAACAAATGTGGAAGGTTTTCTGTATGCTCTGCAGCGTACGCTGAAATGTTATTTTCCAGTAAGTGTGCCTTCTGATAAATTTTTTTGAAAGACAATTAGTGCAGAGACAGCAAAGGCTATCTTACATGAATGGACTGAAAGAGCTTGGCTTGTTTAGCCTAGCAAAACACAAGATAAGAGTGTGGATGATTGTTCTCTGCAAGTACCTCTGGGAGCAAACACAAGGGAGAGCGAAGAGCTATTAAAGCTAAAAGACAATATCAGTGCTAGAACAAAGGTATGTAATTTGGTCTGGAAATTGCACTGTAAATTAGAAGATTGTTTCGAACCATGAGAAAATGAAGTTGTGAAGCAGCACCTGAAAGGAAAACTAAAAGCCCCTGCAGACATGGACTAGCTCTAATGAAGGGAAATATGAGTATATGAAAAAGATTATGTCATGGGTAACCTACAATGGCAGATAATTTAACTTGGCAGTCAAGGAAAATCCTTTCTGTTTCTTTTTTTTCTTTATTTTTTTTCTTTTATTTCTTTTTTTTTTTTTTTTCCCTGCTATTGTTGGGGGTGGTTGTTGTTGTTTGTTGGTTTGTGGGAGAGCAGGTTTGGGGTTTTTTTTATTTTTTTTAATTCTTTTTATTTTTCGTTGGTTGGGGTTTATATCTGTCTAAGGCTGGATAGGTTTATTGGGAGCAAACTGACCAGTATAATCAGATCACTCTGGGGTTTGTCTCCAATGTAAATGCACTTCTCCTTCAGCTCACTGCATACAGAACAACCTCTCCAAAATGGAACAGTTGTAACAAAAGAGAATGAATCTTCACCTCATCTGGTGACAGCAGAGTTCATCTGGGACACAGAAGATATCAGCCACTATTGTATAACCCCAACTCTCAAATTTTACAACTCCATCTAAATAAGAGGTGTAAATTTACTCCAGAGTTGTTCTTGATCCCACTGTAAATTCTAACTCTTGAATTAATCTTTTTGAAGTTGAAAAGTGTTCTGATCTCCTGTAAGCATACAAACGTAATTACTTATGCCCTTGTAAGGTACATTATTCACTCTTTGACACTTTTATTTTGCCTACAATAATGCACAAACATGATGGACACTGGCAGATCTGACAACACAATGTGATGTGCAATTAGTCTTAAAACTTAGCCAATTATGTACCTTTCTTGTATTAGATTACATGGTAAGTATTCCTTCAGTTTCACAGCTCTTCTGCAAGACAATAATAGTCCATTTTTGAGCATTTTAAAATTGTATTTTATATACTCACTGAGATTCTGCTAAGGATGATTATTTCATCTGTTCAAGATTTCAATTTTCAGAAAATATTGCGGGAAAAAAGAGATTATTGGCAAAACTGTCAATAAATTTCCAGTCTTCAATAAAACAAATGAATTTGAACACTAAATCTATCAAGAAATCAAGCACATACATGTTTCACATGACCCCTCTCCCTCTTCTTCCCATTTTGAAAAACTCCACATTTGATGTGGCTTTCTTTCTGACTGCAATCAGCAATTCTGATTGCAGAATCTCAGAGTGGTTAAGGTTGGAAGGGATCACAGTGGATCAGCTGGACCCACCTCTCTGCTCAATCAGGGTCATCCCAGAGCACAGGGCACAGGGTGTGTCCAGATAGCTCTGGGATATCTCCAGTGAGGGAGACTCCACACCCTCTCTGAGTGATCTCTTCCAGTGCTCGGTCACTGCACAGGAAAGAAGTTCTTCCTCCTGTTCAGGTGGAGCTTCCCATGGGTCAGTTCCTGCCTGCTGCCTCTTGTCCTGTTTTTGGGGATCATGAAAAGGAGCCTGGTCCATCCCCTTGACACTCACCCTCCAGATATTTACAGACATCGATGAGGCCCTGTTGCATGACAGCTGCTCTGAAAGCTGAGTTTCCCAGCTGTATCTAAGGGATATTCAAAGATTCCAAAGTCTGTACAAATGAGATCTCGATAATGAAAAGACCAGAGGAAAAGATGATACCAAATCAGAGCAGATACAACTCCTTTCTGTGCTATTGAGGCAATCTGTCACACTGCAGTTTGCATCATCTGTTCAACTGTAGTTTTATCTCCTTCCCAGAAAGATGTGGGTTTCACCATTAGAACTTGCACTGTGAAAAAGAAATGTTTAAATCTGCCTCAGCTAAAGAATAGGACTAAATTCTGATATAGGAAAGTTTGGAAATGTAAAAAAGCTATAAATCTGCTAGAAAGCAAGCACAGTTTTTGCAACTCCTGCAAGTCACTTTATTTTGATTAACAGGCTTCTTTGTTTTTCATATAATTTTCTTTTGCATGTCTGCTAGAAGTTATCGGCTCATATTGTTAATTAATACCAACATAAAACAAAGCCCAGTGCATTTTAGGACCATCACATCACACCAAGTGAGATTTACTGCTGAGACCTAAAGTGTTTTATTTCAGCTGGTGAACCTCTGCTCTCCTTTGTGGGCCTGCACTTGACTCAGATAAAGTACTGACACGCGCACTTGCTTATCCTGATTTAAAGTTCATGTAATTCTGTGGGGATTGTTCTGCTGACATTAATGGGGTTTGTATTGGGCCCTTTTAGCATGTTGGCAGGATCCTGAGTCTCCAGGCAACACTCCAAGATCCCTAAATGGCCAGGGCAAGCAGTCTCACTAAGTGAATGGTGCTTCACTATTCCCCTCTGATGTGCAACTGCCTTTTAAAAATGTCTTTGTAAGAAAGACTGTTCTGTCTGTTTATGATTGATACAGGAGCCACCAAGATATATGATCAGCCACACCCACACAGCTTCTGCCTTTTCCCAAAACAATAAAGCTACATCAAGCGGCAGTAGTTATTCAGCAACTGAGGCTCACATAATTTCTTCAAATTTCAGACCTTTTGGGAAAATAAAATCAAAATAAAAAATAAGTGAAATAAATAATTTAATAACATTGCATTAAAAAAATGAACAAATGAAACAAAAAAATAAAATTATTGTAGCAATAGGACAAAGGGTAAGGGTTTTAAAGTAGAAGTGGTAGATGAAACTAGATCTAAGGAAAAAGATTTTAATATGAGGTTAGCAAAACATTAAAATGCCCCAAGAGCTGGTAGATGCCAAGTCCTTGGAAACATTCAAGGTCATGTTGGATGGAGCTTTGAACAACCTGATCTAGTTTGTCCTTGTTCAATACAGGAGTGGCTGGACTGGATTATCTTGAAAGCTCCCTTCCAAACCAAAATATTCTTTGATTCTAGTAAAATTCAAAATTCAGCAGTCACGTGAAATCAAAAGATAAGTGCATTTTATGGGAATGATAGGTAACACAGTAAAACTGACCATTTAGAGATTCACATAATCCCTGAAAATCTTAGTAATTGTGTCCGAGAACAAAGCTAAGCCAGAAGCCTGTTTGTTGTCTGTGATATATATTGTCCAACTGCATTGTGGCACACAATGAGAGATGATAAAAAATTAGTAATGTGTGACTGCAAGTCAAAAAAATGGAAAACTGCAATTCCATAGACCACAGGCAAGGTACATAAAACCACATTCTGTCTGCAAGAGAAGTGTTTCATTTATGCGATGACTAAGAACGAAACACAATTCTTAGAGATGGAAAGTATCAACTATTTCACTAATCAAATTGTAATAAAAATACTTACATGAGCCCACAAAGACCTTTAACCCCAGCTATTATTAATGACAGTTTTTGATATTTTCCAGACCAGACAGAAATGCTACAAGGAGTACCAATATAAGATCAAGAAAAAATCCAGAAGAGCAAAATATTCCTTGGAAAAGAAGTAAAAGAATTATGGAATAAAAAAGGCCACATAACTAAAGGCTTTCCTGCAACCTGTGCTCCCTACCTAACTGCAAAATAAATAAATCAAATCAGCAAACTGAGAACTTGCCACAACTTTCTGCAATACAAGAAAACCTGGTAAAGGCAACAGGATTTCACAGCTGCCATTGTGCACTGATGTCTTGTGACAAATCCTCTGGACTTCACATCCTTCCACACCAAGTTCTTCTAGAATTGTTAAAATCCTTACTGACTTATGGTGGCATCTGGGGTACACGTCTCCTGGAATGTGAAAAAAAGGAGAATATCTACAAAGATTCTCAGTAAAAAAATAGGACACCTGAATATTAAAACATGACATTTAAGACCAAGGGCATTAAATTCGGCTATAACCTCTGACTCAAAACTCAACTAAATCACAAAGCACATTGGTCAAATTATAACGAATAAAAAGAAAGTGGTGAGAGTGGCTGAAAAAAAATCCTGGCTATTTAAAGCAAGCATCCTTCTTTTAAAAATTTAGTATATGAAGGAAACACTGGATATTTTAATGTGAGAATTCTTAACCTACTTAATAGTTATATTTTAGGAAATGCTGAATGTCTCTGAATTAGCTGAAGAAACTAATGATTAGATATTTTCCCCAGTGTAAAGAGCTACAAAATGGTTGCTCTGGGCAGTGAATGTGATTGCGTATTAGAGAAATTCCAAGCATTGCCTTGCTCTATTTTTTTTTTTTATTAAAATCACCAAATAAATTGTGTGAAGCTTTTCAGACAGAAATTGTAAGAAGTTTAAATTACTATAGTCACTGTTTTAAGACAGAAAAATCAAGAGAAGAGCAGAAGTAATTATTTTGATAGAGTTTTGTAAAATACTGCACAAGCACAATTTAAAATTCTAATATTTTAATGTTCAGTTAGATTTTTTTTTTTTTTTTTTTTTTTTTAATCCAGGAATCCATATATGTGTTATTGACCAGAAAATACTGATGCTAAGTATTAAATAAATATATGACAACAAAGTTAAAGTAAATTTCACAAGGGATTCTCTCTTTCTGCAGAGCAAAGAAACATAGTATGCAGTAAATTAAAGAGATGATGTTAAAATTCTACCAACTTACTGCTGAAAAGAATTGGCACAGTGAAAGGGTGATGAGTTGTGTCTTCTCCCTCAAAAATATCTTATTAAGGGAACTGAGAGGACTATACCCAGCATACCTTTTTCTCATGTGAAAAACTGCAATATTTTCCCCCCTTTACACTATAGCTCCAGAATTACTTCACTTAGAAACTGAGGTAAAGAAAAGCTTGAATGGTCTCTGATGGACATGGTGTTTCTACTTGCCTCTGCCTTTAAAACCAAACATCTGCCTCAGAGATTCCATGTCTGAGCAAAACTCTGGATAAGCTCCTACAGGAAAACAAGTACTACGTCAACAGTCATTGAAACACATGGAAAATTATTTTTTTCAGTCTTAAAAAAATCTGTCTTTCCCATAGGAGTAATCAATGATAAGAAACCAGGCCTTCTCAGAGCACAGAGCAATCAATGAGTTAACGTCACTTTGGAAAAGAGGAAAATTCCTATGGTTTATATTCTTTCTTGGAAAATTTATCAGTCAGTTCCCTAGTCCCTGTGAATAGTTTCAATTTACAAAAACACATTAAGTTCTTATATGTTTCAATTTGTTGTTTCCATTGAAAAAGAGATTTACCACAGTCAATTTACTTCCTGACTAAAATTTTCTCCATTTTTTTCCATCTGGAAAGAAAGCAAACAAAACTGTTTGGAACATCCCATGCAAAGAACTGCTTGAGATCTTTTGTCCACCCGTGCCTGACCTACATTTCATCTCGTAATTCCAATACTGTTACAAACACTCACCAGGTTTGGCATCTCTTATGGAGAAAGATAATTTGAACTTCAGCTTAATGGATTCAGTCAGCAAGGTATAAACATTTTAGGAATCAAGGTTTGGGAAGCTTGTCTTGTTTCTCTTCAGTAAACCACCTACACTGAGAAAGCCTTATTTTGGCTTTAGAAAGCCCTTAGTAACTGATATTTGATATTAATTACTCTTTTATATCGAGTCATATTTTGTCTATTAACAACTTATATCCTTTGTTGATTGCTATTAAAAGCTGTCTGTACCTGTGATTATTGTGAAATGAACTCTAAAAAAATTAAAATTTGTTTTTCAACACATGTAAATATCTATGTTTTATTCATTTCAGGTTCAGAAAACTACTTCAAAGAAAAGAAGTCAAACTCACAGCTTTCAGCCAAAGAATAGTTATGAAGAGATTTCCAAAATTTAACTTCATGCTTGAGCTGGAAAACTCATTTAACAAAAGGCGACATCATAATTTGGAGTTTTGTTTTTTGTGTAAAAAATGTTGTTTATAATTGTAGCTGCATTTGCTGTGGAAATGAAGTGACAATCCTTTGTATATTCATTTTCAAGCTGTTTTATACCCTAAAAGCTTACACTATTTTAGACTCAAAAATACAACCAGCAAATATAATAGCCAATGTAAAAACTTCTAATTTACTGCATTAAAATTAATTCTAAGTAAAAAAAATTTAAAAAAAAATATTGCTTACTCAGTAATGCTTTACATGTAGTGATGTGATTTAAAAGATACTCTTTTATGGACATAGGTGCACTTTCAGCTAAGAAGAATTAACACAGATGGATCTTTCTACAGGAAGGAGATTAGAAAATAGAGAACACTGTTAGAACAACAAGTTTATTATGATATTATACCTCCTTCTTCCAAAAGCAAACTAAACCTTCCACACAAGCGAGCTACAACACTGACTAATTCTATTGGGAAATGGTTATTTTAGGGTGTTTAATAACATTCAGCCATAATTTCGTGGTGTATCATGAGACAGAAGGGTAGAATGTCTTATATTTGCAACTGAAAAGGAAGAAAAAGAAGGTGAGTGAGCATGGGAAGAATCAGAATCACAAAATATTCTGGATAGGAAGGGATCCACAAGGATCATCAAATCCAGCTCTTAAGTCAATGGCCCATACAGGGATCAAACCTACAACCTTGACATTATTTATCATTATACTGAGAACACATGGATGTTTGAATAAAGCTTTCCACTACAGCTGCATTCTTCCAGCTGTGATAAAAATATGTAAAAGGAGGGCAGTGCTAACAAAAACCAATACTTAGGGGTTAGACCATCTGTTATTTGTCCCATTTAAGTAAAAACCATTACACAGCATGATTGCACAGAGGAGTGCTGATCTGGTATTCTGTGAAATGTGAATGAATAATTCACTCAAAAGAGAAGTGAAACATTTTCTGAAGGGAAATTTAATACCTTCTAGTTGTCATCAAATGCTGGGTTTTTTTCCAGGCAAAAAAGAAATGCTCATTGTACTTTTTGTTCTTGGTGAGCTGCTAGATCTACCATCACTTTTATCCTAAGTGACTAAACCCGTGTTTACTGCAATGTTGAGTTCATTTTGTATTTGTCAATTCAGAAGGATGCTTCAGATATGTACCACAGTAGAAGCTCTGAGCTTTCATGTCATAATCTGTGATGAGTGATGACCATGATTTAAAGTTGTTTTAATACTTTTGTGCTCAGTTGAGATTTTTTTTTTCCACAAATTCAAAGGTTGAGCTTGGAGGAGGAGGACCTGAAATGTCTGTATTACTCCAGTAACCTGACTTAAACTCCCATGTGTGTGTTGGAAAGGAAACCCTCTCTGCCGAAGGGAGATCCTCTAATGAGAAGTCACTTAAAATGTTTGGATTTTTATCTATAGTTACTCATTACAGTTATATCAACTAGGTAAAAGAATTACCAAGTTCTTGCACTAAAGGAAAACAAAGCATCCAATTTAAGAAACAAAGCATGCTTCAACAGTCTGATGATTTTGCAGGAGCTTAATTATTTGGTATGGGAAGACAGAGAGCAGTGAAATATTTTTGTCCAAGTGGACTGATATGAATGGGGTGGGGGTTATATTAATTTACCTGTCCAAGCACCCAGAATGTCAAAAAAAGCATCTTTTGATAAAGTACTCTTTATCCATACCTACAACTTGGTTATTTTGCTACTTTTTAAAATATGGCTTTGTGGAATTTTTTTTTTTTTTTTTTAAATTTGTTTTTGTTTGGGTGTGTGTTTTTTTTGTGGAGGGTGGAGAATTGTAATTATTGATTTTTTTACTTGTTGTCACTGATGCTTTTTGGGGGTTCTTTTCAGAATGAACTATGTAAGCACTATTTCTCCTTGCCAAAAAATACAAGATACGACTCAACGTACCACATGAAGATATGAGCTAAAGGGAGCCCAGAAAAGAGTGTGATATCCAGGATAATTCAGACTTTTAAATAAATCTCTGCTGAGGAAATCTTGCTAAGAAACACTTTTAAAAAGAAGTTGCAGAGAGTAGAGATTAATAGAAGTTGTTAATTTTTGAAAGGTAACATCAATTTTTTTGCCCTCCTAAGAATTTATCTTTATAAACTTGCTTTGAAATATTAGACATAAGATGAGCAATAAATAAATAAAATAAACTTAATAATTCATCTTTTAGATATATATAAAAAAATCAAATTAATTTTTAGGGCTACTAAGATATCCTCACTTGGATAAAAGGTACCTTGAATCAGAAAGGTGGTAATGAAACATCAGAAGAGCTGTCTGTGCTTTCTTCCTCAGTTTATATCCCTTCAAACCTGACTATACTGAAACTTTAACTGGTTAATATTGCATTTAAAAAAAAAAAAGGAAAAAAAAAAAAGAAATTGCAGAAATCATTGTAGAGAGTTCCTTCACCCCCAATATTGACTGTCCACTTGCTTCAATTACAGAGCCATGACATTTCTGATTTTTGAAAGAGCCATTTGTCTGCTCTTCCCTAAAAGGAACAAATGCTTCTCCCTGTGATGACACTAATTAAACTGAAACTGAGATGAAAAAAATTACTGGGACCTCATTTTCCTTAAAGCCCAAATATATCAGCTCTCATAAAACAGGTTTCTCAACCTACAGAGCAAAGATCTGTAACCTTGATCTCCCACATTGTCACTGAAATGGCTAATAGCTACTTTTTAATGCAAATTCATTTTCTTACAAACTCAATTTAAGTGTCATTCAATTTTCTTATCTTTGGCCATATGCTTAAAAAGTAATTACTCTGCTAGCATTTTTAATTAAAATGATGTTATCTATGGTTCTAGATGCATTAAATACACCATTGATCTCAGATATCAAATGAAATTTCCACAGATGAGTCATGTCATGCACTTTGTGGTTTTAGGAGCTGAATTGTAACTGGTGCTAACTATGAAATACAGGTGGAATGGGCACCCACCTAATTCTCTCATATCTAAAAGTCAGACACAGAAAAATATCTTTGTTTCTTGAATTCTTTTTGTAACAAATAAGATCTGTGTGACTCTTAACAAGATCAGTAGCCTGTAAACTGATGCCTGAGGCCAAACTCATCCCTGGGCTATAAATTTCAACCTTCCCATCAGCTGCTCATCCCTGCAGGCCACCTGTGTCCAGTACAGAAAGTCTGTGATAACAAGATTCTAGGAAACCTTAGTTTTACTTTGCTCAGTTCTCTTTCAACAAGCATTCCAGCCCAAGTTCATTGAATCTGTCCCTTAATTACATCAAAGGTTAAGATGTGTCAGTTTTGTGATTAATAATTAATCAATTAATTACTTGCAAGCAGCAATAATAGAATTTCTACTGCAAAATATTGATCACCGTCACTCTCTTAGCCAAACTATGGCTATTAAAATTAATGTTTGTACATTTTATATTAACTTCACATTCATAATTGCTTATTTTTCATGCCATTTTTATAACCAGTGCTATAAAAAGATCGATACCTAGTATTACAGTTTTCAAGAAATGGGTGTAAAATTAGGACCAGGGACAGGTAACATTAGTCTGGAACTGGTAAATAATCACCTGCAAAGAGATTCATCCACAGAGTGTATTCAGTGTCGCAAGAACTGGAAAATAATATTATAGGATCAATTTATGGATTTTTTTCCTAAAAGACATGAAAACAAGCAGTGATTACACACTGATTGCAAGTGTTGGTGATTTTAATCAGTTTGCAGCACAACACACTATCAAACATCATTCTCAAAATATTAAAATTATTTTTCTATGACCATGAGAGAAAAAAGTAAATCAATATAATTTCATAAATTTAAGTATTAGTGATGAAATCTTATGGTCTAAAAACTGGCTTAGATGTATACCTTGTATTCTGAGGTTTTTATGTATATAAGAGGCTTCATTATTATTATTATTATTATTATTATCATTATTATTGAGGTTGCTAATTGCTGTTGGTTTGAATTACACCTTTATCTGCCTTCAAACAGGTACTGCAGTTAAAATTGAAGCTTGCATCACTTAGAACAGCTGCCAGCACATGCCACACTCACAGAACACTCGCTTTCTGATCTTCTTCCTCTCACATATCCCTTTGTCTTTGTTACTAATAATGTGCATTTTATAAAATTTAATTTTTAATGAAACTTTAACCACATACTCTTTGGCAATGTCTTAATTAGAATCTCCAGTGTATAAAGTAGATTCTTTTTAGGTTTATAACCACAGCTTGCAGCATTATGCTGTGACAAGCACTTTATATCCTTCAAATGATCCAAGGTGGCACCCTCACAGTGGAAATCCACTCACAAATATCTTCATTCCAAAATATTTCAAAATTTTCTATTTTGTCATGGTTTCTGCTGATTTCCCCTATTAGGGGATTCTCTCTAAGGAGAAAATTAGTTTCTAAATTATGAGCAAATAATGATTTCATACATAAACATCACACCTGGTTTGTGGATCCCCAGCATAGCATCTCGGAATGGAGAATAAATGCAAATTAAAACAATAAAAATTAGAATTGGCTGGCATTTATCACTACAGGCTGAAACTTGGGTTGCTTAGTTGGCTAGTTTATTTGGTTTTCTTCTAAACATGTGACTATGTGCAAGACTTTTATTTCTACAATGTCATACAAAGTCAAGAGAAAATGTACTGTAATATTTAATATCTACAGCAGCAAAATGTCTTTGAAAAACACTCTTAAATGAAGACCAGCTTTGCATAACCTTCCAGAGTTTTTCCATCTATTTACAATGCTTGAGATACATTAATTTAATTTCTAAATTCCAATAGCTGCATTTAAAAATTATCTTTATTAAAAGTAACTTCAATTATACAGATTCCTATATATAGCCAGTGACTCCACTCAGCTGCATTTTATTAATTTGGATTAACACCATATGTGGAATTGGAATTCTGTATCTTAATATAACATCTCATAAGTGGAATTCTTGAGACCAACCAAGACAAAAATAGCTATCTCAAAATGAACATTTTTACAAAAATAGCACAGGTATTTAGAAAGAGAAGATGCTTCACAAAAGAACTTTTCAGCTAACAGTAAAAGGAAATTTTCAGCACAATTAAGAGCTAGGAAGTAGTTAATTGCACATAATATATATATTAGCAGAAGAATAGCTTTAGATATTATTTTGATTTTAAGTCACATTTCAGCAAAAATACCAAAGGAAAACTTGAACAATAGTAATTTAGTAGCAAAAATATACAAAATCTGACATATGTTCTATCTCATAAATGGGATGAATTTTTTTTCTTGAGACAGAATAAAATGCCATGTTATATTCTGTGAAATAAAAGCTTTTTTCCCTCCTTAAAATTTAAGGAAGATCCTACATAAAGCTGTGTGAAGGACAAGCTGCCACGTTCTCTAATTCAATAAATTTAATGTTCTCTGTTAGAGGATAAGCATTTGCTAAGTTTTTAGAGCACAACTTTCACACGTTGGGAGAAAAACGAAAAGCAAAAACAGAACAGCCATTTAGTATAGAGGTTAAATTTCTCTAAAAAAAAAAAAAAAAAAAACAAAACAAATCCCTGTAAGTTATTTTATTTCCTATTTCCTAGTGAGCAGCTTCAAAGAAGTAGAATTGATTAATACAGCTCTCATCAACTAGCCAGTTTTAAAGTAGCTGCAGAGAATGTAAATTAGAGCAAAAGAAAGCAGCCACATCTGAAGCAGGAGCGTGGATATCTCTGTTGAGCTGTTAATTTAGGTTTTACTTAGACTATAACTCTTTCTGGTTCCTAAACCACCCTGAAATGGCCATGAGAAGTCATTGATTGGTTTCAGAATAAGATGCACTTTAAAAACAAAGACAGATATTGCCCTTTTGTGGTCTATCTATTCCTCAGGGGACTGAATCGGAGCTATACCTGCATAATGGAGTTTTGAAGCACCAAATTTGTTTCAATCCCACACTGGAATACAACCTTTTTTTTTCCCCCATAGTTACATGAGACTAGAACACTGTCAAAACTGGCTTAAAAGTTTTCTTCCTACATCAGTTTCTGCAGGATTAGAACAATCTGAAAGCTAAGAAAACCCTGAGAAGCAGTTATTTTGAAATTTAACATTTGGTCCGTCCCACAGTCCATTTTGAAAATAAAAGATTGTGGTGCACCTGGTGAATGCTTCAGTTAAGTGAATACGTACTGCTAGAGCTGTGGGATTGTACATGGTGATGTGCCTCATGTTGTGATGGTGCATGGTATGGAGAGCATCCCTGAAACAAAAACATTCCCTTAAAAAACTTTCAGAGCACCATGTTTTTTCCATGGCACTGAGAGAAAACCATGCATGTGTTCCATTAAAACAGAAAGCAACAGTGTGAGCAAGAGGAATAACTGTGCTCTCAGTTTCCTTGCTTTGAGAGAGGAAACTAAATAAACCAGATTAAAAGGAAAAAAAAATGGAAAAAAAGTCTGAGCTACCCTAAGGCAGGTAGAACTTTGCACCTTATTTGGTTTGGGGAAAGTGAGAGCTGGGCCATTCCACCTGGAGAATGAAGTAAGTTTAATGTCCCTCCTCTCTCCCAGATGAAGAGATGAAGACAGGATATTCAATCCCGCCAAGGGCAGAGCAGCTAGGAGTGAAACAGATTTCCCCTTAAAACTAAAGAATCACAGAATAGTTCAGGTTGAAAAAGTCCTCTAAATTCATTGAACCCAACCATTAACCCAGCACTGCCACCCCCACCACGGAACCATGTCCCTCAGTCCCTCAATGCCACACCTGCATATCTTTGAAATACCTCCAGGAACATTGGCTCAACCTTTTCCCTGGGCAGCCTGTTCCAATACTTGAAAAGCATTTGATTGAATAAATTGTCCAATCTAAACTTCCTCTGGTGCAGCTTAAGGCCATTTCCTCTTGTCCTACCTTCTCCTACCTCGTTGTCCTTTGGGAAGAGGCTGATCCCCACCTGGCTCCAGTCTCCTCCCAGGGAGTTGCAGAAATGATCAGGTCCCCCCTGAGCCTCATTTTCTCTGGATTAAACATTCCCAGCTCCTCAGCTGTTCTCCAGACCCTTCCCCAGCCCTGTTCCCTTCTCTGGACACTCCAGCCCCTCAATGTTCTTGCATTGAGGGGCCCAGAAATGGACACAGGATCTGAGGTGTGGCCTGACCAGTGCCCAGCACAGGGGGACAATCCCTGCCCATGTCCTGCTGCCACACCATTGCTGATACAAAAGGAGGAAATGAAACAACAAGTTTCTTTATGCACCAAGAGGAAGGCTGAGTGTTTTCCCATCACATTTCAGTGCAATTTCTGAAATTTCCTAAAATCATGCATTCAAATAAAATTTTCTTTTTCATTCCTTCTACGTTTATCTTGGAACTACAAATCAAGTTTAAAACACTGAGAATTATTTCTTTTACCGGTATAATTTCTAACATAAATCCTTAAAAAAAAAAAAAATCAGCTCCAGGGGAATAGGAGTAGAGGGGAAGTTTCTTTGCCTAAAGTTATGTATTTTTCACTCTGGTTAATGTTTCAGTAATCGTTTACCTCAGAGAGGATTTTATTATTTTTCTCTAAAGCACCAAATATGTTCCAAAATATGGTCGTGATTTCCTGTGGTTTTTCACGTTTGAATTTCAAACAGAATGAATGCAATTAGAAGCATTTCACCTGTATTTACTGAAATTACTTCAATTGTTTTTGTTGTAGCACTTTTCAGCAAGTTGTTATATGCTTTTCATGACATTCTTTCCCTTCAAAAATATTAGATTAATTGAACTCACTATTCTGGAAAAGAGAGAGGAATTATAATTGTATATTTTTGATAATAACCTGTTGTTTTGAAGATCTGCAACAGATTTTTATTTTTAAATCATCCTTCCTTTCTTTACAGTTTTGAGGGCATACATATGAAAATTGACAGATTGGTGACATATGGAAAAGCTCAGACCTCATCTTCTCTGTAGAGAGCAGCACACATGGAGAAAGCAGCACAATTTTTCTCATTTTCATCACCCCTCAGCTCCAGCCTTTATCCTCTGCAATAGCCATAACCATCAACCATACCAGTTTATGACAGCCCAGTAACAGCTTTTAGGCTTCAGAGAAGACAGACAGCCAAATTGAAGCCTCTAATGGAGGTTAAGCAGGGCTGACAGGGTTACAAGAGTTTTTTTGTTCTTTTTTTAGAAATCAAGATTTCTTGTTTGGATAAAAAAGATTATGTAGTGAAGACTGCAATTCTGCCACTTGTTTGACAGAGGAATAGTATTTACATCAGCTCTATAGGGAAATAAATACATTAAGAATTTATTGAGTCAGCTATTAAAAAAGATACATAGGAATTAGGCTCAGATGGTCACAAGTCTCCTGGAGCCCTCCATTCAAATCTCACTTTGCCAGAATAATTCATGCCATTTACTTTTTCTGTTCTGCTCTGTTCCAAGGTCTGCACTTTCAGCTTTCTAATACTTGAAGTACTACTTGACAGCACAAAGATATTATTTTGTATATTTATATTGTTCTGAATAATTATTCTTATATATATCTTATATTTCATGTAGGGTTTTTTTTTTTTTTTTTTTTTACATTGATACTAATTTTGAAGTTGTAGAATACTGGTCTGTAATAAAATAATCCCACTGTATATTTGCCTAATGGATCATATTTACCCCCTGTTCATACCTGTTGGGCAGGTTCCAAACAGTTAAAATCACTGTTTAAATAAATAAGTTTTATTTTTTCCTTAGTAATTACAGAAGGCAGATAATAGAAAACAACAGATGAAAAATCCATCTAAAATTATAATTTTTCACATGTTTTCCCAATATTTTCAATACAAGACGGCTAATGAGGGAATGCTCATCTAATTTCCTATTCTATTCCTGTTATCCTTTTCAGGAATATACTCACCTATGACTTGGCATTATTGGAAATCAGGAATATGGCTGGCATTTTCTTAAAACAATTTCTCTATTCGCAAAAGGGAACCCAGATATGTATTTATTTATATATCAAAAAAGTTTTTTCAAATTTCTCATTATTTACTATAACTATAGGAAGTATTTTAAAGCTTGCATTGTGCGCTGGGAGCCCAGAGCCCCCCGTGTACTGGGCTCAGCCACAGCCCCGTGGGCAGCAGGGCAGGGAGGGGATTCTGCCCCTCTGCCCCGCTCTGCTCAGACCCCACCTGCAGTGCTGCATCCAGCCCTGGGCTCCCAGCACAGCAAGGACATGGAGCTGCTGCAGCCAGCCCAGAGGAGGCACCCAGGGGATCAGAGGGATGGAGCAGCTCTGCTGGGAGGAAAGGCTGGGACAGCTGGGATTGTTCAGCCTGGAACAGAGAAGGCTCTGGGGTGACTTGATTGTGGCTTCCAGTGCCTGAAGGGAGCCCACAGGAAAGATGGAGAGAGACTATTTTAAAGACAAGGGCCTGGAGTGACAGGGCAAGGGGGTGGTTTCAAACTGAAAGAGAAGTTTTATTATAAATACTGGGAACATTTTTTTTACTGTGAGGGTGGATAGGCCCTGGCTCAGGTTTCCCAGAGAAGCTGTGGCTGCCCCATCTCTAGGTTGTTCAAGGCCAGGTTGGATGGAGCTCTGAGCAACCTGGTCTAGGGGAAGGTGTCCCTGTCCATAGTAAGGGGGTTGGGACAAGATGGTCTTTAAGGTCCCTTCCAATCCAGGCCATTCATTGATCCCATGAAATAAAGAGATAACAGCAAATCAGATGCAGGAATATTCCTCCATTTAAGCTTTCATCCAACTGTACTTTTAATAGTGAAAGAACACACATTTTTTCTCTGAATAAAACCATAAGAGGAGCTAACCTTCTGCTATGTTTCCATAGTAGTAGGGAAGAGTAAATTGGAGTTTTGGAAAAGTTGCACAGTCAAGATTTTTTCTCTTTAAAATACTGAATTTCTATTTACTGTTGGTCGGATCCCTTCTTGCCTTATCAATGCAAGAGAAATAAATTGTCCATTGTGTATGTAGTACAATAATAAAAAAAAATATTCTATGGTTGCCCTTGCTTATTAAGTGTGGAAAATCAGTGAAGCTATGGAAAATAACAAAAATGTAAACATTTGACTATTCCCCTTTAAAAATGATATGGTAGCTGGTATTTGGAGTTAATTATTTTGAACAAAGAAATTTTGTTATGTTTTGTAATTAAAACCGTAATAGTGGCTTTTAATAGCTATGCAGTTCATTTACAATTCATATATTTGCTTCTCCAATCTCTGAATTTTAGTCTTAGAACACTGTTGAATTTTAAATGACCAGGCCAGGCCCTATGGCATTATCATGAGAAGGTTTTCCATAAGCAAATCTCCCTTTTTAGGGGTGCACAAAGGGGGTTACACGTGCAGCTGTGGTTATATGTTAAGCTAAAGAGCAAATAACATTTATAAGAACCAAGAACTACACGGCACAATTCCTTTTTCGAGGCAACATAATAAATTTATAATGCACTGATACAACTGGAGTAGATTAAATTAAATACAGATTTATTATCTCTCTAAACATCTGAAATGTCAGTACTGTAAAATCTTGATCCTAGATTTATCCTACTTAGAGTGTGGGATAATCAAATAATGAAACGGAAATGGAGCAACTGTACCCTGAGATCCATAGCAAATTTTAGTGTAAAACAGAAGCACAGTTACCAAACCCCTGAAACTACAGCCCCTATTCCTTTTCTTACCATGTTACAGGAAAGGAAGAACAGTAGGCAGGGTGAAGAAAAAAAACCCACCACTCTGGGTCAAATTTTTATGTCAAAAGCATTTCTCTTACATGAGAAAATAATGTTTGGTCCCACTCTACTATGTCCACATCCAATCTACTCACAGGAGCACACATATTCCAGGACTCATGATTTACTTTTATTTCTGACATTCAGTATAGTTTCTACATCCAGATTTAAAGTAAATCATTTAACTGTTTCTAATTTTATCCAGACATATATTCCTGCATTTAGAGAAATAGATCTTGATGAATTCAGACAATTTTTAAACTACCAGTGCTTCTGTTTCTCTAATAGCTAAATGCCATATGGAATAGTTAAATGCTCAACTTTACAGGATAACTAATATTTCTCAATTTATTAAAAGGTTCTATTTTACAAACCTGCCAAGCCTGCAAATTCCATTCTCAGATCTACAGTGTAAATCAATATAACTGTAACTATTTTCAATCACACATTCGTTTAACATAATTATTTTATTCTGAAATTTGGGAGCACTTAGTATTAATGCAACTGATGAAAGCTGGCAGTCTCTCTCTTATAGTGAAAATACAATTTAAGAACAAAGTATTGATTCATTTAAGTCTGAGTGGTGAGAAATAAAATCTGTCTAAAATCTTAGCATTTCTTTCATCTCACACGTTAGTGCTGCAAGCTAAAACTGTTGTAGCTTTGCTTTGCTCAGAAATGGTTTAAATCAAAATGCTTGGGAGAAGAATTCAAGAACTCAAGTAGAAATCAAGGAGACCTGGATCTCCAAATCGCCACAGTATTCTTGAATTTCTAGCTCTCACTGTGTTCACATTTAGCAGGATTCCAGTTTTATTTTGGGAGCATCTTAAAATCTAGTTTCAGCCTACACAGTGGGAATGCTAAAATCCCCTCTCTTAGCAGAATGCCCCTGCTTAAGAAATGAGATTCCACCACTACTGAAATATTATAATATTCCAATCCAAGTCTTTTTCAGATCCTATATCAGAGGAGAGCCTAGATTTGATAATATTTACCATTCTAATACTCATAATTCATCTCTAATTAAACTAAAATTAACCTAGAGATAAATCAGAATTTTTCCTAATTCTCACCTAATTGAATTAGGTCATGCAAGTTATAAACAGTTCAAACAAAGTTCTAGAGAAAACACTCAGGATTCCTAATTAAAACTCAGTGATCAAAACTGATGAGCTGATTTTCCAGGAGCAATTCTTATTCAGCAATTCTCTGACTATTCCTCAATCATTCTGTCAAAGATAATCCATCCTTGAGACTTATAATATGCATTTAGGAGAACCTGGCACTTCTGATTTTTAGCCTTCTGTCATGGTTTAACCCCAGCCAGCAGTCAAGCACCACACAGCTCATCCCCCATCAGTGAGATTGGGGATAAAATCAGCAGGCTAGAAAAGCTAGAAAACTCATGGAATGAGACAAAGACAGTGAAATAGGAAAAGCAAAAGCCATGGGTGTAAGCAAAGAAAAGAAAGGAATTAATTCACTGCTTCCTATGGGCAGGCAGGTGTTCAACATTCCCAGGATACCACAAGATGTGTAAGGGAGACACGGAAAGGCAAACACAATCGCTGAGCAGCCCTCACTAATCCTTTATTCACCCACTTTATGTACTGAGAATGATGCCACATAGTCTGGAATATCCCGTGGGTCAGTTGGGGTCACCTGTCCTGGCTGTATCCTCCCATCCTCCCGAGCACCCCCAGCCTCCTCTCCAATGTGACAGTACAAAACACAGACAAGGCTTTAGCTCAGCAAACCCTGCTCAGCAACAACAAAAACATCTCTATCAGCCCTGTGTTCAACACAAACCCAAATCACAACCTCCATCCAACCCCTGGGAATTAACTCTACCCCAGCCAAAAGCAGCACCACTTGTCATATCCAGAATGAGGAAATCATAAACTCATGCCAGAAAAGCAATTATGCTGTGTTATCCCATGTTGCACACACACACATGGGGAGTGTCTGGCTGGATATTATCTGCATCAAAAAGTAATGGAAAATAATTGAAGCACAAACAAGAGAAACCTTCTTTTGTATAGTATTTATCAGACTGTTTATCTTCATATAAAGTCAGGTTTCTAGAGGTATTTCAATGCTGAAATACAATCCAGTGTAAAAAATCTCCACCACCAAAGATTAATTTCCATTATCAGTCCTGATATTTCAAGTGTGTAAAGTAAAGGCTGTAGGAGCAAAGAACTGGCTGGAGATGTGAAGCTGGGAGCAGCTTTGGCTGCAGTGTTGATGTCTGAGTAGGACTCAGTGAAACAAATAAGATTCTTTCAGTCCTGAACTTCAGGAGAGTTGATCTGTTTAGGAAGCTACTTGGAAGAAATGCATGGGGTAAGGGCCTGGGGGAAAAAAAGAAACAAGATGATCCCTTTGACTTTCAAAGATCACCTTCTCTAAGCTCCAGAATGGTCCATCCCAGGAGATCAAGCAAAAGCAGCACAGGGAAACAAGGAGTGTCTGATAGATCAGATGGTTGTGCTGACCTTCAGAGAGCTCTTGTCATGCTCGAGAAATAGACAAAAAAAAGCTCCTCTAGAAAATTCGTAACACAACACAAAGCCTTGCATTTGGGGAAGAACAACCACAGCCCCCATACAGGCTGGGATTTGGCTGAGTGGAAAGCAGATTTGCAGAAAAGTGCTTGGGGCAAGTCCCAGAAATTTCACCATAGCCAGCAACGTGCCCTTGTGGCAAAGAGCCCAGAACATCTTGGGCTGCATTCAGTAGAACTCTGCCAGCAGGTGAAGGGAGGGGATCCTTCTCCTCTGCTTAGCCCTGGAGAAACACATCTGGATTCTGGGGCTGGGGCTGGGCTCCCCAGTAAAAGACAGGCAGGAATGAGCCTGGCAGCAAGCTCAGGGAAGAGATAGTCTTGGGCTATCCATCTCGTGAAGAGAGGCTGGAAGACCTGGAACTGTTCAGCATGGACTAGGAAAGATTTTCAGGAATCATGTCCATCTGTATAAATACCTGATGGTGGAAGTAAAGTAAGGGGAGCCAGACTCTTCTCTGATGACAGGGCAAGAAACAGTGAGCACAAGATGAACAACTGGAAATATCATTTAAAAATAGGGAAGATTACATTTCCTGCCAAAATAGCCAAACACTGAAACAAGTTCTTCCCACAGAGGTTGTAGAGTCTCCATTCTTAGGGATGGTCTGACTTCACACAGTCCTGAGCAACCTGCTCCAGCTGACTCTTACACTATCCTACTGTTTTAACAAAGGCTTGACCATTTCCTCTTCTACACATTTCAGCTGGAAAGGAATGAATGGATCTTTCTGTAATCTATTGTATTTTGGTATTTGGGCTTGAGGTATTGGAGTTGAGGGGACTGCACATGAAAGAGCAGCCACCACAACAAACTGGTGGAGAAAAAAGAAAAAAAAAAAATCACTATTCTGCAGTCTTGGCATTTCTTAGAGGTAGTACAAGAGTATTAAGTGATTCCTGGGATGAGCTGCCACAATTTGATGTAACTGTATGAATACGATACCATACTCAGGCAATCCCTCAGAATAACAAGTTAAATGTCAAATCTATGCCTTGATCTTAAATCTTACCCAAAATTAGAGTACAATGGCATAGAATATTGGAGAATTATTTTAAAAGCAGGCTAGTACTCTTCCTGAAAGAGGGACAAATGCTAGTAGTAGATTCTTTCTTGTTGTATGCATAAAGAATGATTTTTCTATTTCCTTAAAAAGGTGGTCAGCAAATAGTAGGGGTTAACAATGTCTATCAGTCAGGTTCCCAGTTCTTTGAGAGATTTCTGCACAATAAAATGCCTGCAGTTTCCTAACAAATTATGCATGACTTGGTCATTTGTCAGAATGGTAGAAATATAGGATTCATATTTCATGGAAACATAGTCTTTTAAAGGCAATCTCTCTGCAACACCATATTTTTCACTCTTCAATATTCTAAGAATTTATGAAGAAATGTGACAAACCAGAAAAATATACAATTTCTCTAGCTTGCTGGGAGAGATGAAGATCCTTACTTTGATTTAATTTGCATATCTGTAATTTACCAGTTTAGTATTTGACTGATGCATCAGTAATTCAGGATATGCAGTGAATGTTAGCAGGACCAGAATCAAAGGATTTTCTCTAGCCCTTGTTTGGAAAGGAGAGAGAACAAAGACTATTAACCAAAAGCAATGCCACCCTAAACAATTATTACTAAAGGCTGATACTACCACCTTGTGTCTGCAGGTCTGAAAGGTTTTAAACACACCTTGACACCATACATTGCTCAAGTACTTTGAGTACCTAAAATAATTTACATACTTCAGTAAATTTTCTGGGATTATTTATAACCAGTAGTGCTTTCATATGCATTACTTTAGAAAGGTAGAAATTATGGGAGCATCTAAACCAAAACAAAATCTGTAACATTGAGATCTGTAACTGTGGATCCCATCGAGAAAACAAAACATTTGTAGCACTGCTGCTCTGAACCAAAAGAAAGTCAGATATTTTTTTTTAAAAGACAGAATGAGGAAAAGTGTCAGTTAAAAGCCATTGTCACACAGAAAATGCCCATAAGCACTCACCTGTAGAATCAGCAGGTTTGCTTGTAACTTACAAATGATGTGGTTCCTCAGCTCTGAGGAATACTTTTGGGTAAATATTCTGCTGGGGACAAACTGATTTTTCAAAATGGGTCTTACTGAGCTTTTCCCACTGTTTTAAGTATTTCTCCTTTGCTTTTGTTACTTTAACACTATCTGAAGTCTATGGAGATCATACATTAAAAAAAATATAAAAATATTAATATACCATTATTTATAACAGTTACAAACAGTAACATTGGTTGTTGAAGTCAGACGCTCTAGCAAAAGAAATTGTTTTCTACATTTAGATCTTAAATTCACAGGCTGAGGGTTCACTGACTAAGGACTTTTTCCTCAACCTAGAGAAAAAATAATGATGGGACTGAAATAAATTTGATTACAGAGTATGGCTACATAGGAATCAAAGACACAAGAACAAATCTGATAAATCTGATTAAACAAGGACCATGGACTGAAATTCAAATTTCTTTTAGATATTAGTTGCATACCACTGCTCATGAAGAGACATATTGCCAGGAGAGTTCTTTCCAAGTAACAAATCGTTATCTGCTACCCTACCTTCAAAAAGACTTTACAAACCATTGACTGAATTAATGTGAGGTTAGACTGCTTTATCTACAGGGCTGTTTTACTTGTAAGGAAGCAGATTACCTGGAATCTGAAATAGTCCAGCACTTTGTTGAATATCATCTTTTGAAACACAAACCATAAGAAATGCTCCAAATTACTTTTCCTATAGCATTGTTGAGGCCAGAAACACAAATCTTGTCCTTGATCCTGTAGCAAATGGCTTCTTTTACAGTAACAGAATAGAGTGCAAGATCTATACTGGCAGAAAATTGGAGACAATTTGTAAGTAGCTCCTCAGAAGGAACTGTTCCTCCTTTTCTGCCTTCTGTCAGAAACCTCTTGTCTTTTTCTGAGTAAGAAAAGCATTTAGTTTTAGAAAGATTTATGTATGTTTTATGAATTATCCTGCTATAGCAGCCTGGGAAAGGCTTCAGCATTTCCCCAAATAAATTCCCACATCAGCTTCTTTCCAGAATTGTCCGTGTGGGTCAAATACAAAAAAAAAAGTGAAAGAAAGACAAGATTAGAATTGGGTGTGAGCTATGGGACACTGTAAAACTCCAAGTGTCAGACCTGTGGTTTCTGTGCTAGACTAGAGCTAAAGGGAATGTGGACAAACTGCAAGCATTGCATTGGTTTTCACATGAGCAAAGAATAAGGAGAGTATAAAAAATATTTTAGCAATCTTTTGTACATTACCCTCTATCAAGCCATGCTACTTTTCTTCCTGGAACATCAAATATTAACTCAAATAATCAGTTTACAAAACTTGTCCCCAGTACCACTAATAATTTGCACCTACTTCACAACCTCAAAAAATAGCTAAAATTCAGTTTGACTAAGTAAGCAAAGATACTCCTGATCTAATTTCAACAGTCTGTCTATATCACAGAATCACGCAATCACAGAATAGTCAGGTGGGAAGGGATCATAGTGGGTCATATGGCCCAGCCTCGCTGTTCAGGCAGGGTCATCCCAGAGCACAGGGCACAGGGGTGTGTCCAGATGGTTCTGGGATATCTCCAGTGAGGGAGACTCCACACCCTCTCTGGTGATCTCTTCACAGATGACTCGGTCAGCTCGTCACACACAGTAAAGAAGTTCTCCTCATGTTCAGGTGGAACTTCCTGTGTATCAATTCCTGCCCATTGCCCCATTGCTGGGCACCACTGAGCAGAGCCTGGTCCCTGCAGACACTGACAGACAGGGATGGGGTCCCCTCTCAGTCGTCTCTTCTCAAAGCTGAACAGCCCCAACTCCTTCAGCCTTTCCTCTTCGAGAGATGCTCCATCCCTTCATCATCTCTGTGACCTCCACAGGACCTGCTCCAGGAGCTCCATGTCTCTCCTGTCCTGAGGAAACCAGAACAGACACAGCACTGCAGATGGGCCTCACAGGGTAATGAGGGGCAGAATCACTCCCTGACCTGCTGGAAATATTCTTGCAATTTTACCCCAGGATATGACCTGGCTAATGAGGGATAAAACTCAGTCATGGCCCCTCGTTCAGCGGCTGAATAAAGCATACCATGAAACTGACATTCTCCGAAGTTCTAAAAAGATTTTGAAGATTTTTAATACTTTTTCTGGCCTGAAATTTCAAATATTGATTACATACTGAGCATTCTGTAAACAATTAGTGTCATTGCATAGTGTTTATAAAATCTGTTTCTAACTTAAATATTTTCTGGTAGAAAATACTCCCAAATTAATACAATTGTATAAAGCCAACTGGGTTACCTTTCATACAGACAGTACAGCTGGAAGAGCTGACATTTGGGAGTTTTTACTCAATTTTTTGCTGCATTTTTATCAACCTCACTCCCAAAAACAGTACGAATTGCTTTAGTTATCTCAAAGAGAGGCTTGTTGAGGTTTTTTTTTTTTGTTTTGTTTTGGGTTTGATTGGTTGGTTGGGTTTTGTTTTGGCTTTCTTTGGCATTTTTTTTTGTTTGTTTTCCTTCTATTTTTTATTTTGTTTCTTTTATTATTGCATCCTTAGAAACCTCCTGCACCTGACTGCAGACACACAGAAAACAAATCAAAGCTCGTATAAGCCGGTAGAGTATGCAAGTCTTAACAAAGTAAGCAACACTTTAAATTTTACATTTTAAAATATAAAAATATTTGGATTATTTTTTAGTGTGATTCATAATTTTTTACACCATTTTGAGGTTATCTTTAGTAAGGCTAGTATAGGTATTAACAGAGCAAGTGAAAATAAAAGAAAAATAAAATCTGGGAAAAGTCATTAACCTCTGCATTGCCCTGGCTGGACTCTGGTTGCTCTGTGCACTTCTGCAGCTCTCAGCTGTCAAACTCCAACAATACATGATGTAAAATCCTGTTGATCTTCAGAACAGTGCACAAGAATCCATTTTAATTATCACCAGTATCATCTGTGCCTATTTGCTGACCATTTTCTGCATCCAAAGTAGATTTTTTCATATGGGCATAAAACATTTTTTG
The DNA here is from genome assembly GCA_009741485.1 of Malurus cyaneus samueli. Taxonomy (NCBI): domain Eukaryota; kingdom Metazoa; phylum Chordata; class Aves; order Passeriformes; family Maluridae; genus Malurus; species Malurus cyaneus. The sequence goes on along the minus strand of CM019214.1, from coordinate 104,170,177 downwards.
GAAAACATTTTAGTAATTTATATTAAGAAAAATGACCTGTTTATATTAAAAGCTACTTTAGTTTTAGCATTTAGGAATTAGGAGAAGACATTGAATTCCATTGACAATTTCCTACTTGGATCACAGACTGGGCAGTTTCTCAGAAACTGAAAGTCCCTCAATGAATTCTCCAAACATTCTGAAAACATAAAAAAAACCAGAGATTTATACCATAGTTATCTTTCAAAACCAGTACTTCTCTATTTTGTTTGTTATTTGCTTTTCCATTTTCTAATGGCAGGACTGAAAAAATAGGTGACTATAGTAGGGGGTCTTTTAAAATTTGCATGTAAGGAATTTTGTGTGGAAGGTTGTAAAAAGCTGTAAAAGTCCTTCCCTTGAGAAATTTTATGCAAGTGTAGATGCTGAGTAGGGAAAGGAAAGACTAGTCAACAAGAAGATTTAGAAAATCAATGACAGAACAATAAATTTAGCAAAACATTCTGAACTCTCTCTTGGAAATAAGGTTAATGCAGAGTGAAATGCTGGAATTCACAAAAAAAGTAAGACTGTCCTACCAAAAGAGTGGAGAGGCAGATGCAAGTTACATCACCAAGGCAGAAAGGAGGAAAGGAAAAGAAACAGCTGCTCTTATGAGAAATATTTACCCAAATAAAGATATCAAGTCAAACACATCAATCAGGGGAGAAAGAAAGACAAGCAGCAGCCAAAGTCAACAGATAATTCTAATTCATATCACATCATATATGATGTAGGAGGCCTCCATAAACTTTTCCAAACTGAAATGTCTCCTCACCAAAAGTTAGTTTACATTGACACTCTAAATGCAAACAATGTGTTTTAATCTATAAATATTGGCAGACCTTGTCATTGTAGCCAATGCAGAGTCAATGATGCATATCAATTATAAATGCACTGTTTAGGTTCGAATTAATGTATCGACCTGCCTTTGACTGGCATTGAGCATGCTAAAGGGGTGTAGCCAAGGGTAATATGTGAGTGTTTTACACAGTGCTGGGATGGCACAGTCACACAAGGATTTACATCACAGCCATGAGAAGCACAGGAGGGAGTGGGATAGCACATGAATAGGCCAGGTGCCCGAGCAACAAAGTCACCACATAGGAGAAAAGGGTGAATCATCAGGACATCTGCTAAAAACACTACAAGGATGCTTGGCACGATGGAGGAAAACAATCAGAGAATTGTAGAATGGGTCAGGTTGAAACCTGCTCAAGCTGGTCGTCCCACAACACAGGGAACACGATTGCATCCACATGGTTCTGGAATATCTCCAGGATGGAGACTCCTCACCCTCTCGTGGTGGTCTCTTCCAGTGCTCAGTTGCTGCACAGCAAAAAAAAAATTTTCGTCATGTTCAGGTGGAACTTCCTGTGCATCCGTTCCTGCCATTGCCCCATTTGCTGGGCACCACTGAGCAGAGCCTGGTCCTGCTCTGACCTCCCTGTGGACACTGACACACAGGGATGAGATCCCTCTCGGTCATCTCTTCTCAAGGCTCAACAGCCCCAGCTCCCTCAGCCTTCCTCTATGAGAGAGATGCTCCAGTCCCCTCATCATATTCATAACCCAAGAAACAACCAAGCAGTGTGGGGAGCAGAAGAAATCCCCCTTGTGGGGATGGCAGCAGGGCAACAAGATAAAAGTGTGAGACATCAGCGCGGAGAAATTGGAACACAAACCTGTTTTGCTTGACTTGTCTCGCTGAGGAGTATCAAGACTGATCACGTTGACCTTGGTGAGTGTCAGCAAGGACAGCAGCCATCAGGGCTGGCTGTGCAGCACCATTGCCAGGAGAGCCACGGTCAAAGCAGAAAACCTTTGTCAAATGCAGCTTGTATGGGTAGGGATGATGACAAGGAAGGATTAAACCTTAGCAAGAAGAATGCTTTTAATAAATGAAGGTAATTAAGTTAAGTTTTATAGTTTAAAATGGTCCTGTCTTGTCAGTGTTTCAAATATCCTATCCCAACAATCTCTGACAGATAGATAGACAGACAGACAGATATTCAATTATAACATCATGACTCCTCCAAAACTACTTTTTCCCTGTAATTATTCATCCTCAGAAGAAAATCCAGTGGCATTCTAAAAAAGGAATGAATTGTCAAGTCAGATAAGAAGACATTATATTCACCTAGTACATATTTATATTTAAATTAAAAAAAAAAAAAAAACACATATAAAACTTGATAGGCAACTACAAAGTCCCCAGTCATCTTCAGTTTCAAATAGAATATCCAGCAAAGTTAGCAATGCTGTATACAAATCATAAAAAATAGTTTCACAGAGAATTCTTTTGTACGTTTTGCAATTTTGTGCAACAAGCTTGAAACAGAAGTCTACCTCATCAGAATTTTTTCATGATACAAGAATGCCCTGTGATACTGTGTTCCAGACTTTGTGATTTCTTTCGGTGGTGAAGAGAAGACAAAGGATTTCAGGAGCTCAGTTCTTACTGCTGACCATATTTCTCTCCTCCTAATCCTTTCCTGTTAAAGACATTGCAACCTTAATTGTTACATAGTAGAAGAATGGATGGTTTTAAACTAGTTTTTAAAATGTTTCTCTGTGTAAACAAGGAGTATTTTAAAGCACGATTTCCTTCCCACTATCTCTTTTCCTTTGCTGATGATATAACCAGTCAATAAGTTCAAAACTCCACAGTAACATTAGTGTGCTGTTGTTACGTAGAAAAGCTCCATAAAATCATAGATTCACGGAATGGTTTGGTTTGAAAAGACCTTAAAGGTAATTTAGTTCCACCCCCTGCCACAAGCATGGACACCTTGGACTATCCCAGGTTGCTCAAAGCACCTTCAAGCCTGGCCTTGAACACTTCCAGGATGGGGCCCACACCATTCTCATACAAAATCATAGGACATTCTTGGTTGCATATCTCAGTGTGAAACAGAGGAATTTTCATCATCAGAAGAATATAACCTCAGGGATAATTCATATCTCTCTAATTGCACATTCAGCATGTAAATGTAATCTCACTAAATAGGAAATCCCTATGTTGGGAATCAAACACAAAGTCAGACAATGCAAACACTTCATTGCTACATCTTTAAATGTGAATCCTTCTATTGAAAAGTTCTTTTTCAAACAAAATTATGTTTACATATTAACACATATACCAACTTAGTGACCATTCAAAGTTTGGATTTTTGGACATGTAAACAAAATGCAAAAATGTAAAAAATAAAAAGAAAATGGCCTTCTAAATGCAATCTGGTTGGTTTTTTTGGGGTTTGTTTTTTTTTTTTTTGGTTTTTTTTGTTGTTGTTTTTTTTTTGTTGTTTTTGTTTTTGTTTTTTTTTTTCTGACTGAATGCTATCTGAAACTGCACGTGGGGTGACAAGTCTGAAGAATTATATAAAAGAAAGCTGTACATCTTGCTATGTCTGACTGGTTTCTAAAGCTTCCCCATGAGTCTATAAACCTGAGAAATTTTGTCTTAAATACCTAAAAGACTCTTGAGAAGATTATTCTGCACACTGAACCTCCCTTTAAAATGTGACAAGCAAAACAATATATATGATATGGAAAGACAATAAATGCAGGTAATGAAACTCAAGATTGAAACTATAATGAAAGTAGATATTTTAATGCAGCAGATTCACACCTCCAAAGATGTCTAGCTTTATTTAAGTTTGATGTAAAACAAATACAAACCTGAAAAACTTTATATAGAGAAAACAATACTAGATGCAGGCAGAACTTTTGAACTTTTTTTTTTCTTTGAATATTTAGCAGAATATTAAATTTTGATGGTAGTTTTAGACAAAGTATGACTTGGAAAACACATTTCAAAATGCCTGTTTTCTCAGCTGTTTATTATTCATATTATTTTAAAAAAGAAAAGATGTAAAAAAGTAGGGATGCATAACACCTGAAAAAAAGCATTATAAAAAAAAAAACAAAAACAAAAAACCGAAAACTTCTCAAAACATCAGTCTCTTAAAGAACAGCAACAGAATATTAGAGTTTGAACCAATATTAGGTGTATGGTTAAATTAATGATGATTGAATACTTTGAAAGTGTTATTTTACCGAAATTGCTACCTTGTTTTTACACCTCAGGTGTTTAATAAATTTCCCCATTTGAAAGACTTTCCCAGCTCTTTCTAACCTTTTCCATTCTTGCTTGTACCAGTGCTTTGGTTACCCAGCTAAAGCTGAAATTTCTTTTTTTTACTATAACTAGTTGGAAGAGAAAAAAAAAATTAAAACTTTGGAGCCACTTTCTGAAGCAATTTAAATACAGTTCGGTAGAAAGTCACAAAGGCCACTTGATAAGTCGTGCTAACCCACATCATTGTGCTGAGGTTCTTCTTCTTTTCACACATAGTGATCCAAGAATGTTGTAACTATTTCAGAGGCCACGTTTTCACAACTTCTAAAGAACTGCTTCTAAAGCAGAGTCTGTCTTTTAAATCATTTGCTTTGTCCTTTTCTCTCTGTTTTACGCATCTCTTCTCTCTGCTGTTAATTATTTCTGTCACAGGCAGTAAGTCATGAGGTTACACAAATGCAAGGTTTGACGTATTGACCATACACTGATTATTCAGAGAGACATGTCCATCAAAAGATCAGCTAGAAAGTGGACTGACATTGCCTTCTATTTATTAGCTTTTGCAATTCCCACTTTTTTTTTTCCTCTGTAATATTCATCCTCACCCTTTTCAGTCTTCAAGGAGGAACTGTAAAAACGTGCTCCAGTCCCCTCATCATATTCATAACCCAAGAAACAAACCAAGCAGTGTGGGGAGCAGAAGAATCCCCCTTGTGGGGATGGCAGCAGGGCAACAAGATAAAAGTGTGAGACATCAGCGCGGAAAATTGGAACACAACCTGTTTTGCTTGACTTGTCTCGCTGAGGAGTCTCAAGACTGATCACGTTGACCTTGGTGAGTGTCAGCAAGGACAGCAGCCATCAGGGCTGGCTGTGCAGCACCATTGCCAGGAGAGCCACGGTCAAAGCAGAAAACCTTTGTCAAATGCAGCTTTGTATGGGTAGGATGATGACAAGGAAGGATTAAACCTTAGCAAGAAGAATGCTTTTAATAAATGAAGGTAATTAAGTTAAGTTTTATAGTTTAAAATGGTCCTGTCTTGTCAGTGTTTCAAATATCCTATCCCAACAATCTCTGACAGATAGATAGACAGACAGACAGATAATTCAATTATAACATCAGACTCCTCCAAAACTACTTTTTCCCTGTAATCTATTATCCTCAGAAGAAAATCCAGTGGCATTCTAAAAAAGGAATGAATTGTCAAGTCAGATAAGAAGACATTATATTCACCTAGTACAGTATTTAATATTAAAATTAAAAAAAAAAAAAAAACACATTAAAACTTGATAGCAACTACAAAGTCCCCAGTCATCTTCAGTTGAAATTTCAAATATTGATTACATACTGAGCATTCTGTAAACAATTAGTGTCATTGCATAGTGTTTATAAAATCTGTTTCAACTTAAATATTTTCTGGTAGAAAATACTCCCAAATTAATACAATTGTATAAAGCCAACTGGGTTACCTTTCATACAGACATACAGCTGAAGAGCTGACATTTGGGAGTTTTTACTCAATTTTTGCTGCATTTTTATCAACCTCACTCCCAAAAACAGTACGAATTGCTTTAGTTATCTCAAAGAGAGGCTTGTTGAGGTTTTTTTTTTTTGTTGTTTTGGGTTTGATTGGTTGGTTGGGTTTTGTTTTGGCTTTCTTTGCATTTTTTTTGTTTGTTTTCCTCTATTTTTTATTTTGTTTCTTTTATTATTGCATCCTTAGAAACCTCCTGCACCTGACTGCAGACACACAGAAAACAAATCAAAGCTGTATAAGCCGGTAGAGTATGCAAGTCTTAACAAAGTAAGCAACACTTTAAATTTTACATTTTAAAATATAAAAATATTTGGATTTTTTTTAGTGTGATTCATAATTTTTTACACCATTTTGAGGTTATCTTTAGTAAGGCTAGTATAGGTATTAACAGAGCAAGTGAAAATAAAAGAAAATAAAATTGGGAAAAGTCATTAACCTCTGCATTGCCCTGGCTGGACTCTGGTTGCTCTGTGCACTTCTGCAGCTCTCAGCTGTCAAACTCCAACAATACATGATGTAAAATCCTGTTGATCTTCAGAACAGTGCACAAGAATCCATTTTAATTATCACCAGTATCATCTGTGCCTATTTGCTGACCATTTTCTGCATCCAAAGTAGATTTTTTCATATGGGCATAAAACATTTTTTGGAAAACATTTTAGTAATTTATATTAAGAAAATGACCTGTTATTATTAAAAGCTACTTAGTTTTAGCATTCTGAAATATGGTTTTTTTGTTTTTTTTTGTTTTTTTTTTTTTATTCTTCACCTTTTTTTTTAATATTTAGGAATTAGGAGAAGACATTGAATTCCATTGACAATTTCCTACTTGGATCACAGACTGGGCAGTTTCTCAGAAACAGGAAGTCCCTCAATGAATTCTCCAAACATTCTGAAAACATAAAAAACCAGAGATTTATACCATAGTTATCTTTCAAAACCAGTACTTCTCTATTTTGTTTGTTATTTGCTTTTCCATTTTCTAATGGCAGGACTGAAAAAATAGGGGACTATAGTAGGGGGTCTTTTAAAATTTGCATGTAAGGAATTTTGTGTGGAAGGTTGTAAAAAGCTGTAAAAGTCCTTCACTTGAGAAATTTTGTGCAAGTGTAGATGTTGAGTAGGGAAAGAAATGACTAGTCAACAAGAAGATTTAGAAAATCAATGACAGAAGAATAAATTTAGCAAAACATTCTGAACTCTCTCTTGGAAATAAGGTTAATGCAGAGTGAAATGCTGGAATTCACCAAAAAAAGTAAGACTGTCCTACCAAAAGAGTGGAGAGGCAGATGCAAGTTACATCACCAAGGCAGAAAGGAAAAGAAACAGCTGCTCTTATGAGAAATATTTACCCAAATAAAAGATATCAAGTGCAAACACATCAATCAGGGGAGAAAGAAAGACAAGCAGCAGCCAAAGTCAACAGATAATTCTAATTCATATCACATCATAGTTATTGATGTAGGAGGCCTCCATAAACTTTTCCAAACTGAAATGTCTCCTCACCAAAAGTTAGTTTACATTGACACTCTAAATGCAAACAATGGTTTTAATCTATAAATATTGGCAGACCTTGTCATTGTAGCCAATGCAGAGGTCAATGATGCATATCAATTATAAATGCACTGTTTAGGTTCGAATTAATGTATCGACCTGCCTTGGACTGGCATGTGAGCATGCTAAAGGGGTGTAGCCAAGGGTAATATGTGAGTGTTTTACAGTGCTGGGATGGCACAGTCACACAAGGATTTACATCACAGCCATGGGAGAAGCACAGGAGGGAGTGGGATAGGCACATGAATAGGCCAGGTGCCCGAGCAACAAAGTCACCACATAGGAGAAAAGGGTGGTAATCATCAGGACATCCTGCTAAAAACACTACAAGGATGCTTGGCACGATGGAGGAAAACAATCAGAGAATTGTAGAATGGGTCAGGTTGAAACCTGCTCAAGCTGGGTCGTCCCACAACACAGGGAACACGATTGCATCCACATGGTTCTGGAATATCTCCAGGGATGGAGACTCCTCACCCTCTCTGGGTGGTCTCTTCCAGTGCTCAGTTGCTGCACAGCAAAAAAAAATTTTCGTCATGTTCAGGTGGAACTTCCTGTGCATCAGTTCCTGCCCATTGCCCCATTGCTGGGCACCACTGAGCAGAGCCTGGTCCCTGCTCTGACCCCTCCCTGTGGACACTGACACACAGGGATGAGATCCCCTCTCGGTCATCTCTTCTCAAGGCTCAACAGCCCCAGCTCCCTCAGCCTTTCCTCATGAGAGAGATGCTCCAGTCCCCTCATCATATTCATAACCCAAGAAACAAACCAAGCAGTGTGGGGAGCAGAAGAAATCCCCCTTGTGGGGATGGCAGCAGGGCAGCAAGATAAAAGTGTGAGACATCAGCGCGGAAAATTGGAACACAAACCTGTTTTGCTTGACTTGTCTCGCTGAGGAGTTCTCAAGACTGATCACGTTGACCTTGGTGAGTGTCAGCGAGGACAGCAGCCATCAGGGCTGGCTGTGCAGCACCATTGCCAGGAGAGCCACGGTCAAAGCAGAAAACCTTTGTCAAATGCAGCTTTGTATGGGTAGGGATGATGACAAGGAAGGATTAAACCTTAGCAAGAAGAGTGCTTTTAATAAATGAAGGTAATTAAGTTAAGTTTTATAGTTTAAAATGGTCCTGTCTTGTCAGTGTTTCAAATATCCTATCCCAACAATCTCTGACAGATAGATAGACAGACAGACAGATAATTCAATTATAACATCATGACTCCTCCAAAACTACTTTTTCCCTGTAATCTATTCATCCTCAGAAGAAAATCCAGTGACATTCTAAAAAAGGAATGAATTTCAAGTCAGATAAGAAAGACATTATATTCACTGTACAGTATTTAATATTAAAATAAAAAAAAAAAAAAAACACATATAAAACTTATAGCGCAACTACAAAGTCCCCAGTCATCTTCAGTTTCAAATAGAATATCCAGCAAAGTTAGCAATGCTGTATACAAATCATAAAAAATAGTTTCACAGAGAATTCTTTTGTTCGTTTTGCAATTTTGTGCAGTAAGCTTGAAACAGAAGTCAACCTCATCAGAATTTTTTCATGATACAAGAATGCCCTGTGATACTGTGTCCAGACTTTGTGATTTCTTTCGGTGGTGAAGAGAAGACAAAGGATTTCAGGAGCTCAGTTCTTACTGCTGAACCATATTTCTCTCCTCCTAATCCTTTCCTGTTAAAGACATTGCACCTTAGAATTGTTACATAGTAGAAGAATGGATGGTTTTAAACTAGTTTTTAAAATTGTTTCCTCTGTGTAAACAAGGAGTATTTTAAAGCATGATTTCCTTCCCACTATCTCTTTTCCTTGGGCTGATGATATAAACCAGTCAATAAGTTCAAAACTCCACAGTAACATTAGTGTGCTGTTGTTACGTAGAAAAGCTCCATAAAATCATAGATTCACGGAATGGTTTGTGTTGGAAAAGACCTTAAAGGTAATTTAGTTCCAAGCCCCCTGCCACAAGCATGGACACCTTGCACTATCCCAGGTTGCTCAAAGCACCATTCAAGCTGGCCTTGAACATTTCCAGAGATGGGGCAGCGACACCATTCTCATACAAAATCATAGGGACATTCTGGTTGCATATCTCAGTGTGAAACAGAGGAATTTTCATCATCAGGTAGAATATAACCCCAGGGATAATTCATATCTCTCTAATTGCACATTCAGCATGTAAGCATGTAATCTCACTAAATAGGGAAATCCCTATGTTGGGGAATCAAACACAAAGTCAGACAATGCAAACACTTCATTGCTACATCTTTAAATGTGAATCCTTCTATTGAAAAGTTCTTTTTCAAACAAAATTATGTTTACATATTAACACATATACCAACTTAGTGACCATTCAAAGTTTGGATTTTTGGACATTGAAACAAAATGCAAAAACGTAAAAATAAAAAGAAAATGGCCTTCTAAATGCAATCTGGTTTGGGTTTTTTTGGGGTGTTGTTTATTTTTTTTTTTTGGTTTTTTGTTGTTGTTTTTTTTTGTTGTTTTTTTTTGTTTTTGTTTTTGTTTTTTTTCTGACTGAATGCTATCTGCAACTGCACGTGGGGTGACAAGGTCTGAAGAATTATATAAAAGAAAGCTGTACATCTTGCTATGTCTGACTGGTTTCTAAAGCTTCCCCATGAGTCTATAAACCTGAGAAATTTTGTCTTTAAATACCTAAAAGACTCTTGAGAAGATTTATTCTGCACACTGAACCTCCCTTTAAAATGTGACAAGCAAAACAATATATATGATATGGAAAGACAATAAATGCAGGTAATGAAACTCAAGATTGAAACTATAATGAAAGTAGATATTTTAATGCAGCAGATTCACACCTCCAAAATTAGATGTCTAGCTTTATTTAAGTTTGATGTAAACAAAATACAACCTGAAAAACTTTAATATAGAGAAAACAATACCTAGATGCAGGCAGAATTTTGAACTTTTTTTTCTTTTGAATATTTTACAGGAATATTAAATTTTGATGGTAGTTTTCAGACAAAGTATGACTTGGAAAACACATTTCAAAATGCCTGTTTTCTCAGCTGTTTATTATTCATATTATTAAAAAAAAAAAGAAAAAAAAAAAAAAAAAAAAAAAAAAAAGACAAAACTGAAAAAAGCATTATAAAAAAAAAAAAACAAAAACAAAAAACCGAAAAACTTCTCAAAACATCAGTCTCTTAAAGAACAGCAACAGAATATTAGAGTTTGAACCAATATTAGGTGTATGGTTAAATTAATGATGATTGAATACTTTGAAAGTGTTATTTTACCGAAATTGCTACCTTGTTTTTACACCTCAGGTGTTTAATAAATTTCCCCATTTGAAAGACTTTCCCAGCTCTTTCTAACCTTTTTCCATTCTTGCTTGTACCAGTGCTTTGGTTACCCAGCTAAAGCTGAAATTTTGCTTTTTAGCTATAACTAGTTGGAAGAGAAAAAAAAAAATTAAAACTTTGGAGCCACTTTCTGAAGCAATTTAAATACAGTTCTGTAGAAAGTCACAAAGGCCACTTGATAAGTCGTGCTAACCCACATCATTGTGCTGAGGTTCTTCTCTTTTCACACATAGTGATCCAAGAATGTTGTAACTATTTTCAGAGGCCACGTTTTCACAACTTCTAAAGAACTGCTTCTAAAGCAGAGCTTGCTTTTAAATCATTTGCTTTGTCCTTTTCTCTCTGTTTTACAGCATCTCTTCTCCTGCTGTTAATTATTTCTGTCACAGGCAATAAGTCATGAGGTTACACAAAGTGCAAGGGGTTTGACGTATTGACAATACACTGATTATTCAGAGAAGACATGTCCATCAAAAGATCAGCTAGAAGTGGACTGACATTGGCCTTCTATTTATTAGCTTTTGCAATTCCCACTTTTTTTTTATTTTCCTCTGTAATATTTCATCCTCACCCTTTTCAGTCTTCAAGGAGGAACTGTAAAACAAATACCACATTTCCGTAACAATTATTCGTGCAACATTACTATAAATAGCTGCTTGAAAGATTTTTAATTTTTTTTAAATAAATTTTACACATCAACCAGTCTAGGTCATTGAGGATACTTATAAAAACCTACCATATGGGTAGAAAATAACCAGGAAATGGAGGAATAAACTGTGCTGCCACCTGTCATCTTGAGATCCTTGTGCAAATGTGTAATACTTGAGCTCACAACTCACACATACGCATTCCTGCATAGGAAATGCTCAGTTTTACACCTGTATCTTAGAATTTATTTTACTGTAGCTTCCTGCAGGTTGGATATTTTTAATGCTAGTTGTAATTCTGTATCTTTTTGGCATTTCATGTGTTATGCTACACATAACAAATCACTGCTATCTCTTCTGGGCAGCAGGGAAAAGATCTCCATGATTACTGTATGCTGCTTGATTTCACATCCATTTAATTAATTCTGAGTATACTTTCTGATTAAATTTTCATAACTTGTATCTTTACCCTATGTGTATTAGACTTCTTGTGTGTGGGCAGTAATCACTACTGATACACGGATATCAGAAGAGTGCATTAAACAAACAAGTACTCTGAGGGTTTTGTAAATATAGTTTTTATGGGCATCATAAGTAGATTTATCCAGCACCTCAGTGACAGAAGACAATAACAATCTATTTACCATCTCAAATCTTACTTATCTGGCCATAGGGAAAAAAAAATGTTTGGGTACATGTACATGTAACTGCTGCATTTTAATTTCTGCTTTCCATGAGTTGCTAAAGAAAAAATTATTACTGAGGGGAGAAGGGTCAGAAATAGTCATGAAGATGAAAAGACAAGGAGAAATGTAGGTCATGAATTAGGTTGGACAAGTTTGTCTTCCTAGATGGCTTTTATATGAATGGCATGATTAGGAGACAGGGCTCCTCAATATTGGAGTTCTGGCTGTAATTCTCTCCAGATTGTCTTGGCAGCACAATATACCATTTCAGGAAAATCAAGGATCTTCCTCATTCAAACTCTGAGTTCTAGTGATGATCAGAATTATTAAAAAAGAAGGGATATAAGTGTGATCCTTAATCATACCCATTTTTATAAGAGGTGGCTTATTATGTTTGGAGTTGTTTTTCCCCAGTCTAGTGCTGCCCATATACATCACTATGGCAATGCATCTGTTCATCCTTTTGTGTATGATATAATGAGCCTTCCAGAAACAATGTCAGAGGTCTCTATTATCACCACATCCAGGCAGACAATTGCAGATATATCAGAGTCTGCTTTCCCCAGACTCACTTGGGAATTACTCAGCCACTTCAGCACAGCATTCAGCTCTGGCTGTAACTTGCCTTGGAAATCCCTCCAGATGAAAAGAATGGAAGCAATTATTTGTGCTTGTTATTTACATCACTTGTGTGGGTTTTCATCACTATAATAAGAAAAACATTTTTAATTGTCTGTTCTGGGCTCTGTGTACAGTTTATCAAAATCTCCTGTGACAGGAAGAAGTTCCAAACACTGTAGCAAAACAGACCAAGACTGATTTTGAGATTTCAGCTTGTAGTCACTGTCAATTTTGGCTTAAGAGCTTGATAATACTGAGGTGTCCCATCTAGAAATTGTAACAAAAATGGGTCATGGTACCATTTCAGATGGCTTTATTAAAATCTCCAATTATAACACCGCATTACATTTTGCTATTTATGACTCTTCTGTCTCACTGTAGGGCCAATTTGCTTCCAAATAAACAGTCATTTTATCAGTTCTTTCTGTCTGACTGCAGTCTGCTGACTGGCTGTTTTGTTCATTTTTTACTCACTTCAAACTTACACACCTGGATTTTTATTGTTTAGGTTTGGTGGGGGTTTTGTGTATGTGTCTGCTTTTTATCTGTAATAAGCTTTTCATGATTTGTGTATATTTTCTGAAAAATAAAAATCTTATATCACCATTTCTGGTCTAGGATCTTTTGAATGTCCACTTGAGGACCAGTGATGAGTGGTGTTGCTCAAGGGTTGGAGGAAGCAAGTTTTAACATTTTGGTGACATGGACAGAGGGATCAGAGGGACAGAGAAACCCTCAGCAAATTTGCTGATGACTCCAAGCTATGGTGCAGTCACACTGCAGGGAAGGGATGGATCCAGGGGGACCTGGACAGCCTGGAGAGGTGTGAAACTCATGAAGTTCAACAAAGCCAAGTGCAGAGTGCGTTGGGGAAACCCCAAGCACAAATATCAGCTGAGTGGAGAATGGATTGAAAGCAGGTTTGGTGAGAAGGTCTTTGGGGTGTTTTTGAGTGGAAAAACTCAGTAAGAGACAGCAATGTGCTCTTGCAGCCCAGCAGACCATCTGTGTCATGGGCTGCTCCAAAATGAGCGTGACCAGGGGGCCAAGGGAGGTTACTCTGCTTTTGTGACACCCTCCCTGCAGGACTTCATCCACTTCTGGGTCTCCTAAAGCAAAAAAGACATGGACCTGCTGGAACGTGGAGTCCATGTGGACAAATAGTCGTGGAATCTGTTGGAGTCCAGAGGAAGGACACGAATACGATCACAGGACTGGAGTACTTCTCTGAAGAAAGGTTGAGAGACTGGGGCTGTTCTGTCTCAGAAGGGGAGGCTCTGGAGACACCTTAGGGATGCCTTCTGGTACCTGGAGAGGCTGCAAGAGCAGGAGAAGGACTTCTGAGAAAGGTGGATAGTGACAGGACAAGTGGGAATGTCTTCAAACTGGAAGTAGGTGGGTTTAGATCAGATATTAAGAAGACATTCTTCCATGTGAGGGTGATGAGGCCCTGGCACAGGTTTCCCAGAGAAGCTGTGGCTGTCCCATCCCTGGAAGTGTTCAAGGCCAGTCTGGATGGGGCTCTGAGCAATCTGGGATGGTGGAAGGGGTCCCTGCCCATGGCAGGAGGTTGCAATGGCAAAATCTTTAGGGTCCCTTCTAACTCAAACCATTCCATGATTCTCTATACCAAGAATTAATGAACCTATCCAGTGCTCTTTGAGTTCTAACAGACAGGTTTAGAAACTGTATAAATGTTACTTACAAACTTATGCTAGGATTTCCTTCTTCTTCCTAAGCTGCAGATTTGAAACTAAGAAAGCGATGACTGAGTATTTGTAAGATTTTTATCTCATCTGTAAGCAGCTCAGAGTCATTCAGCAGTAGCATGATACAGGCCACATCTCTTCCTTGAAGCATTTCTTCCTTTAAGTTACACAGAGCTTTGAGAATATACCATAAAACATATGCCTTAAGACACAAGTTAAGTAGTATCACTTATTTCCTGGGTTTTCTTTTGATTCTGAGTTTGATGTAAGAGTGCTGGTGGCATTTTTAAAGGAAATATATTTGTAAAGGAAAAATCCAATACATTTTCAGAAGTCGTATGAATTAAAATTAAGCTTACATCAGTGAAATAACTTGTAAAATAAATACTTTGTAGGATTATGGAATGAGAAGAAATATAACCAGGAAATATTATTTTAATTTTTTAGTTGTTTTAAAAATTAATTGATAGTTACACTGTTGACATTTTTAGACTATTTGACAATAGTAGCCACCTTAGTATTACTAAGAAAGTGTTGATTTTTTTGATGACTCTAATACTTTTTTATTTTTGTCTTCTGCTAACATGAAAGCAAATGTGCATTACCAGGACAATTACTGTTAATTTATTTTGACAGAGACAGCTTTCATCATAATTTTCAGTAAATACCTTTATTCTCTTGTTGACAGGAAAAAAAGAGAGGAAGAAAGAATTACTTTTTAAAACCCCAGTGATTTGTAAAATTGCTGGTTGTGAAAAGAATAAATACACAGCTGTCTTTTAATTTTCTCATCATTTTCTGGTGATAAAATAATTTGATTCCATGTTGCATGAGGCATTTCTCCTCTCCTACATTTCATTTAATCCTTTTTTTTTTTTTTGGTGTCTGTTTCATCCTTCCTACTTATATAGGAAAGACACTTTTTCTGTGCAGTGTATGGACCAGTACTTCCATTTTACTCTCACATCCTGTAATGAAGGCATGTTTTGTAATAGAGTGCATTTTCCTTATAAGCCAGCTCATTTTCTAATATTTAACAGCTGTTATTTCTGACTTTCCAACTTTTCTAACCCTTATGTAAATCAGTCCTTCTGCCAAAAGTCTTTTTAATTAAGTTGTATTTCTATAACTTCACTCAAGGGCAACAGGCAAATAGTATTGTCTTTTCATTCATTTATTCACTGAGGAAGAAAAGAATGGAGATGAAAACCCTTATACATATTTATTAGATACCAGCTTTTTGAATAGATGCATTTTGAGGCAATCCTTGGGACTGCCACAGATCCGACAGTAACAGTTTTGGTGGTTCTTTTTTTTTTTTTTTTTTTTTTTTTTTTTTCCATTAAAAATCACCTATTGCAGTAAGGCTGTTCTTATCAATGATAATGAAACTTTCTTACCAGCAGCAAAACACTGAGACATCATTTTGTCTTCATGTTAAAGACTATTTCCTCCTTTTGGTTAATTCAAATTCAGGAAACAAACAAACAAACCTTGAGGGATGTGGTTTACTGGTGGACTTGGCAGTGCTGGGTAAATTGGATTTGGTGATCTTAAAGATCTTTTCCAACATAAATGATTCTAAATATTCAGTAAGAACCATCATTTTACTGGAGAGATTATACTTCATGTCATATTTAGCTTTTCATTTTGTTGTATAATAATGCCTCAGAAACTTATATTCAATTTACTATAGCACTGTTACTCACTTTACTATGAAGTACCTGGTTTTCAGTGACAGAAAATTGAAACCTAAAACCAAAATGGAGGAAGCAATTAAGCATTTACTAAAGTGGAGCTGAATGTTTTTGACAAATTCTCAGCCCAAACACCTAAGTACTATGTTAGGAACAAAAAACAAAACAAAACAAAATAAATTAAAAAGGGCTATTTTCTTCAACAGAAAATGTTTCCACAGAAGTCACCACTAAAGGACTTTTTTGGCACAAAAATCTTATGTACTTTGATGGACCACTTTGATGAATTCTTGGCAGAGAGATTCAGGGACTTCAGAAACATAAAAATCTCAAGAAGACCAGAAAATAGTTCAAAATATAAGGGGGAGAATATAAGAATAGAATACCATATATGTTTGTCATGTTCTAATGCAAGTATCCATCAATGTGCATCCGTCTAGGCTCTTCATGGCAGGCAGGTTAATAGGGTGAGGTTTTAGCCACACAAAACCAAGATAGTTATTCTCATTTTTTAACACGTAGATGCTGAAGTCTCTGGTGAGAGAGACTCTCATGGCACATGATGGTACTAAGTGTCTTGTACTCAGGATTTCTGTGAAAAATTAAAATACGTGTGCAATGCTGTCTTCTATTCAAGTAAGAAAAAAAGAACCAAAAGGAATTTTCAGAGTGCCTGTTGTTCTATTGAGAGACTATAACTTATTATTGCTACTGATTACTGAACAAAATGAATTCATTCAAATTATTGGAATTTAAAATGATTGAAATAATATTTTGATTGAGAACATCAAAATTGTATTTCTAAATACCATCATTAGTATTATCCACGAAATGATGATGGACATGTGAAGTAACATTTTATATTCTAAATCTCATTCACTAAATTCAGCACACGAATATGCTCTCCTGAAAGAATTTTTATTTTTAACATGCATGAAAGGTAGAAATGAAAGATATGTGCTAAACTATTTCTATAAAACCCTAGAAGTTATATCTTTAAATATTTGCTTATATGCACTGTATAAAATGTTTCTGAAGAAATTAGAATCAGCTATAAATACAATATGTTCACTCTGTATATAATTCAAAAATATATGGAGATATGGTGGTTCCATCAAAGCTATTTTGCAGGCACTTTGAAAATACTTGAGATTGAATCCTGCACTTATCTTGGGTTTGAAAAATGGATTTCTTCAATTCTTTTTGATGGACAAGATGTATCTCCAAGCCAAGTTCCTAGAGGAATTATATTTGTATTTATATGAACGTCAATCAAACTGCTCAATAACTTCAACGTGTGCTTTCCCCAATCCCCAGCAGTGTAAGAAATCCTTGGTTTACCAGAGTCTCATAAATTGGACACTACACTTCACAACTTCAGCTGGAAAGGCAAAATGCCAAGGGTACATTGCACTGGGGAAGGTTTTTAGTCTCCTGCTAAACACTACAGGTAGAACAGATGAATGCTCTATTAAGCCACGGGAATTGCAGTGTTATCCAGGGATTGCTTCTTTGCAATCTTAAAACCTAGCAGTAGGAGCAAATATAGTGATCCTCATAGTCCAAAGAGAGCAGTACTCAGAGCTGCTTTTACAGACATTGATTGTCTCCACTGGAGGATGGGAGGCCTTTCAAAGCAGACAGATACGTAAGGGTGCTATAAAAAAAGTCTGAAGAAATACATTTATTATTAATTTATCTCATTCACCATGAGCATAAGCACGAAAAGAACAACTGCATTTTCCTGAGAGTGCAGGATGCCGTGTGTATGGGGCTGGGAATGGGCATGGCTGGTACTGAGGCTAAACACAGGTAAAAAATTGGGAAAAAAAGCCCATACGTGAGGCTCCTCAGGTGCTGCCTGAAGGTGCAGGATGGCACACAACAAACTCTCACAATTTAGCTGTTTATAGAGAGGTCTAATAGAAGATTTTATAGGTGCACAGTGTCACAGCTAGCTCTGAACACTGGCAGCCAAAACTGGGGTGAACACATTAATATTCCATTTTACTGCAAATAATTATATGGGTAAAAACAAATAGCACATATTAGTACATGTTAGAGAACACATCATTTGAAAACAACATCTCTAACATTTTTCTAATTCAAATTATGTACGTTTCAAATTTAAAATAAAAAACCCATTGTGGAATCTTAAACAATTAATTTTCCAGGTAAAATACAGCTCTAGAAATGAACTGATTTGATTTATGTTAGTTCCACTCTTGTAATTTTCCATTCACAGCTTTTATTTTTCCCTAATTCTTTATGGCCACATGACTTAATTATAATTTTATCTTTATTTTGAGAATTATTTTCCCATTTCTTCCCTTTACTAATACAAGGCAATTTTTCACATTCTACTGGAAATGAAAATAAAGTTTTATTCTTTTGAAATATTTTACTGACTGTTACTTGTCTTAGGTAAAAATTACCTTGTCCTCTTGGGGGTTAATTATGTGTAAAAGACCGTAAATAGTAGGACAAGTGTGCTCCAAATTGATCTAAGTAAATGCACAAGGAGCTTCCCCAGAGAGCAGATATTTGAGCTGCTGGAGTAGCGCTGGTGCTTGGTTTTGGGATCCTGCTGCCCGTGGCAATTAGCCCGAGGGTTTGATTTCTCCTTCTCAACCAGGAGCACTGAGGTTAAACTCTGCTCTGTTTACAGCCTCTAATAGAAGTCTTTGCTGTCTTTGGAGAGCTCTGGGATTGTTTACAAACTTCTCTGGCTGCAAACTGCTGCTAACGCTGTCAAATAATCCCAGCGACTCTTGGAGAAGTTAAGGGACCTGTCATTTGCTGTCCTTCCATACCACTGCTTAGCTTGTTAGCTAAATAAATGCTTAAGACTATTGTACCCAGAAGATTTTGAGAAACAGGCACAGGTATCTTTCTGCTTCCAAATCTGCCATCACTTTTTGTTTAAGGTTATTAACTAAAAGGAATTGGGGAAAGAAGGCTGCTTCTTGTGGCAGCTGTGACTGTTGAGAAAAAATGCTGAAAGACTGGATAGTTTTTCTAATTTATATAGAACCTCAAAACTCAATATTGTTGGCAAAAATTCAAAATTAGCTTGTTTCATTGTAAAAAAAAAAAAAAACAAAAAAAACCAGAAAACAACAAAAAAAACAAAAGGTTTTTTAATGTTTTCTTTTTTTTTTTTTAAAAAATAAGAAAGTAACATTTTTAAAATTGGTTATAATTATGTGTAGCATTTTTGAAGACATCCCTTTAAGACAATCAAGGTAATCTATCTATTTTCACCTCTGTCTCAGATTACATCTTCCCTTTATTGCAACAGCCATAATTTTAATTTATTACAACTGAAATTTTTATCAAGGGAGATATAAAGAATTTTTCTAAGAATTGCATCAGCTTGAAGAGAGAATCAGACACAATCAAAGCAAACAGCTTCATGGGATATTGCTAACTGAAACAACTGACAACATAACAGGAAAAATTTATTATAATCTCATAAAATTCTTACACTAACATAATTTCATCAATTCCAATAAATTTACTGTCAATTTATTTGATATCAGTATGTTACAGATTCTACTAGTATTAATTCTGTGTAAATTCATCAGCAAAAATTATTGAGAATAAGAACTATTTGTAGCTACAGTCTAATCAGAATATTAATGGAATGTAAATTAACGTAATAATGTTTAGAAAGGAATATCATGAAAATCACTTTTTAAGAGAAAGAAATAATTCTTAAGAACTTTCAAATCTGTTTGAGAATCAAAGCCTTTATTTATTTTAAATATTTGCAGTATTAAAGATTTTCTGCTTCTTCCAACTTTTTCTTTTCTATTGAAATAAATAATTCCAAGAAAATTGTTGAGCACATAATTATATACAAAATATAACCTTTCAGACATCTCATTTAAATAATTCTGGGTTAAGACAGCATTCATTTTTCCCCTACTACTCAGAAGAAAAAAATATTTGAGGACTTTCACACAATTTATCAAAAATTCAAATTTTATTAGTTGAGCACCAATATTCCCCAGAAAGAAGAAGCATAAAAGCTCTAAAGAGACTCAAAATACTCTGATACTCATGTAAGCCACAGTACAGGGGAGATAAAATAGCAATATCATATTATTTGGTGATGTTTCAAAAGCTCTTTTAACAAAATATTAATTAAATTTCCATAACTTCATTTCCAATATTCTACATTCTATGTAAACCACAGTAGGCATAAAGAGAATTTTATCAAAAATTGTTCAAATGGATCCATTTTCTTGAATAAAATATAAATCATCAAGATTATTCTTGTATGAATTTACTGATAGTTTCCACAATTAGCTCTATACAAATTCAATTACATTTTATTTCAGGGTTATAAAATTTCAGTAGTAGTGCACTAAATGAAAATGAATCATTATATTTTGACTAGCAATGCAGTAATTGGCCTTCTGAAATGCTGATAGGAGGTGGTCAGGTCACATCCATATAAAATACTTCCAGAGAAATACCAGACGTTGAAGTAAATTACATGGTTATAAAAAAAGTTGTAATTTTTTTCCACTGGGCTGGTGCTCAGGAAAGCCCACATGAATTAGTGACATCATACTCCTGCAGAGAAACTCTTTCAGATGACACCTAAAATGTAAATCTCACTGGTTATGATAATTTAATTTTTTTAAGTTATAAAAAAAGATTTCTTCTTTCAATTCAAATCCATTCTGCTTTCACATTTTTCATGATAAATCTCCAGATGATAAAACAAGATATTCTTCCTGGCCAAAAGACCTTCACAGTGCTCTGTGTGCTGTTAATACTTCTTTTTGTCATCTTAGTGGTGCTGTGTTATGTTAGTGGAGAATTCCTAATTTGTGGTCACACACAATTCCTCCGATTCCTCTTCTATCACTTTTTAAAAGTCTTGGGATGTCAAAAACTTTGCCATAGCTGAAGAAGCTGCAATCATTTCATAGCACAGTGGCACACAGAGCATTTTACAATGATGTAGTGCAATAATTGCCCTACGCCTGAGCCTCGTGTGGATAAATCCATCACTTCTCCAGTCAACCAACTCTGAGGAAGTAAGAAATAAAGCAGCACCTCAGATTCCTTCCTGACTTTTATTAACCCAGACAGATGAACAGAAGACCTTTGGCAACAAAAGTTTGGAATTCAGATGTGGGATGTACATTTTGTTTTCAACTGTCTTTGCCCTTTGGAAAGGTACACACGCAACCAGGTTGTGCCCATTAATAGAAACTGATACATCCTTTCACACCGAAAACAGTTATTATTTTGTGCTAGATATCACTGGTATTATCAAAGTAAATTCACTTCAGATATTCTGATAAAATGTTCTGATCAGAACACACACTGTCATCACAGTTAATCAGGCATAAATATATGCTTTATTATGACTTTATGATTTTTTAAAAATTAAATGAGAATGTCTTTGGAGAAACATACAAACTTACACTTCGGTGTCCATTAAGCACTTTTAGATACAATAATATCTCAAATTTGGGATGAAAGCTCTCAAAGGTGTTTATTTAAAATGTCAGGCTTACAGCATAAACTGACCATACTAAAATACCAAAGAAAACATATAATGAACACAATATTTGTAACTGCAACCTTAACGAACATCAAGTCCCTCAGGGCAATAATCAACTTTATTTTACCTGCCCAGCATCACAACCCCTCCCCCCCACTCTGTCTTTGACCCAGGACACTGATTCAGACCAGGAACAACAATTTTCCTGTGGCCTACCCTGCTAGTGGATGGAACTGTAATCCTGGTCTGGAGGAAGGCATTTCCCTCCCTTCATTTTCATAACAAATTTCATCAAAAGTAGTCATGACAACTATCATATTGAACAACAGCAAACAAATAAATAATAGGTGAATTATATATCATGGTTTCTCCCCATTAACTTTGAAAAATATTTGTGGATTCTATTATACCTTTATGAATTTATTCAAATGTGGTTTTTTTTTTTCTCTGTAAGTCAAAGCAATGATCACAAACTCCTAAACCAAAGGAGATGCTGAAACCTGTGCAAGGACAAAGTAAGTATTTGTTGGACCCCTTTTTGAGGTGTTGATGGTGCATGTTTTCCCTTTAAAATGAACATCGTGCATGCAAATATGAAAGTTCAACATTTTAAATCATTATACTTTATAGGTTGTAGAATTGTTAAGATATTATGCATCACTTGCAACCTAACTTTAAAATTTGTCAGTATCATTTCTCTTGTGCTTCTGCTCAGAGGTGCATCAATCTTAACAAAATATTTTCATAGCTGCCTACAAATTGACATTTGACCCACAGCTATTTAATCAATATAAGTGCAAGGGCTGGACAAAAGGAAAAAAGGACAAAATTCACAGTTTAGAATGCTGGAAACTGAAATTTTTCAGGATGAAGCTGTAATTAAAGGCATTTGAGAGAATTTGTGTTTGTGCTACAATACTTTTCTAAATTCAGATGCAAGCAAATGAAAAGGAAAAATCCTGAGATAAAAGGAAGTGGAGAAATTTGAATACATGTCATAATCCAGACACAAGATTTCTTCCACTCAAGAGGAAAATGTAAATTCCTGAAATTTTCAGCAGTGAAAATATTCCCATTTCCCACATTTCAGACAGGACTCACAATTACCAAGCTTAATTAATTTTTTTAATCTATCCTTTTTATGAATGAATATTTGGATGTGTTACCAACACACAATAACAAAAGACACATAACTTTTCCACAGAATTTCCACTGTGATATACATGCCAGTCTCCTCTCTAGAGGGGTTTCTAATGGCTGTATGCAAAGCACTGATGAAATATCATTGACATAAAAAACTAATTAGAAAGCTGCTGCAAAATACTATTAACTTGAAGTTGTCCACTCCATTGGGGCCACAGCTTTCAGTTCTTCCACAGAGCTAAATGAAACCTAGCAGATGTTAAAGGTGGCAAAATCTACAACTAAAGAATCAGCTAAGCCTTAATTTTATGAAGTTTGTCTTATTTCGTCCCCAAAATTCACTGATTCTGGCAAGCAATGAACTAAATACATGAAATTATCTTAGGAAAAATTATTTTGCACTGATGCATCTCTTATGCTTTGAACAAGGTTCATTGTATCTCTATCGACATCGGCTAGCATTTTTAGGAGGATGTAAAATAACCACATAAAATTCCAGTCATTACAGTCTGGGGGAAAGTTGTGTGTTTTTCCAGCAGAGCATTGAGTTTCTCCCTGTGAACACTGGGCTTGGGGTTTTATTTCATCCCATTCGTGGGAGGCCCATTACTTTACTGAGAAGGAGATGGAAAATAGAGCGTACAGCCGAGGGACCTCCAAGTGCCACTTTACTGGGCATACACCATTCAACAGGGGCACTAAAGGGATTAAGGAGGCAGCTTTGTATTGTCTCAGAGGTACAGTAACATAAGCACCACGCTGGATTGTATGGCAGTTACTATGGTAACCATTCCGTCTTTTCCTACTGCTAAACCACACGTTTGCTGGCAGAACAAGCCAAGTAATTCGCAAGGATGTGAGACAAATGGAGTCCTTTCTGTCTGACATTATTCTGAATATTCTAAACCCAAAGACTGTCTATTTTGAATGCTCCAGCCTCTATATCGTATTATTTTAAGCCCTTGTGTGCAAAAGAATTGTATCAGATTTTTGTTGTATCTCTCTTTTGGGAGACCTTGTGAAGAAAAGAGGAGAGGCATTTTATAAGATTGCCCCCCAAAAAAATTTAAAAAAGGTAACAAGATTGGAGTGGCAGGCAAAGATCTTGATAGAATTGTCTTTATCAATTCAATAATCCTTTTGTAAAACAGAAATATATGAATATCATTGACAAAGACAGAGATTAAGGGAATATCGATTCAAAAAATTACTCATATTTGTTAGAGTGCATGAAAGTATGAGATGAAAATTAGGAATTGGACACAAATTCCACCCAAATGGAGCAATCATCTGAGCAAGCCATCAAACCACACAGGAATAATACCAACTGCAAGATCCAAGATAAATGAGCATATTGTGCTGATATTATACAAAAAAGCGGGGCAAGGGGGGAATGATGCCAAGAAGTGACAGAAGGTTAGCAGCACATTTTTTGAATCATAATTTAACAGCTTTGAATTGGTAAGCATCCTGTTTGCCTCCCTTGACAAACTGCTTTCCCTCCAAGCATTCAATTTTATCATTGAAAATTGGCAAGATCCTGAGCATGACTACAACTCTCTTCAGGGAAAACGAAGGTAGGATGTAGAAGGTACAAAATACTAAAACTTTTTGTTAATTTTTCTGCTATTTTGTTTAATTCTGTTCCCCACAAAGTGCTTTCTGTAAAGGATTCTAAGTTTCAGCAAATTTTCATCAATTACTCATTTAGAGAAATGAAGAAATAATTGAGGAAGGCCACCTTAACCAATTTATTTTGTTTTAATAGCTTGATTCAGGACAACATTTATATCTACTCATGGAGAAGCATGTGGACTCTTCCTATTATGGCAACAAGGCTTCTTTGTTCTAATTCTGCAAATTGTACATCCTGGTATGAGAACTGCAGTGAAACAAGTTTGATTTGTGCAGAATCCCCATTTATAGGATTAAAACATATTTAGGATAAAGATAGCAAGATCCATCTTTTTACATATTGCCCCTTCTTTCCAGAGAGAAGTGGAAGTGTAGGGTTGGAATGAGATGATCTGTAGGGTCCCTTCCAACCTAAACCATTCTATGAAACCAACAGAACATGCAACTATTTAGCAAAAGTCATGATCTCTTCTGAAATGCCTGTGGCTTTTCATGAAGAGAAAGCCTGAAAACCACACAAGAAACAGTGCATCGTTCAGCTAACAAAGAGTTCTAAATGCAAAGCTTGGCTTGAAGAATGCCCTAAGCGCTGATGGAACTCAATGGCACAAAAAGTTCCTAAAATGAAAGAAATGTTAAATGATGTCATCAGCTGTAGTGCTTCGATTTTATTTTCCCGCTCTTTATATCACCAGATTTAAGAATAACACATTAACATGGATGGTCTGTGAATGAATGTCGTTAATTTGACTAACACAAGTTTAAAGAACAAATATATTGCATCTGTTTGCAAATTAGAATAATTTACTAATTTTATTCTTGAAGGCCATATCTGATGCACGCCTTCAAAACTATATTAGTCTTTTAAAGCATTCTGCAGATACAGAAAGCATGAAGAAAAAAGAAAAAGAAAAACCCTTAGACATCTACATTTTTTTTTTTAAGAATAACAATAATCAATCATAACAATGAACAATCCTGTTTTTAAAAGCAAGCCTATAGCCTCAAATAAATAAAAAATAACCTTTTTTTTTTTTTTTTTTTTTTTTTATTGAGAAGTCTGAAGATTATCCAAGACACAATAAACCAAATAGTTTTTTCAAATAGTTATTCAAAGCATTAATTAGAATGAGCCTTTACAAAAGGGCTATTTTGTGTTAACAGAAATTTAGAAATTTAGGTCTAATGATAGTTACTGGTTGGAACTCAGTTTAGTCTTTTATTTCTCTCCCTTAGAGCTGCAGATTTACTTTGGGGTTTTTGAATGGACAGATGAACATTTCAATTAAACTTTTAATCAGGAATATTTTCATAAACATACGTTATGACATTTGGTGAGAAAGAACTTTTTGACAAAATTTGATGCAAAAACTGCCTAGTTTGGAATACGAGAGTTCATTTTCAGCCAGGAAAAGGGATCTAGCTAGGGAACTCTCATAGTCATCAATTGTACAATTGCAAAAAGGAGAGCCCACCTGTCCAACAGCAGAGTTCAAATACCTTTCTCAAATCCCTGCTGCCTGACTGTCTGGCTTCTCCAAAGAGGGATTGTCAAGGAGCCTTCCTCACTCTTTCATTCAGACATAATTTTTGGGGGGAACGTTTTCATCATTTCACCCTGAAGAACAAGACAATTTGAGATCCTAAAAAACTCCAAGGGAATGAAAACTGTTTTTCTAAGCCTGTTATAGTTTTAACATTCCCTAGAGCTCTCTTTTCAGCTGCAAAATTACTTGCCCAACGCAGGTCTAGTAACCTTAGAGATAACATCTAAATTGCAAATGAGATCTTTATAACCTATTTGCCATGCAGAACACATTTTCAACTCTTGGAAAATCGTGATTTCAATTACAACAAAACATACTTATACATGCGAGACTGCTGTTTAAAGAATGCTTAGGATTCTGAAAGAGACAAATTAAAATTTTATTAGAAATGAGTAAACCAATCTGAGCTAAACAGAATCTCACCTTAAATACGAAGGATATCCCGTGTTAGTACCAAAATGTTTTGTGACAAATTGAGGTATTTAATTTAAAAATATCCACAAAACAGTATGTACACCCAGCTACTTTTCTTACTTCAAACAAAGTATTTCAATCAGGCAAGTTTGGCTATTTTCATAGCTTTGTTTTGGTTGATCGCACAGGTATTTTGCTGGGGTTTGTCCATTTTTAATCACTAATCTGGGAAAAAAAAAAAAAGTTTACTTGGGCACCACTATCCTTAGATTTATGAGCTATTTAAAGTGGGCTAACATACATAGACTAATCTTGTTACTATTTCATTAATTTTTAATATAAGTTTCAAATTTAGTATCTTTATATTCAAATTAGTAGTGGAAGAGACCATACACAAAATTTAAAAAAAAAAAAAAAAAAAAAACAAAAAAACAAACAAACAAAACAAAAAAAAAACAGAGTAAAATAGATGCTTATACCTACGGATAGATGGCAAGGATATAGCCGAAACTCCCAGAGTACAAATTAGTGTTGTAGAGATTTTTTATATTACTTCTGTGGCTGTCACTGCTGCTCAGAATGCTGCATTTCTGAGAGAAATGTATTCTAACTTATGAACTACAGGAAAGCTAAAGAAGCAATTTTCAATAAAAATGAAACAAATATTTTTAAAATTATCCAAAGTGCTGTCAGCTTGGTCCAAAAATCCTCAAATGCCAATATACTTTGTCCTTTTTTAATGTTTTATTGAAAACTGGTATCACATACATCATTCTCATCTGAGTTTTTGAGCTGAAGGTGCAAAAGTGGATATTTTGCAAAGCACAATCTCCAACCAATTGGTCAGGAAGCATGTATTGTTTATATATCTCCCTAGCATATTAAGAAAATATCTAAATCTTGTTTCTTATAAGATTCTACATTTTGCCTTTTTTTCTCACATTTAAATCATTTTCCAATATAATTTAAACAGATTTTCTAGAGGGACCAGATTTGCACTTAATAATTTTAATTTTGGGTTCTGTCATGAGGCTCAAGATGGAGCTCTGTGGTCATCTAGGTCTTTTCAGAGTAATCAAAATTTTTCAGTACTTAGACAACAACACCTTGGAAATTGGTCATATTTTCATATGATTCATAGGATAAGATTGCTCATATCAAATTGTTTCTATGATTAAAATAGCCTTTTTATACATTATACCTTTCAAGTACAATGAAAACTTCTGAAGATTGTGGACGATATCTTTCCAACTGACCAATACCTTGGAGTATTATCAAGAAATTTCAGTCTGTCAAAACCTCAGTGGAGAACTGATTTCTGTATAATACTGGCAATATTAATGGCACTCTAATAGTCTTCCTTATTAATTACACAGAAGAGTATTTGTTGAAAGGCCCAGCTGGAAATCAGCTTCAGATTTTTACTTTTATTATTTCTTCATTGGAGAAAATAAATATTACATTTCTCAGAGTTAGAGTGATCTGACAGGACAGATTCAGAACTTTTTGAAATGTTGACTATTTTGAAGTCAAAGAAAAGAAAGAAAGAAAAGAAAGAAAAATTTCCTACTGTTTTTTAAATGTGGACATTCTGACAGCAAAATAGTAAAAGTGACATTAAAGAGTAACCATTTTGATTCTCTGCCTTTCAAAAGTTTGACTCATGTTCAAGGCCCTTCAAAATCTTTTCCACTGAGAAACTGCATTTTTAAACCTCTATGAGTTTTAATGAAAGTCTTGTTGGTTTTAGTACTTTTTTACTATAATTTGCCACTGCTAACATATCAGGAGAAAAGTAATATGACCTGATTGTTTTGAGAACAGAGCCTTTTCTTTTTTTTCTTGTTTTGAGATTTCCCCTGTTGTCAGAACATTGTATCACATAGTGAAAAGAACCTTTTAATATTGTATGAAGGAATGGTTCAAGAGATGACTAATGGAGTAAACAACATCCTCTAAGTGTCCTCTACATCTGCTGCAATTGGGAAAAAAATGCCTTGGTAGAAGACAGCTCCAACATTTTCTTAAATGAAAATTGCAAGGCTTAGCCAGGGTCCTTCAGTAACCAGCATTATCAAATTTTCTAAATCATTGTTGATTCAGAATAAGACACATCTGACAATCCCACAATACATCCCATTGTATCTTCCTGCTTAGATGTCTTTAAGTACTTTTGACTCTTGTCCCTTGATGTTTTGGTATAAATGAAGTGCATTCATGCAACCAACAGAGCACAACCAGTATAATTGAATTGAAAATGTACTGAAGACGTTCTTAGGGGGAATTTAGTCTTTATCCTTCATTAGGAAATTCAGCAGTGTTTCTATTCTATATTCAGCTAAGTCAGAGATGTAACCCAGGTATCTTGACTGATAGGGAAAAAAAGGCAAGGTTCTGATGTCAAAAACTTTATAAGAAGCCACAAAGCACTGGACTAGCTCAGTTTTGAATAATACACTGAACATCTGAGGAGCCACAACATTGTCTTTTACATTTTTGTAAAATGTACATTTTGTTTAGGAACTATATTTCCTTTGAGAATGTAAGTCTTCTGTGGGGAAATTGTATTTCTCTGCTGTGAAGAGTTAGCATGAAGATAAATTGTCAGAATCCAAGACCAAGCCAGACACATAGAAGTACTTCAAGACAGATTTGTTTATATTGAATTAGGACTTCTCTTGCTTTATTTTTGTTCTTAGACACAAGACAAACATCCTTTTGGCTATCATATCCCTATTTAGAATTATGAAAAAGTTCTTTTAGTTTGCTCACTCACAACTGCTGCAGTGAATGAGACAATTGGTGCTCCTGATAGCCCTGTCAATAACTTAGAGATTATGTACAAGGATAGAGGGAAATCCAGGATGTACGGACTGTAAAACATGTTTTGATCTTTCATTCCATGTTCCTTACTTCAGCCTCATGATGTGTTTTTAAATTTTTAATTCTATGTAATTATGTTAGCATATAGGTAATTATCATAGACAACTCACAATCTGCCCATGTAAATAGTGAGGTTTCCTCTAAAAGAAATGCATGTGGCAAAATAGGCATAAACATCTAGGGTGACAGAAAAAAAAAAAAAAAAAAAAAAAAAAAGAAAAGGAAAAAGAAAATTCAATATGAGAAAAGAAAATTATTCTGCTAATTTATTCTTAATTTTAAAGAAAATAAAGTACAAACTTTGAAAATAAGCAGAAAATACATAAATTTAATAAAAGGAAAAATAATATATAAGAAGCCCAAAGTCAATGCAGATATTTTCACCTCGCAACTAGATAACAGTTTTTGAAAAACAGTTATTTGGAAACCTTAAGCGAGTGACCTCGCAGATTTTTTGCCTTTTCTCATTAGGATATACATTAAAATATTTACTTGCTCTGATTATTTGAAACTTCACAGACTTCGGAATCATACTGACAGTAACACAAGGACCAACAAGCAGTTCCACATAAATATATGAAAAAAATTCCAGGATGACAGAATACCTAATGGATTTTATTCTATTAGTATCCTAGGAGCAGCACCTATTAAAGAATTAGTGTTGCTGATATGATACAAAGGGTTTGGCACTTCGGGATTTCTTAAATTGGGCTAATGAAGGAGTCATTGCTTGAGAAGCATTGTACAGGGATTAGACTACAATGAAGATTAAAAAAATCCCACAACAGTGATTACGAAAATATTTTGGAACAGAGCCCTCAGAGAATCAATTTGGGTTGGAGAGCATATTTAATTTTGTCCAATAACAAAACCCAAAGCAGGATATTAATGCTCTCCAGTTCCCAAATAGATTTTCCCTAGCTAGCCAAAGTCACCCTGAAAGGCGATGTGGAGCTAATCAGTTCATGTGGAGTGACTTCCAGTAGTTGCAACGTATAATTGTGTTTGGTTACTCTTCTCCAGCTTTTAAATTGCTCTTCCTTCCAGCACCAGCTTTATTTTCACAAATGATGGTGTCCAGCCGGTTCTAAAATTAAATTTGTAGTAGTAACATCTGGTTCTCAGTTAGTCACTTCCTCTTCTCTGATATTGTCCCTTTCTGAAGTTCAGCTTTCACTGAAAAAAGAACAAAACCCGACACCACCATAGCAGGTTTTGTGTAAGTACAGCAGAGTGTGCATATTTTAGATTTTCTGCCAGATTAGGAAAAAAAAAAAAAATCAGATTTTTTTTTTTTAATTAAAAAGAAAAACAAACCTAAAAATCCCACAAACAAACAAACCACTATACCCACCAACAGCCAAAAAAAAACCAACAAAAAATATCCCTAAGCAAAGACACTTATAGCAAATGATTCATTAAATCTGATAGAGTTTTTGCAAAAAATAAATTGCTTCCACAATCCAAGAACTTCTTTCTTCATCTTCTGTGAACAATTAGAGGATCTCAGTGCTACAACAGGGCCCTACCGTCAAAGTGGCCCACAAGGGCTCGAGACAATTGGGTATAAAGTTATAAGATTACCCTCTGCCAGTTTGTTCCATTCAAAGCCCTGGCCCAGAATATGTGCTTTCTTCTATAGTCTGGTGTGCTGTTTGTCCTTGAAGTACATAAGAATAAGGATATTTGAGTTGAATTCATGTATATTATTCCACACCCCACCAAAAAAAAACCAAAAAACCAAAAAAAAACCCAAGAAAAATAAAACCAAACCAAAACCCCCCAAAAAAGTTATATAGGGAATTCTGTAAAGTACAAATATTGTCCTTGATTAAGTGATTGATGATAGCATGTATAAAAACATCATGTGTACAAGCTGATATATTGGATAGGCAAAATGCTTCATAAACAGCTCCTCAGAAAAAAAAAAAAAAAATAGAATTCCCTCAACACTTAACATTGTAATTCAAAATGCAGCAGCACTTAAACATAGATTAAGCACCCAATTGCACAAGTTTATGTATAAAATATAACACCATCGTCTCTGAAGAGAGATTTGATTGCAGTGGCCCAAAGGCAGCAGCACTTGCAGGCTCGCTGTCAGGACCCTGAGGGCACTATTAGCCCTGACTGTCCCTGTCCACCCTGCCCATGAGCAGGACCTGGGGTCAGGCCCCTTCCACCATCAGTCCCTGCAGTGATGCTGCAGCAAGATCAGTCTCCAGTTTCCCCCATCCTGGCCATGGACCCGACTGGGATGGATCCACATCTCCACCCAGCCTCATCTCATCCCCAGAGTGGTGCCCAGGGTTGGGGCTGACCTGGTGCCTCCTGGCTGCCTGCTCCTGGCTGGAGTGGTGGATGGGTCCCAGATGTCAGACCCTACTCTGCTGCCGCACATGGAGAGCCCAAACTCTGGTTCCTGCTTTCCCCTTCTAATGTGGCAGCTGGCTTTTATAATTCCCTGACATGTACAAGTGCATGCAAAGTGTTCTTAAATAAAATCAGTGCTCTGAATCATGGCTTGTGCCATCCTCCTCCTCTCTTTTTGAACTTGTGAGAGTTTGTACTTGGTTTCTGTTACTTTCCTGGAGCAATTCCAGACAAAGAATATGCAGGAGGAGCAAGTGCAGAACACTCCTGGGTGCTCCACAATTCCCCAGATATTTCAGTGCTATTCAAGTGCAAGTGAAAGGTCTGCAAGGTCTAAGCTCTATGTAACTAAAAAATGGAAAAAAAAAATAGAAGAAAAAATAGAACACACACTAAATAATTACAAGCCAGAACTACTGTCTCTAGTAAGGAATTTTTTTAGCGATCTATTAATTATCCGTAGGTATGTAAGTTAGGTAATTGTAAATACAGGTTTTCATAAAGAGATTCCTATCACTTTTCTTGTATGCTCACTGGGCTGACTGTGGCTGATGAAGTTTGTTATCTATTTTATGACCAAAAAAAGAAGACAGTGAAGAAGTAATTCTTTTTCGCGCTGCTCTTTGGCAATAACTCTGGCATATTCCTCACACTTCTGGCTTAAATTCCTCAAGGAGACACTCTGATTCAAGGTTTATGGTGCTTTCCACTGCTTATTTCAAGGCCACATTTGGGAGCAGTCACTAATATTACCCCTCTGCTCGTTCCAAGCCATACGATAAAAACTTCACCAGTCTGTTGAATTATATCCTATAATTTTCTCTCACAGTTGTTTCCAAAACCCCAGTTAAGGTCCATCATTTTAGATCCACACTTTAATAAGATACTCCTGTCACCTTCTGTTTATAAACAAGCTGCTTCCTAAAATTGTTGTTTTGTTCTAATAACTCAGAATGTTTCTTTCATGCTTTGGGATTCAATTCGAGGATCTTTACACGTTGCGATTTTCAGGTCCTCACCAAAACAAAAAGAAAACACTATTAACGTTAAAGACACCACAAGCCCTAGAAATTTAGAAATGAGTCAAATACAAAGTAAACAAATGTTTTGAATGTTGAACATTTGATAGGAATACTTAGCTACACCATCCACACTGATAAGAAAATACACCCTTGATTTCACTTTATGTAAAAATGAAGTGCTTAAATTTCCTGATGGAGAGAATGAGTTCTATTAAATGACACTGTTTTCTCAAAGCAAAGTAACATTTGCTTTCAAGCAGGTGGAATTTTAAAGCTCCGGTGCTCTTTCTACAGCTATATGTATGTTCATTAACTTAAAAATGAACCTCACTGGGCCACTGTCAGAGCAAGCTATGCTACGAGGTCTGGAAACCTACTCAAGACATATATTTATTTTCCAGCACTAAGATGGAGTAAGTTGTGGATAAGATATTCTAGAAATTTCGATACTATTTCTTTTTTTAGGAATAACTTCAGATGAAAGTTTCCATATTTTGAATAAAACATAAATGAATGGCATTAAAGAGATTGATTTTTTTTTTTTTTTAATCTGGAAAGTACAGAATAACCATTTCAGTCTCATGAAATTATGACACACTTTTTTTTTTTTTTTTTTTTTTTTTGTCTTTTTGTCTCTTGTTTTGTTGTCATTTAACCGTTTATCTTAGTTGTTAGTGTCTCACGCAAAACTGTTCTCATCAGGTCAGCTGTGCATTTTTGCTTTATTTAATATACACATAAGATGCACTGTATTGTTGAAATGGTAGGATGTCTATAGATTAAACTTTACCATTTGAATGGTGTGTAATAAGTGGATAAGGAATTTTTGTGTCGAGATTTTTTTTGTTGTTTTTTTTACCTAATTAAGATTACCTTTGCCAACAAGCTTAAATAAAAAGATTATTCTTTTTAAACAGAATAGAAAAAGTTACAGAGACAGCTTTCCCTACTATTTCCTATATGAATCTATATTAAAGTAGTATGAAATTATGTTGTTGGAATTTTGTCAGTAGGAGGGCAGAATTTTACCTTGAAAGTAATCAGAGAGCTTTTTAACCAGATTATTTCAGGTAGTCAGAAATGAACCAGTATTTTGAAAGTGATTTGTGTGATAAATATAGCAAATCTAAGAACCTACTCTATCTTTTTGAAGCAAAAACTCAAAAACTGGAATCATGCCAGGAAAATCCCATGCTTGTGGACAAAATAAAGACCTTGTCCAAACCCAGCATAGGTGCAAGCAGCACTGGACAGGGTGACTCATCATAACAATTTCAGTACCTTGGACAACTGCTCAGAACAAATGCAAGGGAGACAGGCTGAATTACAGAGCATTGACAAGCACAGCATATGGTGTTCAAAGAAAGATATTCAATAATAATAAAAAAAAAATAGGAAAAGTTTTCTGTTTCTCTTCTACTGATTCAAGATATAATATCACAATTACTAAAACTACAAGAAATCAAGGCACCAACACCAATTTTCTTAACACATCTATGCCCGTGCACTCCCAAATCTGAATTTTGAGATGGGATGAGTAAAAAGAAGATAGCAAGAACATTCCAGCCATAGATGGCATTCCTGATCAGATCTGTTGTTACTACACCCAACAGTCAAGCCAATTTTTAATTTTCTTTATTGCAGATTGGAAAATACATGAAATACTTTTTTTTTCCTTTGAGCTGATTTCCATAAATTAGAAATGTAAAGAGAAATAGATGTTTTTACTCCAAACTCCCCCACACAAAAAGGTGCTTGACATGCATCAAAGCACGAAAATCTCAGGCAAAATGACACATATGTCTGACCTTATGTGAACATATAACCATTTAGAGTGAATTGATTTAGGGATAAGGAATTTTACTCTGTGAGAGGGAGGATGATGTAAAAGGGAGGCTGAGTCAAGTAGAAGTTAGTGAAGCTGCAGGTACATTTCTAGGGCAGAAAACAAAATACATGAGACAGAACAAAATTCAGGTACACTGAGCACTTGAGTGCAAAAATGTTTTCTATTTTGAAGTTAGAAAAGTAACAGAATAAGTCTTAGAACAAAACAGGGTTATATGAAAGTGTGATCCCCACTGGTTATCTTCTGTTTTAATATTAAGTATTAAAAAATAAACCAGTTTTGTATCCATAATTTCCATAACTCTTACAAAGTCACTCGAACTTTTAGTTTCAATCATTTCACCTACTGCAAAACATGAATTGTAAAAAAAAAAAAAAAAAAAAAAGCTAAGGTTTGTTTTTTTTTTTTGTTTGTTTGTTTGTTTGCTTGTTTTTTTTTTCAAGAGAAAATGAAGAGAACTGAAGGACATCCAAAGCTAATGACATATCCAGTGGTTTAATACAAAGTCATTAAACATATATTATCTGTAATACAACTTCTCAATCAGCAGATTCCACAACTGATATTCCCTGACATACTCTGTGAAAAAAAAAAAAAACCAAAAAAAAAAAAAAAAAAAAAAAAAAAAAAACAAACCAAAAAAAAAAAAAAAACAAACAAAGAAAACAACCAATTGTGAGTTTAAATCCTGGACATATAATAGCAAGATCATATCTAACAAAATGGCTTCAATAATCTCTGTATGGAAGATTTTCTCACACAGAAGAAAATCCTTCATAAGGCAAAAGCTATTTTCCCTGAAGTTATGTAAGTCTAGAAATTACTCATTTTTCTCTCAAGTCCTTGAATTGGGGGGAAATAAACCCCAACTAACCAAAAGAAACAAACAAACAAAACCCCAAATAAATAAACCAACTCACCAAGCAGGATAACAAAATCTTTTGTAATGTTAATGCTCTCAGGTACATGGTATAATTTTGGGTTGCCTTTGCAGTGACTGTAGAGTTTTTCGTCATTGGAAAGGTATTTCTAAGCAACATGTTTGCAAAAAAAAAAAAAAAAAAAAAAAAAAAAAAAAATTAAAAAAACAAGCCAACAAAAAAAATGCAATTGAAATGTCTTGAATATGCATTTGAACGGTTTATTGGAAAATATCTTTCTTCATACATGGACAGTTAAAATCAGAAATCTCTGATAAGGCCTGCTTTAAAGAAACTTGTAGGAAAATAATATTTTCCAAACTTCTATAGGTCTGTTTCTTCCTCTGATCCAGAATATAGCACAGGACATACAAATTCTAGGATTAATTCTCTTCAGGAAAGTTTACTTCGTTGAGATACAAGAACACGTTCTGAAAGAGGTGCAAAATAACTGTAAGAAAGACTCCCCTCCCCACCCCTCTTTTTTTAAAGGATAAACTTAGTGTGATAAAAACCAGATGTATGTAAAACCAAGAAACCATCCTGAGGGAAGGCATGAAAAGAGAAAACTACCAAATCTCATCAAATGTCTTTAAATTTCTGAGGAGGGATTAGTCTTCATTAAATCTTGAAACATAACACAAAGCTTCTGAAACTGAAGAAAAGTAGAACACTTTCAGAACGTAATCTTATTCAACCAAATTTACAGATTAGAACTTGTTTTTTTGTCCTTTAATCTCATTAGATAAAAATGAATTTTTAATTTTAAAAAGAAAGAACAAGCAGAACCGGTAGTAAAGGCATTGATTTTTTTCTTTTTGCTTGTTTGACAAAAAGATAACTCACTTCTGAATTCTTCTCACTACATTTATTTCTCCACTCACAATGACTACAGAAAGTAAGAACTTGAGCTGTTGAAATGTTGCTCCTTGTAAGAAGCAGCATTTGTACGTGATACTATACTTTTGTGCCTGTGGCAAAGGAAATCTTTATGAGGCTGATATGGTTTTGTTAATCTCAATTTCATTTCCAACAGTTGTCTGTACGTGGGCAGATCTGCTTGAATTACTTTGTTATTCTTATTTTCTGATGTATCCCCTTGGTTAAAATATACATCGCTGTCATTTTGAGTTCTCAGCTCACATGTGATCATGTAATAGTAGAAGTGGCACATTGTTATTAGTTTCACGTAAATGGAGTAACATCCCCTATGAAATAAAAATCATTCCTTTGCATCACCAGTATTGTAATGAAGGCTAAGCTAGTCTACAGAGTATGAAGAATTATAAAATGAGAGAAGAAAAATTGACAGCAATCAGGAAACAATAAAAGAGATGAGTATTCCTGTCTGTGTGTGTGTAAATATTCACGTATGGAAAGGTTAAGCTAAATTCTGACTACCATGTAATGTTCATAAGGTCTTAATTGTTCTGGTAAAATGGTGTTAAAACAATGAGATTTTGAACAGACTTTGCCATAAATAATTCAGAATATCATAACATTAAATTATCTTATTCTTGTATGGAATTATATGATTCTTATTATACCTATCACACCAACTCTCATCCTCAGAGAAGAAAATATTCAGTGATGTTGCATTCTTTATAAATACCAGTGTAATTAGACAATGGATAACAGACTGCCCCACATAATTATGAAAATGCTCTTCAGGTGCTGGAACCACTTGTACTACGCAAGGGCTGTGCTTTAGTGTGGGTATCAGGCTCATGTTTCAAACTGATTTAAAACAGAGCTTAGTTGAGAGACTAAAGAAACTAAAAAAAAATGTCATGAATGGGAAAGTAGAATAGTTCCAATTCCCATAGCAGCAATTGAAGATCCCACAGGAAAAATATGAACATTGCATTATGTACAAGAATTTCATCTTTATTTTAGCAATAACTAATTCTGAAATACCAAATGAAACCTGCTTTGGTAGATTTCAATGATTTAACAGAAGGAATCTCATGAATGGGGCTGTATTGAAGAGCACTGCATGCCATGTAAATACAAAACATAGAATTTGTACACTTTTAAACCAGAAAGAACAGAGAGAAGTGAAAAATAAGGAAGTTTTTGAAATAAGGCTAAAAAAAGTGTGTCATGCAAGTCCTGGAGCAGCATAAATCTCTGATTTAATTAGATCTTAGTTTAATGGGGGGAAAACCCCACAACAAAATAAAAAATAAAACCCTAAACAAAATATAAACCTGGAAAAGGAGAGTAAGAAGCAGTTTAGCTATTAAAAAGCTAATGCCTTTTAAAATAGCAAGAGTTAATGAATTTGGCTTAAAAGTCCATTTTTCTCAGGTCACACTTTTCACTAGTGAGAAAGAGTGGCTGCCTATAGAAGAGTAGAGGAACACAGAAACTTTATGGTGATGATCACAGAGAGCCCTCTCCCAGACCTCAACAGCTGGATGCTTTTTGAGTCAGAAATGTCATTTTTATACTGAGCCCCTGCTCATTTTCTTCATCAACTTGTCTTTTGAATTCAAGAGAAATTTAATGTCTGCAACATCCTGGGGAACTTCACATCTTATTTTACTTTATTGTACAAGAATTATTGGCTTTGGTAGGGAAGTTTTTGTTGTTTGTTTGGAGATTTCACATTTTTTTGACTACCAGATTAAACTCCCACTAGGGGAGAATGCAATAAATTGATTCTCATTCTCTTCCTAATAGCCAGTGATAATTTTTTTGAGATCTCCATCTAATCATATTTTGGCTATTTCTTTTTCAAGCTTAGTTTAGAAGCTTATTTTGTCACATACAAAACCTTTCCAATCTTTGATCAACTCTCTCACTCTCTCATGAGTAATTTCCAGGTTTAGCCCTTTGTGATGGGAGAACCAAAGCTGCACTTAGCATTCAAACAGTGATACAGCTTGATTTTATACACTTTATTTCTCATTTTTATTGTATTTTTCTTCCCAGAAGTTCTATACATAATGGAGATAACATTTTAAACCAGTGAAAAATAGTAGAAGAATAATATTAAAAGGTTTTGGAAATCATGGGAAGAACTAGACATGTACAATAGAGTTAATCCCCATAATTTTCACATGATCATGGTCTCATCTAGCAGCCGGTATCAGCAGCCAAAAAAGCAAATAATTCCTGCAGACACAGGTTTCACGATTTTTTTATGCTACCATCATTAATTATAAAGGCTTGGGTTTTTTAAAAGGGAGTAAAAAATTAAACTGTCCTCATCTCTGAGGAGAATGAAATCTTCTGAAACTGTCCCAAAAAGCAACTCAATTTTTGCTCCATGTTACATCCAGGATGGTAATGGACCACGACTGAGTAGGTGGCATTGTAAAATAATTTCTGTGCAATTCAGAGATACATTTTGGGATTCATCTTGAGAAATGGAATGCTCTACATAAGAGGTATTTTCATCTGAACAAGTCACCTTACACTTCAACTATATATATTTTTTTTCTGAATTACGCCTTGGGCAGGATTCTGGATACTGAGGCAATTTGTGCAAAACTATCCTCAGGAGAAGACTAACGTTCTCCACAGTCACTGTTTTGCAGCACAGCAGTTTTCTGCTGTACCCAATAATTATCCTTGTTAACATGAGACACAGATACTATTTATAATGTTGCTTTTAGTTGAAAGACTTTGAAAAATTAACTGTACAACCTTATACTGTGAGTCTGTATGAGGCTGTGGTCATTTGACACCCAGTGACCTCCCTAGAGTCTGTTGAAGGATGATGTTAGATGGAGACATCCATACCTAGTATACATCCATAGTACTCACCCAAAGCCAGGCAAAAAAATGCCTCAGTCTCGTCCTCAGTGAAGAGGAAGACAGAATGAAGGAAGACAGAATGGGGAGCAAGACAGACCTATAAAATTAGACATTGTCGGTAGAAAGAAATATATATTTACATAAATTCCTAATATAAGAAAATTTCCTATTCCCTGAGGTGTCTGATTAATTGTTTCCTGTAAGTGATTTCCTTCCTTAGCTGGGCTTTGAGTCCAGGGTGAGTAGCTCTGAGGCAATGTCTGACGCTAAGCACACTAAATCCCTTCTGTTATTTTTACTCTCTCACCACTCTGCTAAGCAATAAATTGGTGACAGACAAATGTTGCTGCCCGTGGCTGAGGTCTGGAATGATCTTCAAGGAAATTAGATGATTTCTAAGGTTCTTTTAAATCCAAACCATTCTGGTGTTCTATGAGTTTATGAAATTATTATATCCTGAAAATAGGACATTATTTTCAGAATTTGTTCTATAACTACTGTTTTTAAGTGCAAGAACAATACCAGAAATCTACCTTGTCATCTTTTAATCTTATTAAACAACCCTGTAGCTTTAATTGTATTGAATTTACTCACACTAAGAATTGTAATTTTCTAAGAAAAATCAGAAAACCCTCATTCACAATTCTGAATATTGAACACTAGTCTCAAACAGAAAATATCACTCTGTTTCTTAGTGGGAAATAATGATCACACCTGGTTGTGCCTCCACTAATTTGGCTAATTTGGAATCATGTAATTTTTTCAGCTCTACTAAATGCATTTCCTGAAAGGAATCATGGCATTTTCTTTAACCCCCAGGAGGAAGTGAGTTAAGAAAGGCACCAGTAGAGCCTTTAGCCAGCAAAGGTCACAGTAAGGCAAAAATCACAGCAGGCCAAGTCTGAGTCCAAGCTTTTGTTGCCATCAGAATTGATGAGATTACTCTTTAGTACATCAAAATTGGTTATTTAAGTATTATTAGTGTTATATTTGGTTGGAGAAGCTACACTTTTATCTTTATCATCTCACAAGAATAACCTGAAATGACCTGTTGTTTTACATAGCGATGTGTGACATAAGCAAGTACAAAATGAGTGTAGCAGACTTCTGCAACTCCAACAGTCCGAGTGATTACTGAATAACTGAATTATTAACGTTAAAATAATAAGATGAATCTACAGAAGACAATCAGCTTTAACTCTTTAATATATTTATATATATATATATATTTTTTTAATTGCTTGACACAGTCATTGAGAATTTCTTTTTGGGAAAAAAATCATTCAGGAACACAATTTTGCCCACTAAAATTTACTAAGTAATCAAAACAAAATCAATTTCCTCTCTCACTTTCCCCACTTTCTGCTCTTATCACCAAAAAAAACCATTCTTTATGATTCTTCATCACTTTGTGGGCTTACAGTTGACAACTCTATGTGAATCTCCTTAAATCAAACTATACAGATGTAGTCTCATAATAAATTAAAAGTGAGTGTTAATGAATTTTTTTTCTTACTGAAAATTCATTATTTACTCAGAAATCCTAATTAGATATTGTGCCTCCTATATATCTGACTTGAGGTTGTCAGGACATAAATATTTGCTATCTCACAGTATATTGATAGAAATATTGCTATGTTTTAGTTTATTGTATCTTTCACATTTATGAGTTCT
This sequence comes from Malurus cyaneus samueli, assembly GCA_009741485.1. Classification (NCBI taxonomy): domain Eukaryota; kingdom Metazoa; phylum Chordata; class Aves; order Passeriformes; family Maluridae; genus Malurus; species Malurus cyaneus. Next base: position 104,129,522 of record CM019214.1, on the reverse strand, counting down.
ACTTTATTTTGTTTTACTTGAAAACATAAAATCTATTTTTATTACCATTTTATGTTGTAACTCACTAAGAACTTTCAAGAGCTTTGACAGGCTATTAATTTACATTATTATACACACCAATAATACAGGCTAATATTCTAATTGCTCAGTGATTGCTGGATTTAAACTGTATTTGCTTAAGACATATAGGTAATGAAAAAATGTACGGAAAATTACCTCTGTGTGCGTTATTAAAAGGATGTATTTCTCATGTTCTTGTCTTCCTGTTGCAGCTTTATTAAAATGTGAGTCTGAGCAATTTTATTTCTTTTCTCTCCTCTAAGAGAACTTGTTATTCTCCTTATGAAATATATTGGAAAAAAACCCTCAATGACTGATACAAAACCCATGACTGATTTAAAAAAAAAAAATCAATTATTAGAAAATGTGACTTTTTTGTCAATCAAATATATATCATAATTAGCTGCTCTTGTTCTACAACTGAGAGAAGTAGAACATAGAAATAATAAGCCAATCCTCTCAGAAATGTCAAAGGAATGACTCAGTTCAGCTGAACAGAGATATTTTATCAGGCTAACTGGTTGTTTTCTGAAGTTATTTGTACTGGGAACCAGAGAGAAATAAATTAGCTTATCAAATTTGAAATAGAAAAAAATTAGATGTGATTTTGAGGTAGATTGAGGTCCTAAACTTAAAACTCTCAGATGGTAAAGGAGCAAGTCTCAAATGGTTCATGTCTCTCTTGGTTCATTACCATCAATGCTGGTGTCAGTCAATACCCATTATGATAACCTGATTAAGAGAGATATTTAATAATTTCTACACCAAACTTCTAATTTCTGTAATGGCTATGTAAAATGCAAGCTCAATGAATTAAAAAGTTCTATTCTGACTTCAGGTCCCCAGTTGCTTCTTGAGAAAGGGAGAACATTTCTCTCCAATATTTTGCTAAGTGTTTAATCAAAGTGAAAAAGAAGTTATATTCCAGAGGAATAACATCTTCAAAAAAGTAACAGAAGTCAATAATACAGGTGAAGATTTTTGAAAATGTTTTCCAAGTAAGTTAATAAACCACAGCAATTTCTGAATTACCCTGGGAATGGGGGATGGCATGGGAGAGATAAATGAGTACAAACTGGGAACAAAAGAAAGTAACCAGAGTACAGGAGTTATTCTAGCATCCCTTAAAAGATACAATTCCTTGAATTTCAGCTCAGGCACCCGAGACATGCAGAAGGACACCAAGTCTGCTGCCATGTGGGGTGAGAATCACTTACCTCCTGCAAGATGAACCTATAAAGGAAGTTTGTAAGAGAGGCACTCTATCACATATTTTCCTTTTCTGTCAGTTGTGTCTGCAGCCTGTGACCAAATCTTTGTGCATGGGGTTTTGGATTCCTCCACTGAAAGACTTTTCTGGGATGGCTGAAGATCAGGAGATTCTTCCTGTCTGAATTCATGGGCTACTGTAAGAGCAGGTCTTGTGGGCATGAAAAAGTACAGGGAGCTCTTGGCTGTAGCTGAGAATCTCCCTCAAGTAAATGACACAGCCCTTGGTAAGCAGTTTTAATGGTTTCACCTGGAATTACTAGAAATTATTGCAATTATAATACAAACCCAAACCAGCCACTATGAAGAAAATTAATTCCACCTCAGCTGAAACCAGAAGAAATCATTAACAGTAAGATAACTTTTAATGGTTAAGACTTTCAAAAGCCTTAGCTTCCAACTTTTTTTTTGCTTTTGTCTGAAACGTTTAAGGACTCTATAGCATCACATATTTTGCTACTGCTGCAGGCACTTTTAGACTATGATCAAGCACAGTTTTATTTTAAAGGAGTTAAAACAACTCAGCCCTTGAAGTCTCACTTCATGAAGAGAGTTTTCTAAATTTTATATAATTTTGTTGTCTGGATATTCCCGTTATTCTTTCTTCTCTGTTTAAAAAAGTTTCACGCATGCATATCATAGCCGCATACCTCATTTAACTTTCTGCTAAGTAGTTAAAATAGACTTGTAAATACATCTACAGGGAGACCATTTAATGATACTCTTCTGACACTGTACTGGGACAGTATCTTCCCTGCTGTGAAGATAGCAGGCAAATGTGTAATAGAGCTTCTCCATATCCTTAGTATACAGACATTTTTGTCCCCATTGAAGCATGTTCTTAAAAATGGAATGTTTGGTTATACACAGTTTTCTCAAGTGAGGCAGCTTATTTTGTATAATAAATATCAGTAATCAACATTTGCTCTTCTAATGCTTGATCTTAAGGTAACATTAATACCTCGATGACAAGAGAGCAAAGGTCTCATCTCTTTAAAACAAGAAAAAAGTGCTTTTATTTTCTTCCAAGTCATAAATCATGCCTCACACCTGCAAGCTAACTATATTGGAAATAAATGCAAGATCCCACTTGAGAAAATACCATTAGCCAATTAATCTCTATTTAAGTCATATTTTGAAGCCTACCTGCATTATTCTATCCAAACCATGGAATACAACAGCTAAACATTTGGACCAAACTAACACTCATTCTAAATATTCTAAATATCTTAGAGAGGAAGAAAAGGGTCAGGAACTGATATTTTTGTTCTGCTGAGCAGTGAAGGCACCCAAAGGAATGGCCTGAAGTTGTGTCAGGGGAGGTTTAGGTTGGATATCAGGCAAAGGTTCGTCCCCAGAGGGTGTTTGGGCACTGGAACAGCTCCCCAGGACAATGGTCACAGCATCAAACCTGACAGAGCTCAAGAAGCATTTGGTCAATGCTCCCAGACACATAGTGTGACTTTTGAGGTGTCCTGTGCAGGGGCAGGAGTTGGTTTGGATGATCCTTGTGGATCCCTTCCAGCTCCGGATATTTCATGATTCCATAATTCTGTTGTAAACAATTTTAATATAATAAAACACACACCATATTTTAGAAAAGTATTTTACTTATCTTCTTTTTTGTTTAAACTGTTTTTGATACATGATACTCTAGGAACTGAATAACTACATTTGTGTAGCTGTAAACAATACTTCAGTGTCTCATTTGGCACCTCTTTAAAAAATTTTACAGTGCTTTTCAGGTTTTGCTTAATTCAAATCTACCTGCATAGTTAACAGCAAGTTTGCTTTGGTTTAGGATGCGGCTTATTGAACATCTGTGGGAAAATGCCTTGGGGGTAAAATTAGACAAAAATGGGAAGTTTCATTCACACTCTCACAGAACTTATAACAGCATTGAAATAATAGGATAAAATGCAGTTGCTGCTCCCTTGATGGGATGAGGTCAGCATGGTTGATCTCCACAACACCTGCTGAGGGACATTGAACGGAGCATGGAGAGGAGTGGAGACATCACAGCCATGCTGTCAAAATGCCTGTAAGAGAGTGAACTCAGGAGTACCTTGCAGCTGACACCACAGAGCACCTAAAAAGCAAGGGAAGGAAAAGATTTCTTGCGGCTGAACCAGCAGCTGTGCTGAGATCACAAATGCACAGCTCAGATAAGAGTGACCTTACCCATCTCCAAGGCACAAACACTCCACTGAACATGTTGTATGATTACAGTCACTCAAGCTCCACCTAAGTACAAAAAATAGTATAAAAGTAACTTTAAAAGGGGGTGAAGTTAGAGATAGAGTCCATCTTAGATTCTGATGACAGTTAATGGTCTGAATCTGTCTTCTCTACCTCACGGGAAACCTAAGAAGTGTACACCATGCACATTGATTGATTATCTGGAGACAGCTTTTGTTGGGAATTACAGCTTGTCCATACATTGCTTTGAATACATTTTTTGCAGCCAGAAACTATCACAGGTAATCTGTGAACTTTAACCTGTCACAATTTTAGCTTATGTTGAGTGTTATTCCATAAACTGTTAAGTGTGAGTCCTTCAAGGGCACTAACAGCTGCTGGCACAGGGAACATATTCACCCGTGCAGGCCTGGCAGGGGGTGTCTCTTATGCTGTTAGTGTGTGCCCTGTGTCTTTCCTGGGGTGCTGAAAGACCAATTAAAGGTGTGGAGACTCATGAAGAGGATCTTTCTGTTTGCATGTGACCCTGAACCTGTCAGCTGAACAGACCCAGCAGTGTTGTCCAGTGAAGAGTCCCCAAAATGGGACTCTGACAGCCTGATCAGACATGAGTATCCCAGCTTTTATACTCTCAGACTAATCAAATACAAAGTTTTGAGAAAACCTCCCCTTTCACATGGTGTCATTTAAACTCTGCCAGTTGCCTCTCCTTAGCAGACCGGTTTGTCCATGCAGTGAATGGTGCTGCTGTGGATGCAGCAGCTCATTGCTGGGGATAAGTGACTGGAATGGCGTGCCCCACCTGGCCTGCTCAGCTGAAATCCCATTATTAAAAGTGCAGAGGCTAAACATCTCTGACATCAAAGTGTCAGCTTCAATGGCTCCAAAGGAAAACAGCTTTAATACTACATTTAAGGGTTTCATTCTAGTGGATGGTTTTGGTTCCTAAGTAAAACTGGAGAGGAGGCAAGGGATGGTGATAGCATCCTGACCGAGTGAGCACAGAAGAGAGATATTAAATACCCTAAAGAAACATCACTGCTGAAGTTCTGCTCTTTACAAGGCATTCTTGCAATTAGACTGAAAGCTGACTAAGCAGTACTTCATGCTTTCTGCCACATGTTTCCTTCACAGGCAAAGGAAGTTAAAAATCAAATAGAGTACACTCAGTTTTCCTTTAATATCTGAAGGGTTTTTAAAAATGCTAATGATGAAGCATTCAGATAAATGAGGAAATTCAGCACTGTAGTTTTGGTTTTGGTTTGGTTTTTTTTTTTTTTTTGTTTTTTTTTTTTTTTGTCCAAATTAATCCCCTTTAGTAAAAGGGAAAATGTAATTCTCAATTAGATAATAATTCCCCAGGTATGTAGAATAGCTGCCTGTAGAATTGTTTGGAAAATTTAAGTGACCTTCCCAAGGTGAACAAAAAGAGGAGACTACTTTTTTCACTATTGTTGTTTAAAACCACTCCTGCAAGCCACTCTGATTTTGTGTGATTAAGCTACTGACAAATGACAATGATGATAAAAGAAGGGGCAAATCTTTCAGATATCTAAAGATGGATATTCAGGCACACATTTTTAAAAGATTTCTGTCATAGCTGCATTTTCCATGTCACTGTGCAGATGTTTAAATTCTTAATCTGAGATCCAAATTTTCTGTGGTAACTGAATAAGAGCACTAATCCCATTCTGTTCAGAATTCCATTCCGAGGCACCTAAAGTCTAGCAATGCAGCCTCCACTATAGATGATTTCTGTCTGTGTATGATGTAGGATGGATGTAGCCATGATTTAGATAACCATAGCAGTGCAGAGCTGTGTGTGAACTCATAACCACTGCTGAGAGGCTGGGAGCAAAGATACATTAAAATTATGTCCATAACAAAACACATTTCAAGGGAAATGGGAATTATCCAGAACCTTAGAAATTCCTGTCATAACTTCTCATGAATATGAGTAATCACTTTAATCACAATTTCCTCTTCAACTCTGCTAGCACATGAAGGAATCGCAGAATAGATGTAGTTGTGTCATGTAAGTACAATTTCTAAGCTAATGACTGAGAAGTTGCACTGATGCCCAGCCAGATTTAATCTGTCAGGAAGACATATAAAATTTGAAAAGCAACTATTATTCTACAGTTTTGTTCCTAGAGTTTCTTTTCTCTGACATTTCTTTAAGAATACATTGAGCTGGATTTACGAAGAAAGTATGGAGGAAAACCTCGGTGTTGACTCCTGTTAGCACTCACACACAGAAAGTCCAGACATTATATAAGAAGGATTTTTAGAACTCAAAATTGGTTGCAAACTTGAAAGCCAGTCGCTCAGAGTCAGACTTCCCATTATAAACATTAATAAAAGTGGGTGAAGGAAAACTAAGGAGAAAGAGCWGGGGCCATGTTCAAGCAATCATTTCCAGAGGTTGCTCTCAAGCAGTTCATGCACATGGGATGAGTTCCCAGAGATGCAGAAATCTCTGTGGAAACAGAGGCTCTCTTTTTGTCCATCATCTCTGAAGGATGTCAGAAAATAATGTATTGCACAGAACAAAAAAATGAGTTTTGGGAAGACAGCAATGACAAGAGCCAGCTGTGGCCTGAATGAGGGCTGCTCAGGGAAGCAGAGTCATGGAAGAAATCACCACCTCACTACATAAAAATTTAGACACATACAGAATATCCCAGTGTTTGCTGCTGACTTCCAGGGATGTAGAATATTTACTTGGACAGTGACAGCTGATGAATGTGATCATAGCACAAAAAATATCACCTTTAATGTGGATGTACCACATCAGGGTGTGAAAATGAGTAACAAAGCCTTATGCAGAATCACAAATTCTGTCACTGCTCAGAAATGTGTTTTATTTCTTTGTTGCTGTAATGATGGCTCTCTGGAGGATGTTTCTCTGACTTTTTTTTTTTTTTTTTTTTTTTTTTTTTTTTTAAATCATTGAAAGTCGGTTTTACTGCTTATATGTAGGATAATTTCCAATTTCCTAGATAATCTGATGGTGTATTTTGGAAAACAAGGAGCTTGTAAAAATTGTAAGTATTTAATGGTTTTTGACACATTTCACTTTTAGATGTGGAAGTCCTGTGTCAGTTCTGCAGTTAAGTTTATTGATAAATAAGTTTTCATATTTGAAGAACACATTTCCATTAAAAATATAGAATAAAAAGAATTCAAAAGCTAGTCTATCTTACATTTCGTAAAATTTAAACTAACCAAAAGATTCTTCCTACCTGCTTCAGTATCTTGTCTTCCATCTCTAGGATCTCAGTGACTACAGTGAACATTTTTAGATACAGAATATGAGAAAATGTATAATCAGAAAATAGCATAGTTTGTACTTCTTTACTTTCTTTTGGGAAAAAAAAAATATTTCTGTATGCCTCCTGTGAAAACTCAGTTGAAATCACAGTCACCCTTGCTTCCAGAGCAGGAAAAACCTTTCCTTCTTCCTCTTCACACTTTGAACATAATTTCTATTGTACCTCTTAATTACTCTCCTTCTAGTTTCAGGTGTCTATTTAAGGAGGACCATTTAAGAAATAGCTGCCCTTTGTGCACATAAGAAGTGTATTACACTGAGGTGAAAGCATCTTAGAATTTAAATGTCACTAATATTTCCTAAAATATATTGTTAAAAACCATTTTCTGCCTAAATGTATTTCCTAAACAACTATAAAAAGAAAGAGTTTAAATTTATAATTTTTTTTAAGAGATGTAGATGTCACCAAGTTTCAGAAAATCTATAAAATCATCAATGTGATCAAAATCAGTCATTTTATGAGAAGTAATTTGATGGATTTGATTTCTATTTGTTTGCTATTATCAATTTCTTATCGATTTCTTTTGTTATTTTAATCAAGAACACATTCAGACTGAAATCTATATTACCTACATGCCAACAGAACGACAAACTGGCATCACAGTCCTCCAGTTTGCTGAACTTGAGTAGAGCAACATGGTACAAGTGAAAAGAATTGAGGAAATGTGTCAAAACACCTCAGGAGTTTTTATGTTCCGTGTCCTACAATCCTGCTCAACAACTGACACTGCTGTGGCACCTGTGCTTGCTCACTGCCTGTCTGTAATCGTGTTCTGCTCAAGAGGAAACGTTCTTTCATACCTTTGTCATTGCATGGCTTAGAATCTCCAGGCTTAGAAATTTCATATTTCCTTGATCTGTTAGATGGTTTTGGAAAATATGTTCTGATTCCTCAGGGTAAGTTATTTAATTGTCACTGCAGACTATTTCTGTGTTCCTAAGGCTGGATACTGTAAGAGTTGTGTATAAGTGACTCTTGAATTATTTAAGTTCAACACAGTTTAGGAGCATTTCAGTTTCAAGTGCTTTACAGATGGGTAAAACACTGTGTTGTTTTCTATTTTAAAATCTTGAATACTTTTTTATTCTCCCCATGTCTGAGTCAAAATGACCGAAAAAGGACAGAAAATCTAAAACTATAAGCAATTTACAGCACTTTGAAGCCATCAAGCACACATGTCATGCTTACTTTTCAAACAGCAACTATCTGTCAAATTGACTGTGCAACCCATGCCAGAGTTAGCTTTTCCTCCTTCCTGCAGAACGTCAGGAAAAGTGTGTCATGTTGGAAAAAAAAATTCTTTAAACCTACTCTCTACACACCCACACAATACTATAAGAAAGTTTTGAGCAGGCCACCTGAGGCCTTTGCTCCATGATGGCTCTGTGCTGCTGCTCCTTCGTGAGTAGAATGATTAACCCAACAGGGGAACACGAGAGCCAAGCCTCTAGGTTTTATAAGCACTGTTGACACTGAAACTTGTAAGTCCATGAAAGTTGCGTTTCTGTTACTGAATTTGGTGGTGTCTGCCTGCCACTGGCAGTGACAAATCACATTTCAACCCAGCAAAATTATCCATCTTGTGCACTGCTTGTTTTTTTATGTTTTTTTTTTTTTTTTTTTGTGTGAACTCATAACCACTGCTGAGAGGCTGGGAGCAAAGATACATTAAAATTATGTCCATAACAAAACACATTTCAAGGGAAATGGGAATTATCCAGAACCTTAGAAATTCCTGTCATAACTTCTCATGAATATGAGTAATCACTTTAATCACAATTTCCTCTTCAACTCTGCTAGCACATGAAGGAATCAGAATAGATGTAGTGTGTCATGTAAGTACAATTTCTAAGCTAATGACTGAGAAGTTGCACTGATGCCCACCAGATTTAATCTGTCAGGAAGACATATAAAATTTGAAAAGCAACTATTATTCTACAGTTTTGTTCCTAGAGTTTCTTTTCTCTGACATTTCTTTAAGAATACATTGAGCTGGATTTACGAAGAAAGTATGGAGGAAAACCTCGGTGTTGACTCCTGTTAGCACTCACACACAGAAAGTCCAGACATTATATAAGAAGGATTTTTAGAACTCAAAATTGGTTGCAAACTTGAAAGCCAGTCGCTCAGAGTCAGACTTCCCATTATAAACATTAATAAAAGTGGGTGAAGGAAAACTAAGGAGAAAGAGCTGGGGCCATGTTCAAGCAATCATTTCCAGAGGTTGCTCTCAAGCAGTTCATGCACATGGGATGAGTTCCCAGAGATGCAGAAATCTCTGTGGAAACAGAGGCTCTCTTTTTGTCCATCATCTCTGAAGGATGTCAGAAAATAATGTATTGCACTGAACAAAAGAATGAGTTTTGGTAAGACAGCAATGACAAGAGCCAGCTGTGGCCTGAATGAGGGCTGCTCAGGGAAGCAGAGTCATGGAAGAAATCACCACCTCACTACATAAAAATTTAGACACATACAGAATATCCCAGTGTTTGCTGCTGACTTCCAGGGATGTAGAATATTTACTTGGACAGTGACAGCTGATGAATGTGATCATAGCACAGAAAATATCACCTTTAATGTGGATGTACCACATCAGGGTGTGAAAATGAGTAACAAAGCCTTATGCAGAATCACAAATTCTGTCACTGCTCAGAAATGTGTTTTATTTCTATGTTGCTGTAATGATGGCTCTCTGGAGGTGTTTTTCTTGACTTTTTTTTTTTTTTTTTTTTTTTTTAAATCATTGAAGTCGGTTTATACTGCTTATATGGTAGGATAATTTCAATTCCTAGAAATCTGATGTGTATTTTGGAAACAAGGAGCTTGTAAAAATTGTAAGTATTTAATGTTTTTGACACATTTCACTTTTAGATGTGGAAGTCCTGTGTCAGTTCTGCAGTTAAGTTTATTGATAAATAAGTTTTCATATTTGAAGAACACATTCCATTAAAAATATAGAATAAAAGAATTCAAAAGTAGTCTATTACATTTCGTAAAATTAAACTAACCAAAAGATTCTTCCTACCTGCTTCAGTATCTTGTCTTCCATCTCTAGGATCTCAGTGACTACAGTGAACATTTTTAGATACAGAATATGAAAATGTATAATCAGAAAATAGCATAGTTTGTACTTCTTTACTTTCTTTTGGGAAAAAAAATATTTCTGTATGCTCCTGTGAAAACTCAGTTGAATCACAGTCACCCTTGCTTCCAGAGCAGGAAAAACCTTTCCTTCTTCCTCTTCACACTTGAACATAATTTCTATTTTACTCTTAATTACTCTCCTTCTAGTTTCAGGTGTCTATTTAAGGAGACCATTTAAGAAATAGCTGCCTTTGTGCACATAAGAAGTGTATTACACTGAGGTGAAAGCATCTTAGAATTTAAATGTCACTAATATTTCTAAAATATATTGTTAAAAACCATTTTCTGCCAAAATGTATTTCCCAAACAACTATAAAAAGAAAGAGTTTAAATTTACAAAATTTTTAAGAGATGTAGATGTCACTAAGTTTCAGAAAATCTATAAAATCATCAATGTGATCAAAATCAGTCATTTTATGAGAAGTAATTTGATGGATTTATTTCTATTTGTTTGCTATTATCAATTTCTTATCGATTTCTTTTGTTATTTTAATCAAGAACACATTCAGACTGAAATCTATATTACCTACATGCCAACAGAACGACAAACTGGCATCACAGTCCTCCAGTTTGCTGAACTTGAGTAGAGCAACATGGTACAAGTGAAAAGAATTGAGGAAATGTGTCAAAACACCTCAGGAGTTTTTGTGTTCTGTGTCCTACAATCCTGCTCAACAACTGACACTGCTGTGGCACCTGTGCTTGCTCACTGCCTGTCTGTAATCGTGTTCTGCTCAAGAGGAAACGTTCTTTCATACCTTTGTCATTGCATGGCTTAGAATCTCCAGGCTTAGAAATTTCATATTTCCTTGATCTGTTAGATGGTTTTGGAAAATATGTTCTGATTCCTCAGGGTAAGTTATTTAATTGTCACTGCAGACTATTTCTGTGTTCCTAAGGCTGGATACTGTAAGAGTTGTGTATAAGTGACTCTTGAATTATTTAAGTTCAACACAGTTTAGGAGCATTTCAGTTTCAAGTGCTTTACAGATGGGTAAAACACTGTGTTGTTTTCTATTTTAAAATCTTGAATACTTTTTTATTCTCCCCATGTCTGAGTCAAAATGACTGAAAAAGGACAGAAAATCTAAAACTATAAGCAATTTACAGCACTTTGAAGCCATCAAGCACACATGTCATGCTTACTTTTCAAACAGCAACTATCTGTCAAATTGACTGTGCAACCCATGCCAGAGTTAGCTTTTCCTCCTTCCTGCAGAACGTCAGGAAAAGTGTGTCTTGTTGGAAAAAAAATTCTTTAAACCTACTCTCTACACACCCACACAATACTATAAGAAAGTTTTGAGCAGGCCACCTGAGGCCTTTGCTCCATGATGGCTCTGTGCTGCTGCTCCTTCGTGAGTAGAATGATTAACCCAACAGGGGAACACGAGAGCCAAGCCTCTAGGTTTTATAAGCACTGTTGACACTGAAACTTGTAAGTCCATGAAAGTTGCGTTTCTGTTACTGAATTTGGTGGTGTCTGCCTGCCACTGGCAGTGACAAATCACATTTCAACCCAGCAAAATTATCCATCTTGTGCACTGCTTGTTTTTTTATGTTTTTTTTTTTTTTTTTTTTTTTTCAATGTCTTGTGCAAATTAAGGCATAGAAGAATTTTATTCTTGTCATGCAGTAGGCAGGGTTTTGTCTGTCCAATATTCATCAATATAAAGTGAAGTTGCTTCCTTTTTTTCTTAATTTGATCAATAATTGCATGGTAGTAGCCTCTTGAAATCATCCTGTTTGCCTGTAATGTGGTCAGAAAGGTAGAAGAGAGGATCCTTCTAAAACTCAGCTTTGAGGGACAGGCATGGGATTTGTAAATGCATGATGTGGAGATGTTAATGAGCTTTTATAAAATGTGTTAAAACTTTTTTTTTTTTTTTTTTCCTGGCATATTTTTCACACATACTTTCTGTACCTCCTCACAGATCTCACTTTGCATTGTAGAGAAACAATAGGCCTTTCCACATACCTGATTTCTAGAAATACCTGTGTCTGGTGATAGAAGTGCTGGCATCTGTGATATCTTTCTTGTATATCCGGGCTCATAGATGCCCTTGTGGCCAGCTTCTGGCATAAACTTCCTTACATAAGATTATATATCTTTATATATCCTTCAAGTGTAACTGATTTCAAAATGCTTGCTCTCTTTGCAGGGACAGATCTCAATCTGAATTCCCATTTTCTACCTTTTTTTTCCCCATCTCAGAATTAAACCTCATATGTAGCCTGATTCAAGCAACATTGTCTTTGTGCACTTTGTTTGTTGGGCACATGAAAACATGTGGCTTTACTTCTGAGCCTGGGAGATGTGAGATGAAGAAACACTTTAGAAATTAAAGTTCTTCCTTTTGGGGTACAGGGAAGATTCTTCATTTTGTGATTTAAAATATTTGTATAGTGTATATACACAGTTCTAATTATGCATCGTAGAAATCGTGAGCTTCTAGATATGTGATATCTTTCATGCAGAAAGCACTCCACAGAAAAATGTTTTTTTCAGAATTTTTGTGGCTGTTTCATTGATGTCTTTCATATTTTGGCCTCACAGTGAAAATTTCATTATGTAAGTGAGTTAAAAATTCTTTTTTACTTCTTTGGTCTTCAAGTGCATGTAGTTTAGAGAACAACTAATTGTAATTAAAAAAAATCTGTAAAACCAGGTTTCAAAATATGAAGTCCAAGCCATGATCCCCTGATGAAGAAAAAAATGCCTGACTGAAAAAGGTAAGCTTTCTGAACCACCCATGAATTTACAGGGCTCTGCAGAAGGAGCCTTAGCTTTTTCCAACGGAACTAAAATTTTATCCTTTAACTCAATTTTGCAAGACTTTTTTTCTCACATAAGTCTTTCTTCAATGCACATATCAAGATACAAGACTGAGACTCCAAATTTGTACACAAGACCAGTGTGTTTTCAGTGGGAGGGAAGAATCACTCCATAATATTCCAGAGGCACATTTAGGAAGATCTAAAGTGCCACAAGCCATTAGAACTTGGAGCTCTTTACACGGAAAATTGTTCCTCTGTGGGAAAGGATGACAGTGAGATAAGGGTGTCAGCTGAGGTCAGCAAGGCTATTCAGAAGACTGAAGTATCTTCAATCTCTTGATAAATTGTGTTCAAAGCATTGTTTAGTTTAAACCAACTACAGCAGAGAAATTTCCCTTAGGTACAACTGCAGAGTGATCTCACATGCAATCTGTTATATTGTGATATTCTCGTGGTTGCCAAGCAGCAGTTCGAATTAAAGAAATTAAGCTGCCAGGAAAAAAAAAAAAACCGACAAACAAATAAACCATAAAACAAAACAAAACAAAAAACTGAAACAAACAAAACTAAAAAAGCCCCACAAACATAAAACCTCACAAACAAACAAAAAAATGAACCCAACAAAACAAACCACCGAAAGAAACTACTCCACAAAATTACTTTTTTCTTTTAATTTTAAATAAGATGGAAAAGCTACACTAAGTACCAAAGGAGACATACTACCCTCCATCTTCAGTCAGCTTCACCTCACTTTGTATGAAGCAGAGTGAAACTTATTTAGTCATATGAAATATTATTTAGGTGCTTGATAAAGGCTTCTTTTTTTCTCCCTTTTAATGAAATAAATGTTTTACAATGAAATTATTCTGTTTACCTGTTGACAATCCAACATTAGTCCTCCTTTTGTTCTTCCTACATTTGACTTTTTCTTCAAAATGCAGTATTTAGCAATATACTGGGCTGTTCCTATTTTCTTTCTGCCCTCTCAAGTCATCTTTATTTTTTGCTTCTACAGAAAAGTATATTCTGAAACATAAATGGTTATTGCTGTCATTTTGAAACTTTAAAAAAAGTAAAGTTCTTTTTATCGTGTCTTCAGTGTCTCACTCAAGGAGTTAGTTGATTTAGTCCTTTATTAAAATCCAAATTGAAATGAAAAATAGTAAAGTTCAAGTACATCTGCACAGCTTCCTATTACAATAATAGATTGTTTGAGAGTACCAACTACTGCTAGTGCTCTTGCTGAATCTGCCTTATTTGGAGCAGAAAAAAAACCCATAAATGATATAATGATATGCTTTGAAAAACTGGTGTTAAGCCTTCAGGAACACAGAAAAAGGAATCAAGCTTCTGACAGGAAAGGTATGATATGACTGCTGTGATATAATAAGAACAAGTAATAATTTAATTTGAAGTGGTAAGATGTCACATAGCAGGGGTTTCTTGCTTTGTGTTCATTTGCTGTGAATTTATTCCATAGGAATACCCAGAAATTCAGATTTCCAAAAACAGAGGGGTCCTATTTGGTGCTGTTTTCAACAAACCTTTTCAGACCAGAGGTTGCTTTCTTCTCACTTGTCAGAGTGTAAATATGAATATGTGCAGTGTTAGCCCGGGGACAGTCAAGTTTGAATGTACTGTTGGAATGGATGGAATGAATGGAAAAAAGTGTCTGCAGATATAATTAAATAAGAAATCTGATGAAGTGAAATTTTACAAGTCCCAGATTATTTACTAAAATGACGTAAACTACTTCATTGTGTACACAACGTTAAAACACGCTTACATATACATATGTATGCTTTATTTACACTGAAATTTTTCTGAACAGTGAATAATCTTAAAGCAATTTGTCCTCTGGAAATTGTTGCCCAGTTTATTGCTAATTAAATTAGATGTTATGGTCAAGGTTCATTTTTTTTTTTTTCCTGCTGCTTTCCCTGTTTCTTTTGATAGTGCCTCTAGTTAAAAAATACTTTAGAAGTGACACTTTGTGATGAGAAGCTGTTCTTGCTTATTAACATAGAATCATTTACTTTCAAATTTCTTTTCTACCAACACAAGCTTCTAAAGCCTCTACTGTCCTTCTTGCCAAAACAAAATAAATTTGCAGAGTCAGACATTCAAATTATGCTTTTGTGCAATTAGGGATGTGCTGAGCGTTTCAAACCAAAACCAAATCAGAGCCATCCGTATCCTGTGCCAAGACATTCAAAAACAATCTGCTTTTATAAAAAAACAGATTTGAAAATACTGTTTCATGGAGAAAGAGCAATTACTTTCAAGAAACCAGTGAAATTTAGATTTCAGTGTTTGCTGCTGAAATCTTTAGCAGTTAATGTGTTACATTGCTTGGCTTCAGTCACCTTGTGTTTACTGATACATACCACTGAACAAAGCCAGCCAGAAAATTCTCAGTGTTTTGTGGAAAACTGAGGTTGAAGTGGAAAAGATTCTTTAAATGTCTCTGTATGAAAAAAACCAAATAAATTCTGTTCAGGAATTAGGCAGTGTAAAGAGGAGTGGATATCCTTCATCTTGGTGTTGGATTTTGGGTTTGCTTAGTTGGGTTTTTCTTTCATATCCTCCAGTTTTTTATTCCACAGATCTAGATAAATGTCGAGTCAATAAAAAAACCTCTGCAGGCAGTAGAATTGTCACGTCTTAAACAGTATAGATGCATATTGCCAAAAGCTGGAAACATCTTTAACTGCCTGTTCTTTCTCTTTTAATTTCACCCAACAGAAGGAAGATTAAAAAGATACAGACATTGGCAGTAAGTACCATACTAATTCTAGAGACTTAAATTTAAAGTATAGCACAACCCCAGCCTGTTAAAGATCCCTGCAGCAGGAAGCCAGCACAAACTTGACCCCCAGGAGCCAAAGCTGACTGGAAAACAGAGGATGCTATAGACTGTGACCTCAGGACTGTGATGAGAAATCCTTTGTTTTCTTGACAAGGTAGTTCCTGTGTTCAATATGAGAACGTTTCTTATATATAATTTTGATGGCCTTGTTTAGAAAATGTGTCCATACAGAGTATCTTTAATAGTTCCTAGATAGTTCATAGGCTGGTGTGGCAAATAAGTATTTGAGTTTCACACACACTAGTTTGGCTTGCATTTTCACTTTTCTCATTTCAAGTAGGGTATTATTAAATTCCAGTCTTAGTTTTATTCTGCTTTTGATTTTGTAGTTCATTCTAGCCAATCTTCTTTGTGAGTCTGTTGTGTTACAGATGGCAGATACTTAAGCACAGAATCACAGAATCGCAGAACAATCTGAGCTGGAAGGGACACAGAAGGGTGAAGTCCAAAATCTTAAGTGAATGGCCCATCCAGGGATCAAAACCATGACTTCAGGGTTGTTAACACCAACACTCTGCTCTAACCAACATGCTCACAATTTGGGTGAGAAACAGCTCGATCAGAATGCCAGTCATGAGAACAAAGTCAGGGTTTGTCATATAGTTGGTGCCACAAACACACGTGGTTTAACTCCAGCTGGCAGCTCAGCTCTGCACAGACACCCGGGGTGGGGAGAGAATTGAAAGAGTAAAAGTGAGAAAACTCACGTGTTCAGATGAAGGCAGTTTGATGGGGAAAACAAAAGCTGCTCACACAAACAAAGCAAAACAAGGAATTCATTCATCACTTCCCAAGGGCAAACAGGGGTTCAGCCATTTTCAAGAGAGCAGGGCTGTGACACGTGTGGTGGTGACTTGGGAGGACAAAAGTCATCTCCTGATTATCCCCCCACTTCTTCCCTCAGTTTTATTGATATAAATAAAATATTGATACAACTTGATTGATATTGATACGCTGAGCCTGATGCCACATATTATGGAATATTCCTTTAGCCAGTTGGGCTCAGCTGTCTCAGTTGTGTCCCCTCCCATCTCTTGAGCACCACCAGTCTAATTGTTGCTGGGGTGGGGTGAGAGGCAGAAAATGCCTTGGCTCTGTGCAAACACTGCTCAGTGATAACAAAAACATCCCTGTGTTATCAACACTGCTTCCATCACAAATCCAAAATACGGCCCCACATCAGCTACTACGAAGAAAATTAACTTAACCCTGTGCAGAACCAGAATAGTGAAAGTTTCATAAAGCTGCATTTCCCTGAGCTGCAAGAAAACAACAGAACAACAAATGCTGTCTCATTCACAAAGGAATACTCTCATATTGCTTAAGTTTTCTTGTGGTTCCATTACTAAGAGTAAATCTATGATCTTATTCTACATTGTGCCCACCAATTAAAAAACTTATTTCTCTTACTTTGGTGTCCCTTTTAAAGAAAATAGCACCACAGACAATCCATAAGGTACTTCTCTCTTTTCTTCTGAATCAGGAGAGAAGCAGGTTAACACTTACTTGCTATGTGTTTCAGCACATAAGTCTCAATAAAATAGGGCACTTGTGTAATTTGGTATTTAAAAGGCCCCATTGCTGCACAACAGTCCAAAGAAACCTTGAGATGTTTTAATTAAGTAATTTATATAGAATATCAGGGTTTGGAAGCAGGAAAACATTCAGAGAGGAAAGACACAATAAGTACTATTTCACAATCAATTAAGAGATACTCATCACATGAACTGATCTGCTAGATAAATTCCTCTACATAAACATGTCTAAGGGGTAGAAAAATCGCCCTTGTTTAAAAGCGTTTCCTTATTAATGCAATCTTTTTCCAAATTTGCATCAGAATTTCATAATTTGAGAGAAAACAACTTGTCTCAAGAAAATGCAAAAAATCAGTCAAGTACAACAAAATATTTCTCCTACGAAGCCTCATTTTCTTGTATAACATATTCAATATTTCTATAGTTTCAGATCAATACAGGGGAAGATAGAGCTACATGTTCACATAATTATCAATATGTTATTTCTGTGAATATGTGTCTGCTCAAGAGCTCAGTAATTCAAAGTGATCAGAGATTTTTAATTCCATTCCTATCCCAAAATAAGAAGTAGTTCCCTATGCTGAAATAATTCCAATGCCAGTAGTACTTGTGGGGTATGATATTAAACATCAGCATGTGGGTATAGCAAAATCCAATTTAAAAAAAGAAAGATTAAAGAAACAAATAAATAACTAAAAATGCATTGATTTTACAAAGTTTTATTTGATGCTGAGCAGCATTGAATAATAACAATATTAAACAAGAGCTTGAAGCTACAATTTTTCCAAACCTTGCTTTGCAAAGATGTATACAGACATGAGAAAAAAAGCACAGCGATCCTTAAAACCAAAAAGTCTTATTTACCGCTCTGTTTTTACCTCACAGCGTTGTGTGAGTTTTTTGAAGTACTAACTTCTAGCAAATTTCATCTTTATAAGAATGCTGACTTAAGAAAATATCCATGAAATGAAGAGAAAACATAAAGGGCACAGGAAACTTTTAATCACAGTTTTAAGGCTGAAGAATAAAAATTGTAACTTATGAATGGTACAAACTGCTTTTGTACAAACTTGGATAAGAGCTTTGTTCCTTTGAATATTGACAAAACAGACAAAAAAGCAACTGAAGATGTGTTGTGCTGCTGTTATCCCCAGCTGCAGAGTTTATTGTTTTTCTTGGAAGTTAGGACTTCCACAGTGAAGTGACAATGATTATATCTTGTCATCCTGGAGCATCAAGACTTTGTTTTACAGCAAGGGATCAGTCCTCAGCCCAATTTGTGTGAAAATAAGGAGAATATAAATAATTTATCAAGAACAGCTCATCCTGAAATTGCGATTCGCAAGCTGGCAGAGATTATCTTGGGTGTCTTCAAGCGACTGAGATTCAAAATTGTGTATTTATGTATATGCAGGCTTCCAATTTCACCAAATACTCTCCTGTAGAGAACAGATTCCTGAACTCTGTTTTAAAACTCTGCTGCATCCTCAGGGGCAACCTCAGCCTTTAGGCTGCAGAAATCTTTGGCCTTTGGTATTTGAATAGAATGAAGTGAGGATCCTGTGATGATTGTCTCTTATTAGTTTTGCTGGGGTTAAAAAAATATTTCATCTGCATCTTTGACTCCTTGCTTGAAACTGCTGGCAAAAAAAACACAGAACACAGTTGAATGCTTTGTATGAAATACTTAATTTGGTTCTTTTTCATTTATCTAATGCTTAACTCTCTGATAAATATTCCAATCAAATTCAAAGAGAGTGTTAAATTTTCTAACAGTTATAGAGTATATTGCATTTTTATTGCTGAAGTTCCAATTCACTGTGGTTATGCAAGTACTTTTAGCCCAACAATTCCAAATTGCTTTATTAAACAAATACATCATGAATCCGAAAGGCATCTTTTCATTGCTAGTGAGCATATGCTTGGAATTTTTTCCCCTCCAAATTTAGATATTTTTGAATAACAGAATTCATAAAAGATAGTTTCCATACTTTCGGGGAAGAACACACCCCACTCTTCAGAAAGAATCCTTGATTATGACGTGGTGCTTTGATTCTCCTAGCCTCTGCAGTGCAGCATTTCCCTTTGTCTCAGACACCTGAAACTGATTCCCACTCTTAGCCTCTGGCCAAGAAAAATCTGTGAAATCTGAATATTTATTAATACGCTTAGTAAACCTTTCTGTGTCTTTCAGTAACAAATGCTTTGTTATTTTCCAGGTACTTTACAATACCACTTGAACTGGAGGAAAGAAATATGCAGCTAAAAATTAAAAAAATATTTCTGATGTCAATAACAAAGATAATGACAGAAGATACATGTGAAATGAGATGCACAATCTATTTATATCAAGGCAAACTGGAGATTGTCTCTCCTTTTTATCTGACTGAATTGCTGTCCACTTCAGCCTAAAAGGTGGGCGTTGGACTTTCAGTTTTTGGTCTGTTCCTGGTCCTCCAGATACCCATTAATGCAGGTTTATTCAGATGCTTCTGTGGTGGGAAGCATCCTACACAGATTCTCCCAATATCCCATTTGGAAGCATACTTCAAATGGAAGTTATATCTAATAAGCACAATTTTCAATGGGAAGGTACATCTAATAAGAACAATTTCCACAGTCAGGCATATTCACTTCTCATTTCTTAAAGTCTTTGAAAACAATTATATAAATAAAAATAGACTATTGTCTTTTTCAGAACAACTGCTGGTGTGAATCTTCATTTCAGCATTTGTTTTTCATTTGCTAGTACCTCATTCCGAAGCCAAAGAAGCTTTTAATTTTGTGCAAAGAAATGTTTGTGTTACCTTTTGAAAGATCAAAAATCCATTGTGTTGGGGTTTGCAAAGTATCATGTTTCCAGAGAAATAATATTCTGTCTATTACTCTTTGTGTTAAAATCATTACAGTTCATCCTGTTAAGACACAGCTTCAAAAAAAACCTTAAGGGTTGTAGTCCATGTAAGGAATTTTATAATTAGACTGAACTGGTAAATTAAAATCTATTCAGGTGTGTTAAGATGGTGATAGATGTCATTCTACACATTAAATAAATGTTATACTTCGCAGTATTGGTGAGGCAGTAGGAGAAAAGAGACACAGGTGAGAATAGGAGATGGAGATTCCCTCTTTAAAAGGAGTTGCATGGAGAAGATGAGTAGATAATAGGTACAAATTATTCCTGGTGAGAATATGATTGGACGAGAGAGGAGAATTCACAGCAAGAACAATCAGACATTGGAATAATCTCCACTGGAAAATAAGTAGTGGATTCTCCCACACTGGATACTTTTCAGGTTCACCTGGACGGGGCACTGGGCTTTTAGATCGTGCTTTTGCCTGGAAAGGTTAAACCAGATGATCTTTGGGGATATTCCTTCAAACCTCTATTCTATGAGTATCAATCATTTACCCAAATCACTAATTTTCAAGAAATTTATTCTCTTAAAGAAAACAATTTTGTTGTTTTTATTTTTTTTTTACCTTTCTTGAATATTTATTTGATTCTCTTTGTTCTGGAATTGTCTACAGAAATGAGAAGAGTCAAATTCTAGAACTTTTAGTATCAAGCTTGTCTATTCCTGACACATAGTTTTTTTCTGTCTGAAGGAGTAGAAAGGCAGACAAAGTATTTTTCTTTTAGCAATTACTGCTTTTGAGGCTATTATCCAAAAATCTAGAGAGGCACTAGCCATGGCAAATTACTCAGAAGGGACAATTTCTACCATGATAAATGGGACAAACACATCACTCAACCAAAATTTTAGACATTAGAAAAAAAAAGAGAAATACCCCTAAGGGGAAAAAAAAAAAAAAAAAAAAAAGGAACCAACATGAGATAACCTGCCAGGAAGCACAAAGTCAAATAAAGTATTGGATACTGCCAGTGTTTGACAAGTGTGGTTCTGCTTGAACCACGAATAATGAAGAAAGCAAGTTATAATGGATAAATAAAATATCCATTGTAAAGAGTAAAATTCAATGAAAATTTGCTTTGAGAAGGGCTCTTCAGTGAATAGAAGAGGGAGGGCTTTAGTTGGGTTTTTTTTGGTAGTTGGAATTTTTGCCTTTGGGAGGATTTTCAATTGAATTATTTGGCGAAGGAGAGGGTTGTGGGTTTTGTTTGTTTGTTTGTTTCTCTATGAAATATCCTGGATGGCATATCCTGAGAGATTTTGAAGGGAAGGGAAGCTGAAGAGGGGCTCTTCACCAAGAACTGTAGTGTTAGCACAAAGAGTAATGGGTACAAATTTAAAGAGGGGATATTTAGGTTAGATATTAGAATGAAGAAAAGTATTTAAATTAAATATGAAACCAACAATTTTTTGAAGGAAAAAATAGAGAAAGAGTAAAAGGTGATAGTAATTTTTTTAATACAGAACTAATGAAAAAAACTTTATATAGCCATAATATTAAAAAAAACCAAAAACATGGTTAACTGAAAAAATTACAATCACATTTAATTAGCATATTATATTCTTATTTATCTACAACTTTGAAATAAAGAAAAAAATTTATAGAAACAGTTTAATAAATTTAATTATTCACTATCACAAATTCCTCTATAATGTGAGAGTCAGAATTTGATTTTTATATTGATTTTATTAGAATTTCTATTAAGAAAATATCCCGTTTTCATAGTTAAACCTGTAAAATCATTAAGAAACTTCTTAAAAATACTATTTTTCCACACATTTCTTTAGCCTGCAATCTGAGGAAAATAACTTTCTTAATACCTCTTCAGTTTTAGTAAGGAGGAAGAGTGGAAATAATTTCAGCCACTATTGTGAAAATCTCCTACCACAGCTGAGAAATAGCCAGGCCACTGTGCTACTCTTTCTATATTTCAAAATGTTGTGTGTTTTTTTTCATAAATACCATTGAAAAACTTGTACTGGGGAAGGAAATGTGATGTATGAATAGTAATGATAGCTGCATCAGAGATGCAGTTTTCAGATAAAGTTATTTATTACAACCACAAAGATCATGATGCCAACTTCAAACCCTTAATTCTGTATTCATAAGTGAATGATTTATTTTGCACAATTCAGTGATTCTGAAAGTATGGTTGAGTAATTTATTTATTCTGATTCCAAAATTCAGTTCACATATAACAGTGAACTGTTTATATGCAAATCAATAACAGCATTTTTATGAAAAATTATCTGAAAATTATCTGAAGGTAGTGATTCAGTATGACAAAAATGTTAATTATTTGGTCTTCTTGTACGTTTATGCTTTCTGTATCCTCTGAAATGTAGCATTACATTGCAATGTCCCTTTGAAATGCACAAGTCTCTCCCTTGGTATTCAAGATATTCAAAACAGAGAATGCATAACAGAAAATTAATCTGCTCTGATTATGACACATTTTGATTAGATTAATGGTGTTATTTGTGGCCTGGAAGCTCCATGCAGACATTTAAGTCACCTACTTAGAAATGAGATCAGAGGTTTTAAAAATATGGTGCATGCAAAGCTGAGGGGAACATCTCTCTGAGCAACCTGAGCTAGTGAAAGTGTCCCTGCCCCTGGGAAGGAGTGGGGGAAGGGAAGGAAAAAGATGACATTTAAGGTCTCTTTTAACCCAAACCATTCAATGATTCTATGATCTAATCCACTCAGACACACAGGTTTTAATTCTGGAAGAACAGAACTGGGAAAATGCAGTTTCTCCAGACAAAGCAAACGATTGCTAAAGCTACATAATAATTAAATATCCAGCTCTATGTTTCCCCTGAAGGAGGGAGAATAATTCTCAGAGATTTTTAGTATGCTGGGGAAATGTAACTGTGAAATAATCAAAAGCACACTAACCTGACCCATTTCACTAAAATAACTTTCTTAATGACTAACAAGAATAAAGCATGAGACAGACCTGATCCAAAAGAAGGGCTCTCCGAGGTGCCTCGTGCATTTGATTAGATTCTGCTTCAAACCTCACGTAGGGAGGATGATTTTTCACTGAATTTAAAATACTGAGACTATAACTGACATTAGCAAATAATATTCACAGAAGACCAAGTCTTCTGTAGTTATCCAACTACTCACAGAAGACCCAGTCATCTGCTTTTACTAGGTTATTGTTCTGCCACAGTGGAAAATCTCAGTAAGGTTATGAAGAATAGATGTAGCAAAACATAATGGTGGCATCTTTTGTCTTTATTTGCAAAGTGAGGCCATGCATAGTGTGACTATAAATGACATATAATATTTAGCATTTTGAATAGAAAATATGAGAATGAGGGTGACAAGAGGAACTGAATAAAGAATTCACTAATCAGAGAATTGCAAAAGAGGAAATGCAAAGCTCTATTCAGTCCACTTCAAAGTTATATGAATATGCATATATCTATATTTACATGTGAGCTAGTGAAAATGTTTTATGACATATGTTCAGTGTATTTGGTGAAAACCAGACCATTTTTCATTTTGTTCTTTATTGTCTAATCCCTCAGGACAGAGGGGCCCTGCTTGATGCAGTTGTGTAAACACCTAATGGCCATCAATATCTGGATCCTCTTTTCTCTCTTGAGCTAATGGGAGATATTTCTATGCAATTTAATCTGTTTAAAGGATATTGTGTTTGCCATGATTACAAACTACTTTTGCTGCCACACTGTACTTTCAATATTGTTAAATTGATAGCAGTACATTCAAAGGAATATCCATTTAGGAGAACTGGTGACTGCAGATAAGATATTATCTATTGCAGCCTACACTGAAATGCCACGATAGTGCCATGGCTTTAGATAATATCCTAAATGAGTATTTCTTGGATGTCTAATAAATTAGGCAGGGGGAATAAATGGAAAATGAGATAAAATGGGATAAAACCATAGATCTATGTAGAGAACATAATTGATTTTATTGACAAGGGAAAAAGGAGTAGCTTGCTAATGAAATCTGTTAAAGGCACAAAGTAGGTGAATCCACACAAAAGAGGATTAGAATGTCATGCTGGAAGAACCTGACAATTTCATGGAAGGGAAAAAATAGACATGATAACATTTAGTAGTACAAAATACCATATTACAGAGTTTAATAAGATTTCTGAGTCCATGCTGAAAACCTCAACAAAAATTATGGGAAGAGGAGCAGGGTTTGCATACTGAACACGGTATGGTGCAATCATAAAACACTTCTGAATGCAGGACTGACATTTTTCTGTCGACAAGGCATTTCTAAGTAAGAGAGGAGTGTTCATAGTTAAACAAGACCTCTACAACATGATAGCATAAATATATTACTGATCATCCACACTCAGCACAGATTGCCCCAGACCTAAACTTCAGCACTAATTGCAAAATTGTACAATATAAGAAAAGGTATTCTACCTTCCTGGACAGGGAGCAGAATAATTTGGCTTTAGGAACACAGTGATACAGTGCTAGAGAAGGAGTGGAAATACAACTGTGGAAGCAGTTGTAGAAAAGAAAAGGAAAAGCTTGTAAAACCAAAGAGCAGAAAAAAGAATGGCCATAAACCACCTTGAATTCATTCCAAATTAGAAAGAAGCTTCTAAGTAATAAAAAAGAAGGCTCTGATAGAATCTTTAAAAGTAGCAGTGGGGCAAATATTTACAAACTTGTCCTCCTAAATAATAATTAAAAATTGAAAATCATTCTCTAATTTTATTGATTTTCACAAAAAGGGATAGGAAAAATAGTCTCAAGTTTCCTCTTGACTACCAAAATATAGATTGTGCGCTTTTATGCTCTCTACAATTTATTTTTCTGTGTTATATCAAGTGTCTATTTAAGGGGGGGAAAAGACTAAAGTAAATGCTTAAAATTATGCAGCCTAAAATTATTTATAGAACATATTTTTAATCATCTGTCCATCAACTGAATATCTGCTTAAGAATAGCACAACAAGAAAGAGAGTTCTTGAGAATGCTGTTTCAAACTTCGGTTTTTATGAGATTCCTTTTGCCATATCAGCTGATTTCAACTGAGACTTTTCTTACAGCTACAAGAATATTGTGATATTCTTCAGATCAATTACTAAAAGAGACCAGTACATTGATTTTACTGATTTTAGTGCTTTTTAGGAGCTTATTCCTAACAATCTGGGTTTCCCATATAATAATGTAGCAGAGATCCAGTTTTTCTCTTAAAGGTATTTATACCACCATTATTCCCCAACAAAACTCTGAAAGATTACAGACTAGATAAAAGATCGAAGAATTTTCATGGTTGTCTAGTCCACCTATTAAGAAATATTTCAAAAACTTTTTTTTTTTTTTTTTAAACAAAACAAGCTTCAAGGAGATAAGAAAGCATCTTACAAAAATGTCATGACTTGGCAGATTTACTTACCTCAGATAGGGAACTGGTCTCCGATGACCACATATTCATCCTGTCCATACAAAAAGGATTTTAGTATATATATATTTCAGCCAACTTTTGCAAAAGCAAACAAAATTTATGGTTATGAAGCTTCCTTTGAATGTTTATTATTACATTACTAGTTCTTCCAGACATTCTTTTCTGCCATATCTGCAAATAAAAAAGGATTTGGGTATTTTCTTTTCTGAACTTTCAAACTGCTATTTCCCAGGAGCTTGGTGATAATTTATAAATGGCAACACCTTAAAGGTAGAAGGTAATTTCCCCTAAGAACCAGCTAATTTATAGCTTTCTACACACGAATGACCCTTGCAATTTGCCAGTTGCTTCATTAAATCTTTTACACCTGCTCCTTCCATCTCATGAGAACAAATAAATAGAAGGAGCAATTCACTCCCACTACATTCGTTCCTGAAGGTATTGGGGGAAAAAAGGCTACCACAGTACTTTCTGCCATAAAGTGTAACTAATTCTGTAAATGTGAGTGAAACACAATTGAAAGTAGCATGGCAGATAGATTGAAATTACCAGTGGGTCACTGACATGGAGAGGAAAATCTGAATTGTTCCCTGGTGTAATGCTACTGGAATTGATTTACACCAGGGATGCATTTGGCATGAAGACTTTGAAAGCACATTTTTGAAAAGGAAGTTCTATTTGCACTGTGGGGTTTCCATTCTCATTTTATACGTTCCCATAAGTCACTTCAAGTAGCACAGAGAATCTATTTCAAAAAAATAAAGATGTACAAATGTTCTTTCAGTTTCTTCCTCATGAAGCCAAAGAAAAAGCTACATTTCATGTAAAATAACAGAGTAACTTGAAGGAAGTTTGGGGTTTGAGAAATAAGCACCTTCTAACCCATTTCCCTGATTAAACATGGTGAATCAGAGAGTAACAATTATTTGAGATAACAACAAGTTTGTTTTATTGGCTTTTTTAAATTATTCAGAATAAAATGAATAAAATGAATAAAATGAATAAAATGAAATTTATTATGTGAGCTATTGAGTCCTTTTTAGATTCAAAGAGTAAAACCATACATAGATCATTAAAAGCACATTAAAGACATTTTCTTTAAAGCAAGAACATATATCCTGCATTTTTCAGATATAATAAGTAGGCTTTTAGAAGAAACTGACTTTAAGTGCTTCATAATGTTCTGCTCTTCAAGAGGTGGATTTCTAAAATCATGTGTTAGTATCTTCTACCAACTCCATGTTTGTACTGTGTTCTTTACCATGTTACCCTTTTTTCTATAATTCACACTTATCTTTTTTTCAGAAGGGCACCATAGTATATCAATATAGCACTGATGTTTCTTTAAGAGACAGGTGTTTTTTTCCTAAACAGAATTGTACTTTATCTCATGGGATCTGTTTTTTTCCCCAGTTTTACGTATGAACAGGCCTCAGTAGCACATTAGGAGAAAAAGAATTATTTTTTTTTTTATTTCAACTGAGAAAAAAGACCACTAGTGGAATTCTATTTACCTGAAAAAAAAACTTTTTAAGAAGTTATTTAGCTGTCTGATCATTTTTTTATGTTTTAATGAGGATATTGTATCAAAATATTCAATAATTGCAACTCAGAATTAGGATAGTTATGATCCCTGACAGAAAAGTCATGGAAACCTAGTACAAACTTTCAGTTACAAGCAGGAGACAAAAAAAAAAAAAATCTAGTTTTTCATATTGAAAGGATTAGAATCCTCAGGAAATACATGAGTCAAATACACTTCAAAGTGTTTAAAAATATTTTTGATTCTATCTCAACAAGATACAATTTTATATTTTTGCTGCACATCTGTGTTGCAGATCAAGTACCAGATACATGACAAGTCAAAAGTAAGAGTTTGGAGAGGATTTATTATTCTACTAGCAAAGCATGTGGCAAAAAAAAAACCCTTGAAAATTAATCAATATTGTTAAAAAGTAGCATTTTATATTACTTGACTATTCTCTGTTGATAATAATAAACTGATTCAAAAGAGTAGGGAAATCTTATTGGTTTGATTGTGACACTTCCAGAAAACATTGCCAGATACATTTTTCCTGTCTCTTCATAGCAAATCACCTTTCAGAAGTTCTTGTCAGACTCTTGCAGGTGCTATTCAGAGCCCAATGGTAACGATGTTGGAGCAGCAGTGAAGACTGCCTGCTTGTCTTCATCACAGCTCCTCAGCTGGAGGCTCCTTCCCTGATCGCAGCACTGCCTTCCTCACCAGAAGATATGCAGCCTTGGAGGAGGGCAGATGTTGTTTGCAGAGCTCCCTAATAATGATAAAATATAGATAATATCTGCTCCAGTCAAATCTGCCTGCAAGAAATATTTCCCTCTGGTGTGGAATGGCTCAACCCCTGCCCTTCCTGCGCAGCAGCCACAGCTGGCATCTGGTGTGACGAGGAGCCCGAGCTCACGGACCATACCAACCCCCTCTGCCAGTGGGTTCCTGAGAAGAGAATCTGCCACAAACCCTGGTCTAAATCAAACCCATTATTTTGAACCACTTCTGCATAGCTCTGATGGTCTTTCCTGAAATATAGTAAAATGAAGCCGTTATGTTCTCCCCCAGACTGCAATATTCACAAATTATCCCAAGTCCAGCTTTGCTTAGGTGACTGTTTTCTCAGCAGAAATAAGCCTTTTCCAATAAAATTTCCAACAATAGCTCTTCTTAAGCCTGGTCATATTTTTCTCTAAATATAAAAAGACAAATTAGTCTTAGCAAGCTACATTTCTAGATTTCTCAGTAACATTAAAACAAAATTGAGTGTATGATATACTTTTGCTCACTGTCAAAGGCCGACTAAATACTTAACTTGGGAGAGCATGTTTTTTAACTAAGCTAACCACAAAGTAGAGAAATTCCTTATTTAAAAAGTTCTGCTGGATTAAAAACAGAAACATTGTTGCTAGAAAGGGATTTTATTCTCTTTGACTTATAAAAAATTTTCGTAAAAGGTTTTTTAAATAATGTGACTCTCTCTACAACAATGAATTACAGTTTAATCGAGGAGGAACACCAGTGATAGAAGACTCAGTTCACACTTTAAAACGTTTATATTGTTTGTTCCAACTTCAGGGGCCCAAAGGAGTTGACAATGTTTTATTTTGTTTTCTGTCACCAGACCTCCTCCCGAGGGAGATTTTATATCTGCAATGATCAGTACAAGGAAGGAGCTTTACTTACCTGCCAATGACATTTATTTTCCCAGCTGGCTGGAGACTGCTGAGTTTGGCTGCTGAGGTCAGGTGCCTAAATTGGTGGGAAAGAAAGAAAATACTGTTAGTTGTGATAGTCTTAGGCTGGAATTGACTCTCTGCTGAAGCCTGAATTTTAAGAGAAATGGGAATTACAAGCGGGCCACCACAGGTTTTCAAAAGCTAACATTTCAACCATAGAACAGAGGTGTTGTAGTTCAGGGAATGTATTGCCAAGAGCCTGCGTTTTTATAGAATGGTCATTTAAAGTAAAGAATTTCAAACAGCTGGGTGGACTGTGATGAAGTATCTGATAATTAATTGATGAGACCATAGTTAAAAAACATCAATAGAATAACCTCTGCCAGAACATGAAAGGCACCAAAATGTGTGATCATCTTGTCAGAAAAATAACTTGATGGACTTTTTCAGAAACCCCTTATGCTCCTAACTTTATAGACATCTATCACCATTCAGAAAGGCTGCAAGATATACCCCACTGAGATTTTCATTAAAGTATTTTTTTGTGTGTGTCCATTAAGGCCCTGAAATCTGATACCAAAGACCTGTAAGAAAAGCAATATGGCCTGTCACAGTCAGGGTTAGCTCAGAAAAATAACCTATTTCAGAAAGAATGTGAGAGGAGAACAAATACCCAACTAAATACTTTTCAAAGGCTTCACTTCACAAATTAAGAGAAACTTGAAAAAAATGTATAAGGTCAGTAAAAAGAGAGAAATTAGGTAAGCCTTTACAGAGATAAGCTTATTGACATTCTAACCATCATGTCAATCAGACATGATTTTATAAAATGTAAAAAATATTAGTCCTACCATAAAAAGAATATTCTAGTGGTGAGGAGACTGAATTTTCTGAATTAAAATTGTTTTTTCAATCCTTAACACATAATTCGAATGTTCTTGGAGACAACTTTGTGTTATACAGATACTTGTATAGATCCAGCATATGACTTGATTTCATTTCAGTGACAGCTCTCTGGAGAAACAACATGTTTCAGCTTATGAGGTCTTAAAAAAGTGGTTCACAGTAGGAGATCCATGTAGCAGATGGCTTTCAAAAGGGCGAGATAAATCCAAATAACTTTTATATCACTCGATATTTTAACCAATGAGACCATAAAATGGAAATAGAAATTAACTTTTATGTAGTTGGTTAATTTTCTACTGATACCATGCTCTTCCGTGAATTTCACACATCACTCAAAAGGACTCTGTGTCTTAACTGGATAGGTTTCAAAGCACTTTCAAAGATTTTTAAGTCTTAATTTTTAACGCATGTTTTCTCTTAATGCAATTCAAAATTATATAAAATCAATCAGCCTTTTAGTATTAGCAGATCTAATTACCTTTAATTATGCTTGTTCCAATCATTACTAAATTTAGCTCATGAATGTAAGTAAAAGTGAACTGTGATATCTTATCAAACTTACAATATCAGTCATAACATAGATATGTGAGAAGCCACTAGAAATGGTTAAAATATGCTCAGGGTAGAGGGATTTTATTTCAATTCCTTTTGAACTTCATTGTAACAAAACAAACAGAATGTTTTGAGGGTATAACTCTGTCATCTCCACCTATTTTTTGGTCTATTTCCAGATGGAATAACTCAAAACAGACAGATCTTTATTACATTTTGTTTATGAATGTAAAACTGTATACACATATGCAGTCTCACAGACACACTGACAAATGTATACTCTGATTCAATCAGGTTTGAAACCAAATTTCTCTTCACAAAGTCTATTTTCTTAGCCTTCTCAGCTAAGAGAGAAAAAAATCTGTACTATAAGAAAATCTTTTGTGCCTAATTTATTCATGTGGATATTTTTATGCAGTTCATACAACTACTTTTATGAGTATGTTATGCCTTTGTGTTTCTGCCAAGCTCTGATATGCTAAGAATCATCTGCATGATATTTCTGATGTCCAGCCATAAATCCCCATATATTTCTTGAAAAATTCTGTCTAAAGGAATGATGTGATCAATGGAACTCATAGTAAAGTGTGGTACTACATCTTTTTTTCTTTCACAGGGTGTCTGGGATTTATGTATTTTTCCTCAGTGCCTTATATTATTCAAACATTTGAATATATAGTGCTTTAATATAAAAAAATAGAGATGTAATCCAATGCAAAACACATGAAATAAGTCACAATTTATATATTCATAAATGCAAATCTGTTGAATTTGTTAGCTAAATTACACAGAAAATTCATCACTTCAGCATGTAATGTCTTAATTAGATTTAGCAATTGTCAGGGTAGGTATTTCTTACCTCTAGGAGGACTAAAATGACTCTAAAATTGTTGGATTGTGTTATTCTGTACACAATATGACAGACATAGTGGCTAAAGTTGTATTTACTTCCCAGAGCAAGCAACACGCAAGAAATTTTTGATTCCTGGTGCCTTTTCTATTTTAAAGACCAATATAATTATGTACATTGTTGCTTTAATATTTGGGTACTCCAGAACAGAAGTATCTATGAATACTCATGACCTGCTAATGTCAATTACCAGTTGGAAAACATGACAAATTATTGTAGGGCTTTGCTGTAGTTTGGAACTTATTAAACAGAAGTTAAATTGGGAGAGTAACACAAATTTGTCTAGGTCCTCCTACTTCTTTCATTTTTAATATGAGAAACCAACACACTGATATTCAGAGTTCCTGAACTCCTGATATTCAGAATTCTTATCAGGTTTGTTCAGGCACATTGGCTTTGAAGACAAGACATTATCTCAAGAAGGCAAAAAGACAGAATTACTGGGAGCTTGGAAGGCCTACATGAACTTTTGTCACACAGACAAAAAACATACAAGTGTCACAGCAGTAGTTATCGGTAGGATTTCTGAAAGATTCGAACATCCAAAAAACAAGTGGAAGAATAAATGAGTTAAAGTTTAATTACTACATAATAGAAAGATTTTTTTCTTGTTTTGATTACATAATCACTTCAGTCTTGATTAGATTTTTGTATAGATTGTACTGTATTAATCAGAATGAGACTGTTTAGAAAAGAATTAGAGTTTGTTAATTTTACAAATTAGATATACTTCATAATTTAATATGCATGAGGATCATCACGAAATGATCATATACTGAAACTCTTGAAAACAGAGGATTACAAGATTCATAATTTTAAGGGTTTATGGAAGATATTTGAGAGCTAATACAAACGTAATATTTCACTGAACTGGAGGAGAGAAGGGAGTTTTGGTGCATATGTGACTTTGTACAAGTCTGTTGCAGTAGGGCAGTGATACCCTTAAAAACTTCAGTTTAATATCAATCTTATCTGCATAATTGATTATTTACAGAAATAAAACATATATCAATTATAAGTAAGAGTACCACAAAAGGAAGAAAATATTTTGCATACAAATGTCCAATGTCCAGACATAATGTACAATTTTTTGCTGCTGTTTCAAAGCTATTCTCTTATTACAGAAAGGTCTCTTATTGTAGCTTTCATAATACTAACTGTATTTGAAG
>CM019214.1:104025475-104096404 GCA_009741485.1 Malurus cyaneus samueli | reverse complement strand
CAAAACAAAAAAAACATGTGGGTACAATAAGAGAGTTTCTTGTGGGAATTTACTCAAGCTTTTATTCTTGCCCATAAACCCTGGGCAAAGGGATCCTTCCTTTGTCAGTTTTATTTAAGTTTTTGCATAGCCTCTAAAACAATCAGTCAAAGATGCCTTTTGCTGTCCTTTGAAATGGAAAATTTGATATAAATCCACCTATTAACCTTTACAAACCAAAGAAAGGTTGTGGTTATTGCTGCTTATTTTCCTGTTCTTTCACAAAAGGTACTGAAATGTGATCTTAGGGTAATCATTCTCTGAGGAGCAGATTCAGAATTTATTGTCCTTCCATTGAAAACAAAAGGTTTGTCGACTTATTGGGAAAAAAATGTCATAACATTTCTTAAGAGATGAGCCTGCTGCCAGTTTTATGTAAAACCAAACCTCTGACATTAAAATCCATCTTGAGAAATTGATTGGAAGTAACCAGTTTTAGGCAAACATGGATTCAGAAAAATTACTGCACTTATAAGAGATATTAGAACTATTGATAAAAGGACAATTATTAGAAGTGTTAACACCAATCTATGTTTGCCCCTGGTGGAGCATTCACTTGTGGCTAACCCAGTTCACAGATGAAATTCAAGTCTTGAAGATGACTGCATTGTCTTTTTACGAGTTCGAACACAATGTTTGCTACCATGAATGTTATTACAGAGGGACACGGAGCTGTTGGAGCAAGCCCAGAGGAGGACAGCAAGATGACCAGAGGATGGAGCAGCTCTGCTCTGAGGAAAATCTGAGAGAACTGGGATTGTTGAGGCTGGAAAAGGGAAGGTGTTGGGGCAACTACATTGCATCTTTCCAGTGCCTGAAGGGAGACTACAAGAAGGTGTCTGCAGTGACAGGACAAAGGGGAATGGCTGAAAAACAATGGAGAGTAGGTTTAGATTAGACATTAGGGAAAAAAAAATCTTCCCTGTAAGGGTTTTGAGGCCCTGGCACAGGTTCTACAGAGGAGCTGTGGCTGCCCCATCCCTGGAAGTGTTCAAGGCCAGGCTGGATGGAACTCTGAGCAACCTGGAATAGTGGAAGGTGTCCCTGCCCATGGCAAGGGGATGAAAACTGGGTAATCTTTAAGGTTCCTTCCAACCCAGGCCGTTCTATGATTCTATGATATCTCAAAAGATCAATGTAGAAACTCAGAGTCATAAAGTAGAAGACAGACTTCCATGGACAATTTTTCATGGAAAGAAAAAGCAAAATTGGGGCTAGAGGATAAAAAAGAGGCCAAGGTAAAAATAAATACAAACATTAATGAAAATTCAAGAGCTTCAGTTTTAATGAGTAAAATGCACAGTGTAGTAAAAAGTGACAGCAAATATTGTGATATTAGGATATGAATAGATAATATTTCCTTTTTCTTGTATGCATACATGAAAGGGGGAAACGGAACAATCTGATAAGACACAAATTGTTATCAGCAAATCATATAATATGATAAAACTTAAAAAAAAAGATTCAGTAAGAAGAATATTAATTGTGTCAACGTTTACAATTTAAAACACTACAGAAGTGAGTCTAAGGGCCACTTGGGGTTAGGTTACTCATTAAAGCAAGCAGAGGAAGATAACTCTGCTGTAAGTCTCCATTCAGTAACTGAGGCCATCGCATGGAATTATTTAGCCAGAAAAAAATTACCACTANCTCCATTCAGTAACTGAGGCCATCGCATGGAATTTTTTAATAAAAATAAAAACACTTATAATATTGTACCTTGCATAGCTAAAGGAGAAATGTAAACCAGTAGATTGGATCCAGAAGTTTGTACTTAGAGTATGCAAGAGAATAAGGGAATCTTCACTATTGGAGTAGAAATAAACTCACATAAGCTTATGAATATTTATTGCAGCCACAGTTTTACTTATCTTGACCAAATAAGCAAAGTGGAACATGCTGATGAATTGTGAGGGAATGTCCCAGTAGCTTGCCCTAAGTTTCTGGAAAGTTTCATATCCTGGATAGAAAAAATATTTCTGGTTTTTATTTGCTAGTTTCCACCTTGTGCAATTTTCTATTAATTTGATTTATCAGAGAATTTTATAGAAATTTTATTGTGTTTCATTTTGACTTGCTTGTCAAGCCTATGTTTCAGTATCAGCACCCTACCAGTTTTGTCCATTTCTTTTTCTAAACGCTTTTAGATCATTACATGGAAAACTCTTTTCAGTTGGAATAGGTTAATTAATATGAAGTATACATCTGCTGGCTTTATTCATATTCACTATGACCTATTTTTTGTAATGAAATATTATTTAGTGCAGGTGTCAATATGTTGCCTATACATGTTTTGAGGATGGATTTTTAAGTTATGTCAAATACTTTCCATAGTGTGCAACTTTAAAAGAGCAAAGGGTATATTGGGTCTCTTAGAAGTTAGTCCCTGATAATGTAAATGTGTGTAAAGGTAACACATGTAACACATGTAACACAACAGGCCACGGGTACAGAATCAAGAATATCTTGCTGACACAACTGTTACTACTTCCATAATTGAAAGTATCTGAGTGCAGAAAGGCCTAAGTAACAGCTCAATTGTATTACAAAGTACACAAATCTACCCCTCATGGTGGAGTTGCTCCTTCAGCATCTCTTAGGATTTTACAGCCAACACTGGAATCTCCCTCAAGAATGTGGGTCAGGAGAGGCTGGAGACAATTCACCAGTGCCCCGAGGCTTTCACAAGAAGGAGCTGGTGCTCATGGTGGCTCCTTTTCTTCTCACTCCCAGGGGTTGCCTTGGATTTCTTTTTTGCATTTTCCCATCTTCACTTTCTTCCTCCCCCTGCTCCCAGGGAAGAGAAGAGAGCTGCCATAGAGATCCCCAGAATCCCCGGGAATTTTTTGTCCAGCTAGGACTGCCCAGGACTGTCAGCCCCTTCCCCACTGCGACTCACCACAGCCCAGCAGCTGCCCCTGGCAGAGGCAAAACTCTATTTTCAGGTCTATGAACTGCTCTGAGTTAAGGTTATAAGCTGGTTTGAGGCATAAATTGGTTTGTATATCACCTTTCAACTAACAGATATCAAAGTTCATACAGAATTGAAATGTATTTGCATTTTTTGCCTGTATGTGGCTTTATAAGATTTTAAATTCTCTTTAGAATAGGAAATCTAATTACAGGAAAATTATTTAACCTTCTTTAGGGGAATAAAATTACATGTAAGAAATGCAATTATGTTCTAGCTCCTAGATTTTTTTTTTTTTTTTTTTTTGTTGTTGGGCATTGTGTCTTGAATTGCTAAAAAGTTAGTTGCCCATTGTTCCATGATGATAATAGGGGAAGTCAGCTCAGGTTGTGTTAACAGGAACCTAAACAATACCAGGGAGACAAATTGAATAACACTGATTTGGCATCAAAACGTGGGCCAAACAAGATCTCCAAGAGTTTAGGTCTTCTCTAAGAGCAAACATAAAATTTAAAGGGTCAGTAATTGTGGTTTTATATGTGCACAGCATCTGATATGAACCTACTTAGCATGTCAAGTTGTATCATCATCTGTTATTAATTGTTCTGTCAGAACTCTGGAACATAAACATAGCTAATGCTCAAAATTTGCAATTTCAGGGAAATTCTGAAGTCTGATGTATGTAAATATAAACACAGGCAACAGTAATACAGCAAATAAAATTCCTGGAAATATTACTGGTTTAATATACTTGCACTGAAATTATGTTATTGTGATTTTAAAATTAAGAAGAAAGATCTTTGTCAGCAGCAATATTCAGAATGTCTCATAGAGAGGCTTTTGATTTGGCAGGAGACAAATGGACATGAGGATTGTAGCTCTTACTGATCCAAGACAAAGATTTCTGGCTGCAGGCAGAGCAGTCCATTGGTAATTTCACACCATGCTGTGTTTACACATAAATTTCCAGCTTTGCCTCCTTTGACTGTTTTATGAGAATTCTTCCATGTTCTAGCTCACAAATATACATCAAACCAATACACTGAAAAGAGGCAGACTACGCAAACTGATTCTGATATTGCCTTTTATTGCTCTGAAGAATAGACACAAATCGTGCAAACCCAGGGACTCTTGAAGCTTCCACCATCAGCCAGATGGTTGCCCTGCTATTATTCACTCATCTCTCCTAAAGCACGTGTGAGCTCAGAGGCTCAGAGATTCAATCATCATTCAGGAAATTGTGAATGCCTTGTGGGTGTTTATGAGGGTTTTTTTGCAGTCTCCCCAAAACAGCTCTAATTTTAATCCAGGCATATGTCAAATCTAACTAGTAAATTAAATAGTGAAAGAGTAATAAGAAAAAAATATTTGGGGCATCCTAAATGAATCAGAACCTAAATGAACTCAGTATTACATGCTTCTCATGTTTGAGGACGAACACACATCTGTATAAAGGGTGTTATCTTTAAGCCTCCTCTCAAAACTAAATTAATGTGTCTTGAAGAGAGATGCAATACCTGCAATACCTACAATAAAAAATATTTCTAACTGGGAAAAAAAGACAATTAAAATCATCAATGACAACATCATGATATTTCGTGTATCTGATAGGAAGCTGCATTCTGGACTGATAGATCGGCCTGGACTGCATTTATTTCATTTTGGGTTTCTCTGCCTCTGAAGCTGTTTCTGAAGGGACTGCCAGCATCTGTTCCTGCATTCAGACCCCCCCGTTATCCCCAATAAGTGGGAGGAGGAAGGTTCACACACAGGGATTACAGACACAGAGCTCACCCAGGATGATGCTGCGAGAACCCAAATTTATTCAACAGCTCCACCACGTGGCTCTGCAGCAGCAGGCCTGAAACTCACCCGTAAAAATGATTGAATGGCGAAAAACCACTTTGTGTTTTCAAACTGATGTCTTACTAACAGAGCAATCGAAGCTACTGCATGTGAGTTGTTAATTTTAAAGGAAAAGTAATACCAAAGTCTCCACAGCAATATGTTGGCTGATATAAATTTTCAGTAATTACTCACCCATCTTGGAGACTTAGTAATCCTGAACTTCCAATAAACAATCTATCTTTTTAAAGGTTTCAGGACATTACAGAGAAGGGGTCATAAAGTACTCTGAAAAAATTTTAGGAATAAATTCATCATCACCAATTCATTACCTCTAGGCCACTTCTTCTTTTTATTACAATTATACAGGAGAGTATTAAGAATAATGTTTTTCTTAAACAATGGCCCATACTGCAGAAATATTATTAAGAAGTGTTTTTTTTTCAAGTCACAGTATATTTGCTGGCACTGTTTTAAATTACTTTTTTTAGCATCTTAAGATAACAATCACTACTAAATATTAAGAATGTATCTACGAAAATAGAATTATTTTTAAGATAATGGGAAGACCTATTACATTTTGCACAGACCACAATCCACATGGGAATATAATAGAATCACAGAATGACCTGTATACTGGATAGGAAGGAACCTAAAGATCATCTCATTCCAACACCTTCCACTAGACCAGGCTGCTCAGAGCCATCAACCTGCTTGAACAATTCAGGGATGGGGCATCCACAGCTTCTCTGGGCAGCCTGTGCCAGTGCCTCACCACCCTTACTGGGAAGAATTTCTTCCTAATATCTGATGTAAGCCTACTCTCTGTCAGGGTGAAGCCATTCCTCTTCCTGTCACTCCAGACCCTTGTAAATAGTCTCTCTCCATCTTTCCTGTGGGCTCCTTCAGACACTGGAAGGCCACAACCAGGTCACCCAAAAGCCTTCTCTGTTCCAGGCTGAACAATCCCAGCTGTCCCAGCCTTTCCTCCCAGCAGAGCTGCTCCATCCCTCTGATCCCCTGGGTGCCTCCTCTGGGCTGGCTGCAGCAGCTCCATGTCCTTGCTGTGCTGGGAGCCCAGGGCTGGATGCAGCACTGCAGTGAGGTTTAGGACAGCAGCAGCAGCAGTGCCATCTCTCAAGGAGATGGAAGTGAAACAGGAGACCCAGTGTAGCAGCAATGTCTGAATAAAAGCCACTGAGGGTATTACATAAACAAAGGTGCCCTTTGCAGTACATCCTGTGCTATTTGAGACACAATTTGAGGAAGGGGATTACAGAAGGTAGGATGTGCTCTGGGCCCTGCTGTGGTTACCCACAACTGAGAATCTTTAAAATGTTGGTATTTAGTGGGATCTGCACAGAACTGCGACACAACCATCTTGTGCAGTGAAAATTTTTGAGCACAGGACGTTCAAGAGTTAAAAATTTCAATAGTTCTATTTGCTTTCTTTCTTAAATGTGTGAAACTAGATAATAGGGCAGTTAATAAATCATATTATATCTGTTGCAGCTCTGTAATCTCTGAGCTGCATGGTGCATCCCTTCATGAACAGCCAGCATGGCTAGATGGGGAGAATCCTGTTCTAAATCCATTGCTGATATGACACAATCAATTACAGCTCAGAGTTTTGTGAGTGAGAGGCTCACACAGCCCAGTGTTCTGATCCTCTAACTGGGGGAAAAGGTGGGAATACATAAATACATACAGCACAACCAAATTATTGACCAATTAAAAATGTTGTAGAAACATGGAAATGTGTGCATTACTTGCTTGTACTCTATGATAAATATTCCTAAACCAAAAATTCCCTCAAAGCACAGCATGGGGCTAAGTAAAATTGTTGCTCATAAACAAACAACTAAATGTATCAAAACAAATTCCCAAAATAGATTGATGTTAAACTCCCCCCACCACCAAAAAAATAGGCTTTAAAAGGATGTTTTTCAACCACTGAACAGCCTTAAGTTGATCCATGAAGAGATACTGTTACACAGTCCATTAAAGTATTAAATAACATGGTGTGACCTACGAATAGATTTTTCCTAAAGCCCAGGCAAGTCCTATCTGTAAACAATGACAGAAAGAGTTCTTAGTCTTTTTTTCTGTAGACAGAGCATAGAGAAGCCAAAGATGTGCAAAATACAATTAATATAAAAAGAAATTAAATTTATTTGATCAAATAAATTAAAAATTGCCATTAAATGTTTTACCAAAAGATATTTTCAGAGCTGCTATGTGGCAATTCAAATACCAGTTGTCTGCACACAAAGTAGAGGTATCCCTACATAACTGAGT
Source organism: Malurus cyaneus samueli (assembly GCA_009741485.1). Taxonomy (NCBI): domain Eukaryota; kingdom Metazoa; phylum Chordata; class Aves; order Passeriformes; family Maluridae; genus Malurus; species Malurus cyaneus. The sequence continues at coordinate 104,089,311 of CM019214.1, read as the reverse complement.
TCTTTATTTAATATAAGCTTAGACTGATTCCAAATCACAAGATTATTTTCTTCTGGACATTGAGCTAATTATTAGAAATTCATCCAAATTTTTCAGAGCATAATTGGCTTGTACAATTAAATTTTGGTTTTAGTTTTTAAAAATAATAAATTTAAAAAGAGAATAAGCTGCTATGTTTATAAAATTAATAGAAAAAAACTAAAACCGACCAGCAGGTAGCTAGCAAGTATAATGAAAAGCCATGGGAAAAAAAAGAATTATTTTTAAGAAGTGTCAAACTTCAGTTTCTACACACAGTTACAGAGAAGGGACAAAACACCGACCTGACAGGGGACACGATAGCAGCAAGCAGACACACAGCTAGGCTCTAGGCAGAAAAAGAAAAAGACATTCACTGTCTTTGAAAGTTTCTTCAGCCCAGAAAATCCTGTGTTACTATCAGCAGAATGCTGGGGGAAAGAAGCTGTGCTCTTGTGGTTTGACCCTGCAGGCAGCTGAACACCCTGCACTCACTGCCCACAGCAGAAATGGGAGAAAATCAAGAAAATCAGGGAAGCAGGGCAGAAAAGGAAGGGAAAATAATTATAATGATAAAGGGGTACAGAAAGCTAGTGGTGCACAATGCAAATGTTCCCTACTGGTGGATTGATGCCAACCCTTCCTCAGACAGTGAGCTGCCACCCCACCTCTCCAGGTTTATTGCTTGGCAGGATGCCACGTGGAAAGGGCACATCTCTTTGGACAGCTGGATGGGCTCTGTTTCCTCCCAGCTATTTTGGTTTCATGGGAAAATCAGCTTCCAGAAGGTTTTGAACTATCTTTCCCCCTTTTTCAAGAATTTCTGATGTGTTGCCTTTTACAGTGATGCCAATTAGGTGTTCTGGACACTCCTCCTGTTCCACCCAGTCTGGATCAGTGCATGGAGATGGTAAGGCTGTGTTCCCCACTCTGGGGCAGTCAGTTGTAGGTATAATGCCCTTTGGGGTCCTTGAATCACCCTCTCCTGATGTATTCTATGCCAAGGATGCACAGTCTCTGGGCCAGCCACAATAGAATATTTCAGCCATTTATTTATGGTCAGGCTGATTTTGATCCTGCTCCAGAAATACCCTTGGGTTCTGTCCCTGCACAGCTTGATGGCATCAGTATTGACCAGAGCCTTATGCTGCCATGGGTCTGATGTGCCAGGCCATGGCATCCACACAGCCCTGGAAGCACAGCTCCCATCTTTCTCAGTAAACTGAAGCAGGACCCATTAGTCTTGGTTATTACATTTGTTACTCACTCCTTATAAACACAAATGAGAACTCCCTTTATGAAGATCAGAAGTAAAATCAGCTCTTCTACTCTGGGAAACTGCCCACAGGGATCTGAAAGAGCAATTTCCTTGGAAGAGCCTCCTTTTGTGATTATTTTTGTTTGCAACTTATATACCTGTGACTCCAAGATTGAGTTAGGTTTTCCATCCCACTTTCTCATAGTCTTTTTGTGGTCACACAGCTAAGAAAAGACGTTCAGTAGGACTGGGCCAGGTCCCAGAATTTTGCAGAAATTTGTCTCTGGAATTGACAGGCTGACAACATAATTTTGAGTTGTTTTTTTTTCTTCAGATTTTGCATTTGTTCAGGGCTGATGTTTCAAAACACCAGAGATTCCCACTGTTGCAAGTGCTTGTCTATACAGCACCACACACCCTGACACAATCGTCCAGCCTCGGTGCAGATCTCTGGGTATGATTCCTTAACCCGAAACAAGACCTAGTGCACATTCAGGAAACATAGCAAAAGAAACATCCCAAGAGTATTAAAAATTCTCAAGAGTTATTTCAACTAGCATGGAGGAGAAGAAGAAGGGGAAGAGGAAGGAAAAAGTGTCCCTCTTTGACCCCCCTATAAATTGGTTCCTGAAGCAGGGGGATGACATCCATGCTGAGCACCAATAGCAGATTAGCCTTATCACCCAGTAAACCAGTGTTACACACACAGCACAGCAAAATGATACCCCTAATCCAGCCCCGGGCGGTAATCAAGAGCAAGTAAGGTCTTACATAACATGACTGACAACCAGCACAGCTCTGAGAGCAAATAAATCAACATTATGGCCTCAGACTACTAAACTAGTATAATGAATGCTTATAAAAAAATGTTCTAACATGGTCTGGTTAGATCTGTCATTATCTCTATCCTTCATGCCCCATATTGGGTGCCAAAAAGGACTGCTGTGTTTACACACTACAAGCCATTTGTTCACTCTCCCCAGTGAATGGGATGGGGCAGAGAATAGGGAAAAACCAATCTCATGGATTGGGATAAAGACAGTTCAATGGGGTAGAAAAGGAAGGGAAAATAGTTAATGACAAAAGAATATACAAATCAATCGATGCACAATGAAACCAATCACCATCCACTGACCAGTGCCCAGACTGTCTCTGAGCAGTGAATTACCACCCCCCAGCCAGCTTTCCCCAGTGTTATCTGTCATTCAGCATGATCCCACGTGGGCTGGGATAGCCTTTTGGCTAGTTGGGATCAGCTGTCCCAGCCGTGTCCCCTCATAACTCTTCGTGCCCTCCCAGCCCATTCTCTGGCAGGGCAGTATGGAACAAAAAGTCTTTGACTTGGGGTAAATATCAGGTTGTTACCAACATTTATCTTCATCTGAAATCAAAGCCCCTGCACTGCCACAGACACTAGGAAGAAAACAATGCTATCCCAGCTGAAAACAGGACAAACTTGTTGTGAAGATTTCTTCATACTCTTCCAATTTTATTCACTTTAATGAGGATTTTTTTATTTCAATAAGTCCATTTCTTTAGTTTCTGCTTAGATCAAAATAGGTTTTCAGATTAAAAATATTTGGGAACATTGTCTTTAAGGGAAAAATGCCAATTGCTCCACATTTGATAGACAGGCTTGACTCAGGATCCACTTACATCTTAACCTGGAATATATAGAGCCATGACTTTTTAAGAAGTGCATACAAATAGTGCCTACTTATTTCAAACTCATTGATTTTGTGAATTTTGTCACAAAAAATCCCCTCCAGGCAAAACTGAAAAAGTAAATCATTGCATGTCCAGAAAATAATGTATTAATTACCAAAACAGAAGTGCTGAACGGAAAAATGGGAATAAACAGGCTATACTGTTAAGAGTTTAGTCTGTCTCATATTTCAAAAGCAAAATATCATAAATTTAGTAAAAATATATTAAAAAACCCAGCGACTCATGACCTCTTAACTTGAGAGGCAGCACTATTACAAGTTAAGCTGTGAATTGGTCAGTTATCAGATACCTGGTAACACAGCAAAACACCAATCATCCAATTTATAAGCCCAGATGGGACAATTATGCTTTGAAAATTATATGATTAAAGGTCAAGCTAATACATTGAAGGAATCCATATGGGCTTTAGCTCAAGCAGACAACAAGGAATGATTCCTATAAGTCTACAAGCAAGCAGACTTGTAAGTGGGTCATATGAGGTGACCCATGTATAACATCAAAGTTTACTCACAAAGTAAGTGTGAAAATTACCTTAGCTTTATGTATTATTAACAAGTGGCTTTTCACTGCTAACAAACAGTCTGCTGTCAGTTATTTCATGTAACACAACATTTAATATTTTTCCAAAGTTCTAGTATGGATCCAATGTGAACTGATGCAAAGTTGTTTTTGTTTTTTAAACAAAATTCTAGAATAAAATGCCGAATTATATGGAACAATAATGTCTCTAGCAGGAGTACACACCAGAAATTATGCTGCTACAAACTGCATATTTGCCTCCATATATACAAACTTATTTCATTTTTAAATTTGAGATTTGAATCTCTCAACTTATCTCTTGCTTCAAATAAAAGACTGTAGACATATCTTTACTAAAAAGAGAAAAATCAAAACAACCAAACAACCTTCTCCTTGTCCCTCCATCAGAATTCATAATGTACTCCACGAATTAAACTGCAAAGTAGAGTCAAGGGGATTGATAAAATAAGAGTATAGACAAAAAAAAAAAAAAAAAAAAAAAAGGAAATCAACTAAATACAATGAAAGATTTAAAACACTAAAACACTTTGTGCCAAAGTTGATGATTATAGCAGAGAATACTAATGATATCAGCTAAAGAAGCACCATAGAAAAATCAGAGCAGATGGAATGTGTAAGCAAATACCTGGCTTCTGAGAATCCTTGTGAAGAATGTGATGGTAGGGTGCTGCAGGATGTCACTGAGCTTATTGAATGCTGCAGCGGCTCATGTGAAACAATAAACATCTTTTGAAAAAGGACTGGCAAAATACCATTCCCAGCAAAGTACTGGAAAAATGCTGCCCTACCTGGAGCTTTTACCTGACACAGAGGGATTCAGAGCCTCGGGAACAGAACTACCTTTGGTGATCTAAAATTTGAAAACTAATGATCAAGCAAGGCATGCAGAGCAGGGAGGCTGCAGTTGCTGTTGTGAGGTTTCCAGTCAGTGACTCACACAGACCCCACAGCCCAGCTGGGAACCCAGGAAAACAGGCACTGTGAGCCCAGCAATGTCCAGGTGTGCCAGCAATCTCTAGGGCTGCTTGGATGGATTTCATTCCTGCAGAGTGACTGCACTCACCTTCTCCTTCAGTGACTTCAACAATTCCACAAACTTCTTAGTTTTTACCTCCCCATGATGCCTTATCAGGCTTACCTAAAACAGAGGCCAGGCAAAATTAAGAGACTAAAAAGCAGTTATATCTATTGAAGTGCCTTCAGATATATTTAGGGTAGTCACAACCCACCCAGGGCCTACACCCAAAATGGACAATCAGTCACAGGTTTTTCATGCTTTATAAGCTTTGTCCATTTAAATGTCAGGGGCTAATCCTCTAATTACACTTCAGCCAATGAAGTCATTTACTCCAAGTTTACTCTCCCCAATTCTCTGTTGTTTACATATCTTGGGGCCTGAGACAGTGAGGTGTCCTTGAGTTTGGGGCCTGGAGAGGAATTGTTTTGTCTCAAAATGTGAGAACAGCTTAGCACTGTATATGGAATCTGGAGTTATACACTAAAGAGTTACAGATTACAGATACATGAAAAATACAGAAACTCGAATCCTAAGGCATCACCCAAACTCTTAACATCTGCCTCAACCAGGGTAGCATCACCTTTGCTGATAATGTCCCATCAGCCAATTTCCTGGAGCCACACATGCAAGGAAGCAGTGAGCAGAGGAGGGTGGGCAAGCACTGCCTGTTCTGTGAGAAGAATGAGGTCATGTAATGTCCCAGGGAGACTCCAAAAGCATAAATTAATATCAGCCCCGTTTCTGCCACAATGCCAAAGTTTTCAATTAATTTTTTTTATAATTTTAAGAGTATAAATAATTTCAAATAAGTAAGATTTTTTTTTTTCATTTCCTTGTGAGACAGTCCCAAAGCGGATATTGTGTCATCAGTGTTCCTCTCAGCCAGAAGGATTTTCAACTCAAAAAAGCCATGATTTATGGAAAAATAATTACATAACTTATATGGGAATTAACAAAAAAGACCACCAAACCCCTTAACTACAGGAAACTGCTCATGTGAGAGGTGTGTAAACCTCTTATTTCACACACTAAGAGTAAGCATTTACATTCCAGACTTAGTTTTATCCAGAGTTTGAATTGCAGCAGCCCCTGACTAGTTGTCTCCCCTGGTCAGAGGAAGCTCCTTATTCATCCACCAGGTCAGACAGTCTTTGGTCTGATCTTCACCTCAGCCCCCAGCTCTCTCCACTATTTGGAACATTTTGTCTAGGCAGGCTTTGTTATTTCCCAGAGCAAGAATGATCTCACTTTTTCTTGAAAAGAGTCTACCTGATCCAGTCACCTTAAGAAAAATAAAACAACTGTGAATAACTGTGAAAAAAAAAAAAAGAAGATGCTGCTCTTCTTTATATAAAATGGATCTGAAAAACCATGTTCAGTATAAATATAATATCAAACAAATACAATATCAATTCAAGGGCAAGATTTCAAACTAGACCTGAAAAATTAGTAAGATTTTAGCATTATTTCTACTTCTTTGGACCTTCAGTGTGGTTTAGTGTATCAATTAAAATGTGTAAACTCTTTGTGTGGTGGCATGTTCCATTTTTTTTTTTTTTTTTTTTTTATCATTAGGAATTTGTTTAAGGCCTAATTTGAACAAGGACATCTACATAGCTTATGAATAATAATAATTTTTTTAAATGAACCTTCTGTTTGACTGACTCAATATTTTTATTTACAGTTATTTTAATTTTTTTAGGTTAGTAGTCCACTTATAAAGGTCTTGTAAAGCAGGACAAAGAGCAGGAAAGTGGCATATTCCATAAGGCTTTGATCCTCACACCAAAAGGCAAAATGGCAGAGCAAATATAACAAAAAGAGGTGATCTGTTAATAAGTTTTACATAATGTATTGGCAATGGAGCAGTCTTTGTCAATGGTGGAAAATTTATGATTTTATTGAATTACAGAAGTTGAACTTTTGGTTAATAAGTGAAACAGTACTTCAGTAGAAAAATTGTTTGCTCTCATCTTGCTTTTGTCAAGTGAATTGTGCAGCACTTTTACATGCACTCCATGGTTTGAGGACAAGGGGGAGAGAATGTTGACACTACAATGAAACAGGGAAAGGAAGCAGAGCAGAATATAAAACCCCCTCAAAACCAAAATAGGTACCATGGTGGATTCAAGTTTTGCCACTTCTACTGGTGGCAGCAACAAAAATGAAAATAATGAATTCATCTGAGTGCAGTGAATATATCTTAGCTCTATTTTATACCATGGCATTACTTAATTATACTTATCATGTGATTAAAGGTGGATTACCTTCTCTGCCTGCCAGACAGCCTCTCTCATTCCTCTCATCAAGTGGTCGTGGGGAGAAAATCAGATAGAAAAGCTCATGAGTTAGGATAAAGTCAGGGGCATCGCTTACTAATGGCAACAATGGGCAAACCACATTAAACTAGGGAAAAATTACTTTAGTTTGTTCTTTATTAAACTGATTTAAAGGCCTTTTCCAGCCCAAGGACTACACCACCACAGCTGATGGCAAAATAGCTGAAGTATGTGTAACCCTGTAACATCTCTCACTCTAATGATGAAACTAAAAACATTGGAATTTTGTCTTGTTCCTTTCTTACAGACCTTTTTTGCATCTCAGGGACAGGTCTCATCACGGTCAGTCTGGCTCAGTGATCACATACCAATCACAATTTTCAAGATAATCAGTGGTTCCTGGAGCAGGTGCGACAGATTGTGAATTGGAGAAGAAAATTTACTAATCCACTGCAACCATGAAGTTTAATCTTTATCATCTGTAACCTCAACAAAGCCAAACTCAAACCAGACGTTTTTAAATTTTCTCTGGCACCTTCACATCATGTGTCCAGAGATGTGTTTATTGTCTCAGCCAGAGACTTCTACACAATTTTGAGAGGGTGTCAGTCAAATTTAAATATCTGACATCATATCCTTACTTTATTCCTTCCATGTCTAAAACTTCATTTTGTTTTCATAGACCAAAACCATCATCTTAAGAAAATAGTAGATGTTGTGATCGTGTACTTGTTCTTAGGAAATTTTGTTAATTTATATGTCTGTTCCTAGGCAATTTCACTTATTTGTGTATTATTTGTTGAGAAGCTGTTTAGGCTTGCAGGTTCCTGGAGTCTCATATTTATCCCTAGTACCAGAAATGCCCAGGAATAAGTCTTGCTGATCCACCACAGAAAATCTGAAGGTGTTGCAAGAATATAGGGGCAAATCTTCACTATCTGCTGAATATAGAACTGTCTTAATGCTTCTTCTTAAACTTTTTATCCCACAAACACGAGGGACAAGCAGGGGGAATTCTGAACCTGTGGCTTGTCTGACTTCTTTTTCTTTAGTAGAAAAATTTGCTTTAGTGCAGAAAAATTGGATTCAAGCATCTTAGAAGTCAGTCAATAGAGTTTTAATCATAGCTAGAGCAGATTACGAATTAAGTGCCAGAGCATTTATTACATTTTGTCTGGCATTTTTCTTTCCCCTTATTAGAACAGCTTTATTTCATCAGAGGGAGCTTGTGCTCTTATAGTTCTGGGTATTTTTGTGGATGTGCTTTTTTCCCTCATCATACTTAGAGCATGCTGTTTTAGGTTTCCACGGCAAGGTTTTGGTAGCAGAGGAGCTGCAAGGGTGGATTCTGTGCAAAGACACCAGAAGCTGTGTCTGTGTCCAACTCGAAGAGAGTGGAGGGGATGTTTTTAGATTTGTTTTTATTACTCATTGTCTTATTTTTATCTTGATTAACAATAAATTAAATTCATTTCCCCAAATCGAGTCTGTTTTGTCTGTTCTTTACTGAGTGATCTCAGAGTCCATGAGAGCTTTGCTCTATTTCCTTCTCCTGTCCTGGTGAAGAGGGAGAGTAATAGAGTGGCTTGGTTGGCATCTGGCATAGATACAAGGTCAACCCACAGAAGGATGTTCTTGGTCATCCAGTTCAGTGTCTGAAAACTCATAAAATTTTAACAAGTAGCTTTTTAATCCTACCTCTAATGTGTCCAAAGCTTGTGCAATAACTGTTCCACAAAAGAAGTCTTGCTCTGATTGTCCTTTCTCTCAGGGAGTTCTTGTAATAACCAAAGTAAATTTATCCTTCTAACTCAGCCCATTATTCCTTGTTTTATGACTAATGTTCAATGTGACTAGCTCTTCTTTTCTCTCCTATTATTGCCCGTTAACTATTTATGTAGAGTTATCATGCTTCTCACTAAGTGTCACCTCTTTAAGCTAAATAAATGTGATTCCTTTAATCTTCACTTATAAGTTATATTTTATGTAGAAATAAAAGAAGACAGTTACGTGAAATTTGTGTCTTTTTCCAAACACTAACATAGTTAAAATAATTTACTTTTCTCTGAAGTTCTACCATTGACTTAAGCAAAACATCTTTCTTTTCCTAGTGCACAAGGACAGCAACAGGAAAAAGTTTATAACGGGTCAATTCTGGGTCGCCTTGAGTTGTGATGGTTTTGGGGGTAAATGAAGCATTTTAAAACAGGAGCAGTAAAACATGATCTCCAGGCTTTACATTTCATTCTCAATTATACCTTTCAACATATGTTAACAGTGTAATAATTCAGATAACTAGGTTTTCTAGGTTTGAACCAACAGAGCAATAATACTGCTTTATTACATTTTATTGTTTCTGCCTGTAGAAGGGGGAAAATGTGTAGAGAAATAACTATTCCTCAATTACTTTTTTGATTATAAAAATAAAATGGCATATATTTCTGTGATACCAAAGAATTATCATGCTCCAAAGAGAGCATAGACTCTTGTAAACATTGATTTTTATGCACTTGCCCATTTGTAAGAGTAAATACCAAGCTTTGGATAAAACAATATGTATATATTTGTCAGTACTCAGGCCTCTAGGAATGGTTTTCTCAAGGTGCTGAGCTTTTCAGTTTTGACTTCAGGAGACCTCTGTGGCATGAGTGCGCTTGGCAAGTTCCTGAAGTTCATCTTTCCTCCGGTTTCCATCCCAATGGGATACTGTTGATATACCAGGAGGCTTCTCTGAAAGGTGAACTAAGGTTCAGTGGCTGTTGTAGGTCAAGAATCTTATTCCAAAGGTACCCTCTTACTGTAAATTAAAACCACAAATATTTAATTTGCACCCAGAGTGTCCAGATCACAGTCCAGGTTCAACTGAGACTGAATCATGCAGTTTAGTCTGGGATGTGCCTTATGACTCTGGGCTCAGGTGAGGATGCAGAACTAGCACTGTGCTCTCACCTTGGCACTCTCCTTCCAAAGGGAGAATTTATGGGCTCTTTCAGTCTTATGGGCAGAATCCTTCAACTTATCCTCATTTTTCCCTCTCAATCCATCAAAGTCCACAAAATCAGAGCTGTGGTGGGGGAAGCTTCCATACAATTTCCTAGGCTACTTAGGGTGGGCTTCCTAATGAAAAGTATTGTTTTTATTAAAAAAAAAAAAAAAAAAAAAAAAAAAAAAAAAAAAAATCTGAAATGGTCTCAATTTCTCACACCCTGGCAGTAAAACCGGAGAGAGGAAAGAAGTGACTGTGTTAATTTTTTCACATGTTGTAGACTTATCTGTGACATCTCAGGAAGAAATCTGGATGCATGTTTATCAATCTGCACAGTTTTAAACTTTGAGATCTGGAGGATTGGTAATAGAGTTAAAAATATATTTGGCAGTACATTCTTTTATTCCTCACTCTGTACCAGCTCATGAGAAAAATAGAAGGGTTTTGTGTCTGCTTCAATACAATTAATGCTTTGATTCTTCTCTCATATTCTTTTCTAAATATGTTTGAAAGGATGTGGAGGTCCTATTAAACAATAAACTAGATTAGATTAGATAGGTTTATATTTTTCTCTGGGCTTGAGTCACTCAGTATAAGACTTTCAGATATGGTGTCATTAGCTGTGTAGCTTGAAATTTGATTACATTTTTTAAACAAATTTAATTTATTTCTAAATAAGTTGACATTTGCAGACTCCAGTTTTCAGTTGGTTTAAATCTGGATGGCCTAGGATGATTTCGTAGAGGTTTTTGCAAGCCACATCGTATAAACCTACAACATTATATATGCATAAAACTGCTCAGGATATAGTTATTTTGGTTTTTTGTTTGTTTGTTTGTTTGTTTTTTGGGGTTTTTTTGTTTGTTTTTTGTTTGGTTTTTTTATTTCCCTGAAGTGGTTTTGCACTACACTTTACACTACCTTATATTCTTTAAGTGACCAAAACCACCAAGAGGATTAAAAGAGAAGGAATAATAGAAATATTGTTTTACAGTAGGGAGAAAGTCACGTTTATATAGAATATTGTATTTAAAGAAAATTACAGTTACAGAGTCTAAATTGTAATTATATATTAACGTGATCTCTACATAATATAGAACTTGCCATGTAGAAATGCTATTGGACATTTCCCAAGATTCTGAAAATAAGGTTTCAAAGGGCTTGCCTTTGAAAAATTACATTTAGAAAACCTGTAATGTTTAAAAAAGGCAGGTGGTGGGTCTTGTACTTGTTTTAACAAATTCAATAAAGAAACATAGCTTGGTATTTGTTCCCTTTTTTTGTTCCTTTCTGTCAGAAAAGACATCAGAGCTTGTAGCTCCTTGTACCTATTTCTTTATCAATTGAAATAGTTTATGGTAGTAGGAGTAGATTTTTGTATTCATTTTTGATAAAACTCCTTGCTTTAACAATGCAGTTGATGATGGTGCTGAGCAGAAAGAAACCCAAGAGGCAGAGGTTCTGGTTTTATTAACACAGCAATGAACTCTCAGATTTGTTCATCACTGCTTTGTAAAGTGTGAGCAAAAAACCCTCTCTTGAAGGATTTCACCTGACTGAGGACTCCCATCAGTCATGAAACGGTTCCCCACTGTTGATCTCAGACTCTTCCTTGGGATGCTGTCCTCCATTGCCCCAGCTGGGGGATGGTTGATGCCCCAGACATCATCAGGTCACTCTCAGCACATTTATGATATTAATTTACCCTCTGACTCTGGCTGCAATACTGCTTTTTAGAGTCATCATCTCCCAGCAGCTCCTGAGACTTCTCTGCCTGTTTATGCTCCACCTTCCTCTTCCTTCCAGGAGATCATTCCACTCCCTTCTGGGCAAAATGTTCATTTTCCTTCTGCAAGTTGAGATAACAGATGCAGCTTTTTGTGAATCTGAATAAGAGACATGGCACTAAGAGGCAGGAAGTTTATCTTGATGTGTTTAGGCAATGAGTTAGTCTGGCAAAGGTGCCAGCCAGTGATGCCTTTCCAAACAATTATGGAGATTCCTGAGGATTCAGGACCCTTTTAGGCAGAAAGCACATATCACACATACAGGATGCTCATGGCAAAAAGGGCCTTAATGCAGGAGAAATGTCCTTGGGCAAATGAATAGCTGGTAAGCATTAAGGAGAGATGGGAGACACCATGGAAGGGAGCAGATATGTACTAACCTTGCCTGGATGAAGGAGAAATGCCATTCTGCCAAAATAAAGGTAAATGACATCATGCACAAATGAAGAAAAGGATCCAGGGTGCATGGTAGAAGTGGTGTTCTCTTGGCTGCTTTCTTTTTTTATTTTTATTTCTTTTTTTTTTTTTTTTTTTTATTTTTTTTTTGCAATCTGGCACTGAAATAAATTTAATGTTACTAATGTTTTCACAACTCTAAAATTGTTGGACTCTATGCTGAGAAATCTGCAGGCAATTCTTAAAAAGTGCACAAAACCTGTCTGGGAATAGAGGCAGAAAACACAGAAAAGTGAAAGCTACCAAAAGAAATACCGTTAAATCAGATTGAAGGAAGAAATCAGGGCACAAATTGGACCTGCTTACAATGTAGAATAACTTATAAAACTCCAGAACAATTCTGATCTGGGCAGGTCATGTCCAGCAGGAAAAAAACCTTTAATAATGTGTTTCTCTTTGTCCCTAGTGCAAACACAAGTGAGACATAGAATAAAGTTCCAGACACCTGAGCACTGAAAGATAGCAGGATGTTCAGAAGTGTGCTCAGAAGAACATAAAAATTTGATATGATTTCAAAAATAGTAAAATATTCAAGTAATGTAAATTGTGTTTAGTCACATTTTGTACAGCCCCTTCTGGAAATCTTATGTTCTATCATGTTTTTTTTATATATTCGTGAGATAAGTGAGGCTTCATTCTTTTATGTGGTTTTATTAACTTTCTAAGCTATATTTCATATATTGTCAAAAAACAGTTCAAATCTCATTTTCACTCTATGTTAGATTCTATTTCTCTAAAATATATCTGCTCTATGACCTGATAAAGATGTATGGTTCTTCTTTTATCTGTAAAGATCTCTAATGTTATTTTTACAGTAGGAAGGGTGATATTTCTGCACTCCCTAGGAATGCTCAATTATGACATACCCAACTACAGTGTCTTGCAAAGTGAGGAAAAAGCTTTCAACTTCTCTGTTCCAGGCTGAACAATCCCAGCTGTCCCAGCCTTTCCTCCCAGCAGAGCTGCTCCATCCCTCTGATCCCCTGGGTGCCTCCTCTGGGCTGGCTGCAGCAGCTCCATGTCCTTGCTGTGCTGGGAGCCCAGGGCTGGATGCAGCACTGCAGGTGGGGTCTGAGCAGAGCGGGGCAGAGGGGCAGAATCCCCTCCCTGCCCTGCTGCCCACGGGGCTGTGGCTGAGCCCAGGACATGTTTGACTTTCTGTCTGCTCTCAAATGTCAAGCTGATTTCACTTTTTAACTCGAATATTCCGAAAATAAGGAATGCTGTACAAGGATGACAGTGACAGATTCCTGCATTCCCTCCTTTCAGCTGTGGTGTTCAGCCAGATGAATGCAAATTAACAGCTTCTCCTTTCTTACAGAGAGGACAATGTGTCTTTCCACAATCTTTTCATAAGGAATAAAAACATAATTAATTTGGCATGAACACACTTCCTTAAGGCTTCTTGAATGGCTTTGGAAAGCTCTTATTGTTGCCAAAGCCCTGTTTACCTCAGGGTCTGTTTATGCTCGTACTCTCTTCCTTCCTCTGCAAATAACTGGGTTTTGGCTGACAGGAACTGAAGGGAGGCAAGTCCCAGGGAAAACTGACTCTTTCATTTACTTGTGCTGCCAGCCTTATGTTCTTCGCTTGCTGAAAAACAGAAACAACACTGATTTGAACACAGTGACAACTTGTTTTTTATTTGAGGTAATTGCTCATTGCAGTGAGGAAGGTAGAAAATTTTACACCCCGTTAACTATTGGCAGCTCGGTGTAAATATTGAAAAGGAGAAATAGGTTCTCATTCCACTTTTGCACCCCTTTACTGAAGAGAATCTTAATTACTCTGAAATTAGGAGGCCCCATCAGATTAAGGAGACCTTTTGGATTTCACAGCAGTGGACTGAGAGGCTCTGAAAACTGCTTTTTCTAAACAACTTCTGATCATGAAAAGAAGAAGTGATAGAATAACATTATGTGAAACCCTGAGTTCATCCCAAGGTTTTTGACAGATCATGGAACAACTTCTCTTATTCCTGTTGTTGAAAAAAATATGTACAGAATTTGAATGGTTGTGTCTATAGCAATTGAAGGATTATCAAAAGACTGTGATTCCACCTTCACTTTCAACAATCCTGAAGGTGGGATGTCAACAAGGGAAGATTTCTGTACTCTGTAAATTATGTCTATATTTCTACTGCTTTCCCGTTCAACTTTGTGCCAGCAAAGTGCTCATGGTGCCACACGGGTAGCTGGATAATTTTTAGTTGCACAAATTTCCTAATTCACCTGAATAACAAACAAACCGAAAAACCCCATCAAAACAAAACAAAACAAATCAAAACAAAACAAACAAGAATAAGAATACCCATTAAGCCATCCCTAGAAATACCACAGATGGGGAGAAGAAACTTGCAGTTCAGTACAGGAAGAATCCAGAATCATCACTTTTGCTTTAATCTGAGCGTGATGGGAAATTATGATGCTGCACAGAAGTGAGATGAAATGTCTGTTTCAACCTCTTAAGAATCTCATTCTTATGCAGTGTTTATACTTTTTTTTTTAATGTCTATTTAGACCAGTCAATTTACTATTACAGCAGTTAGAAGTGAACCTACTTTATTTATCAGACAGATTTGACCATGCCTCATATTTCTGTTGCTTAATGTGACTCTAACCAATTACGATAATTTATGACGCAGGTAAAAAACATCAATATACCTGTCTTATTGTTTTGCTGAAATATTATGTCTTAGTACTAGAAATAATGTGAAAGCAGTATTTTTTATTGGATATGAAGAAAAGTACAGCAAAAAAAATTTAGAGTAGCTGTAATATAAGAATATGGGAACATAATGTAAAACAATCAAGTTGCAGCAGCCCTAAGTTATTTCCTGGTGACAGAGCTACCAAAGCTGTATATGTACAGTTAGCTTGCCACAACTGAGGCAAAACATTTCAATTTAAATAGCCATAAAAGTATCTTTATGAATTCTGCCTAACAGCTGAACAGGCCTAACAGCAGCTATTTAGTCATTCATGGCCGCTTGGCAGATAGGTCATAAATTCTCATCAGCTTTTAAGAGTTGGATGTTTAAAATCATATGGATTTGTGAAAGTGAAATGTTGTAATGGTATGAATCTACAAAAGTTCATACCTTCAATTCCTTGAAGGAAAATTGTATAAAATTCTGCTCAAATTGGCTATTACTTCATTATTTATGAACAGATAGAGACGATGAGCAATTTTTCCACTTTCAAGGGAAGCTGCAAGCAATTTCCATCTCTCAGAGTACTAAAAAAATTAGAAATTTTTAATTTTTGTTCCAGGCTTCCCTTTCTTTCTGTAGGCATACAGAGGGATGGGATATATTAGTTCTGTGAATTTTAAACACTTGGCCGTCATCTAACATGCAATAAACTCAGAACTGGAATCCATACATATAGTCTGTGAAGCATTATTCCCAGTGACATGCATAAAAATGCATCATTTTTCCTTTGACAGATCACCTCAGATGTGTTAATGACCCTGACAAAGAGTAAATGTGATAAAAATGGCTCACAAAAGGCTGGTCATTATAGTTTTGCAGAAGTGCAGAATGGACTAAAAGGAAAACTTCTATTTTGAGAGGAAAACAAAGAGAAAAAGTTAAGTGATGGTGATTCATGCATCTTAAAAACACCTGCTATTACTCACATGTCTGGAGAAATACCCTGCAGTGCATCAGGAAAAAAAAAAAAAAAAAAGAAAAAAAAAAAAAAAACAGAAAAAAAGGAAAAAAATAGATGGAGAAAATTCTTTAAAAAAAAATCATATCAGCTTCATTATGAACGAACCAATGTAGATATTTCCCTATTTATATCAATGTGGGAAATGCACCAAATTTGTGCCAAATCAAGGTATATGATCATAAATCAGATTTTCAAATACAACAGTTTCAAATAAGTTATGTTAAATCATAGTGGGATATTCAAAAATGTAAATTAAACAAAATTTGAAAATACTGTATCAGAAATTATTTTACAACTATGAAATTAAATGTGAAAATATGGTATGAAATAAAGTATTGCTTTTTTTGACTAAAACTCAAATTGCATTGCCCAGAGTACATTTTGGATGTCATGTAAATGACCGAATTTGTAAACACTGAAGACCAAGGGAGTCTCACTTGGGCTTTTTAAATACATTTTTTTTGAGGATGAAACATGATATAGATGTTTTAACAACATATATATGCACAACATAAAGTTCATAGATATCTAGGACCATAATGAGAAAAGTATATTTGTTCAGGTATCTCATTTTATGTTGAACTCATAAGTGTCTGTACTTGTCCTAACTATTTTTTTTTTTGTTTTTTAACTAGGTAAAATTGATATTAAATCTAAAAATGTTCAATTAAATTCTGCTGAAGAATCGTCTGTTGAGCATATAGGTGGCAACTTATGAAAGTCACTCAGTCACTCCTGGGATGTTTTTTGCAGTTTCTGAAGAAGTGTTTTGTGATGCCGAAGCTTACAGTAAAGTATGACAGTATCTTGTTTTGCAGACAATGGGAGGAGAATGTGCAAAATATTCAACTTTTTTCTGGTCAATCAGAGAGGCACAAGCTTGACCAGTCTATGTATTTTTGAAAATAGTGCAGAAAAGGAGGTTTTGTTTCCGTGAGCACCAAAACAGAACATAAAGCACAGAATGGAGACAGTCACTTGGAGTAGAACAAAAGGGGCTTCTAAGGGAATTCTAATTTCACTGCTAGCTGTGGAATATTCAGTGTGAAGCCAAGAATCAAAAACTTTACATATTTCAACTTGGCTATCCAGTTAGGCACACATGGAAAAAAAGGAAAAATTGTTCTCTGTTGAGAGTTAAAAATCAGCTTCTTTTCCACTAAGTGTTTGCTGTTCCGTAGAATGGTCTGGGATGGAAGGGCATGATACAATCCAGAATCCTTTTGCCAGTTTATTGAGCAGAAATAACTCCTTACAGTTTGATCATTCATCCCCTTTAGCTGGTGAACTCAATAAAGCTCCTCAGCAGTTCCAAAAGTTTTTGCCCTCGCTTTTATGGCAAGCTTTTATCGAGATACTAAAATCCAAAAGGGTATGCAGATTCCTGTAATCCTTGCCTTATTTGTCAAAATGTTGAGGAAAAAATACTTCAGAATATTTAAGAACTTTTTTCCCATTCCACCATTGTGTAAGAGAAAACACAATTGTGATAAATGTTTTTGCTTGTAAGGAACATTTTCTTCAGGGAAAACAAGGCATCTAAGGTATCTAAAAAAACTTTACTAACTCACAGATATCTAAATCTAATGAACCATGTTATTAGTTCCAAAAAGGGATCACAAAAACCCCAAAAGTCATGTTACAATGACTTTGGAACCATCCAACATAATTTATGACAGAGAAAACTCAGGAAAAATGTAGATGGTGTCATCTGATTTTTACTGAATTTTTATTGCATCTTTTTTTTCTTCTTTGTTCTATTCATTATATTAACTCATTTAATAGCATTTTTTTGCAGTTTAGGAACTACTAATGGCTACTCCTTGTTTGATTTTTTCCTTTGATTATTTACAAATTCTGTTGTGCACACTTGTAATTGTGTACCAGGACAGCATAATTTCTGCTCTCCTGTAAGAATGCCACATTTAGATTGTGTACTGTCACTGTGGGATACTAAAACAGTCTCATCAATGGTATTCAAACTGTTTTCAACATTGTAACAGCCACTCAGAGCTTTAATGATAACTCAGTACTGTTGGAACTGCTAATAGTGCTTTGTGTTAGACGTGACAATCAGGATGGA
The DNA here is from genome assembly GCA_009741485.1 of Malurus cyaneus samueli. NCBI lineage: Eukaryota > Metazoa > Chordata > Aves > Passeriformes > Maluridae > Malurus > Malurus cyaneus. The sequence continues at coordinate 104,071,484 of CM019214.1, read as the reverse complement.
AAACTTCAAATTACTAGCCAGGCTTTTTACATCCAGTTTGCTTGTGATTAAATAACACTTGTAGGCTAGCAAATTGTTCTAAATAGCTCAAAAGTTTTCCCTAAAAACATTTCAGATTAATGGAACAAAGAAGGCTGTACAGATAATTATCTGGAGAAAAATCTCTTTTTGTGGTCCCCAAAGACACACCAGGCCAACAGGTTAGAGGACAAAGAGAAGGGTCTCAAAAACCCCATCTCTGTAGCACCTTACCAGCATGAAAAGTTCATATTGTGCGTCACTCCTTTTCCATTCAGGTTGATTTGAACTGCTCTGAGAAGATTTAAATATACTGTAGCATCTTCTCTAGTTTATGTCAGAAAAATGGTCCCGTTTGGCACTGACAGTAATTATCTGCTTGCACATAATTAATACCAGGTGTTTGCTGTTACCATCTCCTGTTTGTTGGGCTCTGGTGGAAGAGATTCAACTGCACTCCATTCCTTTTTCAGAAGAAAACATGGAGTTGTCCCTGTCCACAGAGGAGGTTGGGACTGGATGATCTTTAATGTCCCTTCCAGCCCAAACCATTCCATGATTGTACGAGCTCCAGAAAAACTTCTTCACAGTCCTCAGAAAAAAAAACTGTATCATCTGATTGCTGCTTTGACCTCACACTTGAAAAGATTTTCAACACTTTTCCAAATTGTTTGACGTCGTCTAATTTCAACACATTTATGAAAAAAGGTACAGCCTTCTGCTCTAAATATATACAGTTTTTATGACTAATTATTTACTTAGGACACTAAATGGTCACTATGAGTTGACCCCAGTTATCAGGTAGGCAGCTCCTTGCTCATTTCTCTCCTCAGAGGGATGGAGAAAACTAGAAAAGCCAAAGCAGAAAACTCATGATTCGGGATAAAGATAGTTGGATGGCCAAAGCAATGTGCAAGCAAAGCAAAAAGAGGAATTTATTCGCTCCTTGCCATTGGTGGGAGGTGTCCAGTAGCTTCCTGGTTCCATTAGCCAGCAATAGGGCTCCATAAGCTCAAACATCTTTTCCCTAAACTTTAAGTGATGAGCACAACATGATATGTGGGGTCATCTCCTGGGTCAGTTGGGGTCAGCTGTCCCAGCTGTGTCCCCTCACCACTTCTTGACCACCCCCCAATGATTTTCTGTGGGGAGCAGAGTGAAGAGAAATTCTTGACACTCTGCAAGCACTGCCTATAAAGAGTCAAAACATCTGGGCCACTATGAGGAAAATTAACTCCATCCCAGCTGAACTCAGTGTAATAACTCAAAATTATTTCTTTGAACACAAAATATTATGAATTCACTAGAGCAGTATCATGTTATTTCTGACGTCAATTTAGTTTTCATTTTGGTATCAGTGGAAATATTCTGCCCAGGCCAATGACAGATACAAATCAGGTATTTATATTCTTCCTCCAGACACACCTAAATTTCTTATTCTGCTTACTTGTGTTAAACAGATGGGCTCAAGTCAAGGTACGAAGACAATTGTAACAACAGATCAAAGGAGAAGATACTAAGAAGTTTTCATGTATCAATTTTAATGGAAATATTTTTCTTAATTAGATTACTTGGATTATTAGTGTGTGAAAATACTAATTGTGTTAATGAAAAATCCTTCGTACTAAAAATGTTTTGCTTGGTCTGTAACAAGATTTTGGGTGCAATATGATGGCTACTCTTTGTTATTCATCCCTGAAAGGCCATGTTATCTTGCTAGAATTTCTATCATTAACGTCATGTGAGTCTGTGAAAGTCTAGGTCACATTTAGATCCTAGCAGTCAGCATTTTCACAGGTAATGGATCAGATTTGCCTTCTTAGCAAAAAAAGATTTTGCTAGAACCCTCTCCTCTTTTGTTTTATATGTTCCTCTTATTCAGATGTTCCTCCTCCACCTGACTCATTGTTAGGTGTCCCCTGAGGTTTTGTATCAAACAAGGGCAGGAACCCTGCGCTGTAGGGTCTGGATGCCCCATCCTAATCCCAAGGGTGATCAATCTGCCTTCAGCGTGACAGTGCAAGGGAGGAGGCTGCAAAGACGAGTTTCCTTTGCCCTGTAAGGCCCACAATGACCCCCCAATTCTCTAGGAGAAGGACAGGGGTGGCTTCTGAGCCTGAAGAGGTCTGGTTCTGTTCAAAGTCTGGAAAAGGAGTTTAGTCTTTGGGTGCTGGTAGTTCATGGTTGGTGCTGTCATTCCCTCAATGGCTTCAAATCCTTTGGTCCAGGAGTGTTTGCCAATTGCTATGAAGAGTTGCAAAGGCGTTAAGTTGGCTGGATGTGACAGAATTTAAAATAGCATTTGAGGGAAAAGAGAAGGATTCCTTAGACATGAAGCAAGCCCCTTGTCACTAGAAACTACACAGCCAGCTCCTTCTGCTGCCTCCCCAGCCTTGTGAAGGCTGCCCCCACCAAGCAGCAGCAATCACTTATGTTCTCGTTCCCCATTTATCTTCTTCTATCCAGTGAAGCAGTAAATAACACCTTCCCTCACCAGCACAGTCCTTGTAACATTTCTTCCAAACTTCACACTGCAGCACTGGTCCACTGTATTCTCTCCAGCAGCCTGCTCAAGTTTAGGTCTATGAGGTTTTCTGAGGGTCACTGGAGAGAACAGTGAAAGGCAGGTACTAATATTAAGGGGAGATCAAAAAGAGCATAGAGGTCAAACAGGTCCTGAAAGAATATTATTCATCTCTTATGCTCAGAGCACCAATAGCTGACCATGGGTAAAGGCGTCCCTGTGCAAAGACTTTTTTTATTCTGTTCTGAAAAAGGCATAAGGAAGAAATGAAATAAAGCTCAGGAGCTTTAGGACCATCTGTTTCAGTCTACTGATCTACTTCTGTTGCACCAAACAACTTACTAATGGATATGTAGATTGGATAATTAAGGCTCATAGAATCAGTCTCCCCACCACATGGCACCTTTTCTTTATCTGAAATTCATTATAATTTGTGTGCTTTTGACCCCCACAGTCTTTTTTTTTTTTTTTTTTTTCTTTCTTTCTTTCTGGGGAACAAAGTACAGGAAATATTGAAGTAAAAGAAACAGAAGTGAAATTGTCCTTAAATTAATTCAGTGTGAGTGGTTCATGACTGTGTATGATGTACAGGGCTTACAGAGCTACCATCATTTATAACCTTGGATACTGATTCCCTGTCTGCTATCATTTTGTTAAACCAACTAATGTGTTTTTTAACTTTCTCCTGGGGTTGTAAAAATGTAAGCTCAGTTGACTTTTTATTTCACTATTGATCAGGTTAACAGTACCAGATGAATCTTCCTGTCCACAACACTGAGCAGCCTTATAGTTTTGTCCAAGACAAATGTTAAATGTAATTTGAAGGTCACTGGAAGTGATGAAGTAGTTGCTGGGAAACGCTTTATATCACTTTACTTTTAAGCAGTCTGCTTCCAGATGAAACTGAGAGAGATGTAAGAAATTGATTGCAGAGACGAAGAACAGAATATTTAATGTTAACAGTGGCTCCGTTAACAGGCTGCACATGAAGCTTGTGCTACGGTGTCCCCTCACCAAATTTAAGCAATTAGATATATACAGAGTAAACCCCTGAAAGCCACAGTCTTCACAATTTATTGGATTAGGCATCAAACTGACAGATTTTGTCAACATCATAGCACAGTGCTTGTATCTATGACCTCTTCCATCATCTGTGTAGAGTGTGCATTATCCATATATCTGGAGTAATTTTTCCTTTCATCTTTTCTAGTCTGTCTTTTCATATGAATTCTTCTTTAAACGTTCAGGTTCACTTTTTCCCCATGGAGCCTTTTTGCTATTCTACCATGAGTTTTTTTCCCCAGTGACATTACATTTCATGTCATTGACACCTTATTGCCATGTTCCCATTTTATTCCCGGTGCTCAATCGATGAAACACCCTCTTACAATGAAGCAATCATTATTAAGTACTTGACCTGTAATTTAGAAAGCAATGAGAGCTCATCTGTGTTTTTATTTGGATTCTGTTTTCTTGGTTTTCTTTTTGGACTGTCTCTTACGGCAGTAGGAAAAAACTTATTTAAGTCAGTTACGTAATCAGTTTTCATCTGATATATTCTCCATCTTGGAGAAAATAAGATTGCTTTGGCATTATCTGAGCTTCAACTAAACTGTGCTGTCTGACTTTTTCATTTTCTTCTCTTTCAACATGAATAGATTGATAATTATTTCTGTCCTAATTCCTAAAGGTAGGTACCATGACCTGTAATTCTTTTACATTCTTTCCCATTCACTTCTTAATAGCTGATACAGAATTTCACATTTTTCCCCTTTTTCAAGTCTTCTGTCTTCTATGTTCTTTTGAAGAAAACCATTCAAGTTTTATAAATCTCTTTGGTGAGATTAAAAAAAAAAAACAACATGTAAAGATAAAATTATATTCAATTCGTTTATCTAAATATTCTTCATCCTGCTTTTTTCAAATTCTCCCTGACATACTTATCCTTGTGATAAAACTCATTTTGTGAAGAATCTGGTCAAAACTATCTTTTTCTTTCTTTCTTTTATAATGAAAAATCAAAGGAAGTATTGAATTTAGTCTGTTGTGCATAATCTCTTTTTTGTTCTCCTTTCCTGTTGAGTAGGAGACTTTTGCTTCCTATTGAATAAGAGACTTTTGCTTCCTTTGCTTGATTTAATTTTCTATTGTGTTTAAAATATCTCTTCTTCTTCTTCTTCTTGTATCATATTTAATAGCCAACCTTTTGATTATTTTCATGTTCAATCTTTTGTCACTCCTTCATATACACACTTTGGCAACAGCAATTTTGTCAGTTGGCAATTTTTCCCCTGTTTTTCCCCCTTAACATGTCTGATTAGATTGGTAGTTTATTGGATTAACTGTCTTTCTTTTGAATTACATTAGTCTGATTGCTGTCCTTTTAATACTCTCACTTTCAGTTCTCCTGTAGAAAAACTTATTAGGTATAGATAATACTCTCCTGTATATAAAATACATTTATAGATTGCTTCAAATTAGGTTCTTTATTTGTGAAAGTTGTTGTCCTTACTCCGCTGATGTGGTGTGTCTTTTGTCCCAGAGTGAAAAATACAATTCTACAATTGCTTCCACGCAAATTATTTTCACCTGTTTTGTTTTAGAAACTGTAATCATAAGTGAGCTATTATTTTACTTTTGGTTTGGAGTACCAGAAATCACTGCACCAGGGTTTGGATATGTGGAGGACATGGATATGCTCTGAATGCTGTGGAGAGCTAATGCTGGAGTTGGGTCCTGGGAGGAGCAAGGAGCAGGGGCTGTGGGGGACCTGTGACCTCATGGAGGACCCACATTAGAGCAGATTGTTCCTGAAGGACTGGACTCTGTGGAAAGGACCCATGCTGGAGAAATTTGTGGAGAACTGCTGAAGATCATGAAGAATTGTATGTTAAATTAGTTTTCCCCAAGCTGAATCTGTTTTGTCCATGGTAATAATTGCCATAATGGGTGAAGCATCAGCCATTCCCTACCACAGCCCACAAAGTTTTCACCATATTTCCTCTCCCTCTCTTTCTGAGGAGATGGGTGAGACAGGATTTTGGCGTGCACCTCACAGGCAGAGAGGGTTGACTCACCACAACAGAACACTGTACGGATTTTTGTTTTGTGAATCAGCTTTTTTTCTTGGAAGTTCATGTTTTGCCAGAGGTGTTGCTTCATGGAATTTCATTTATAAAAAGAAACTAAGATTTTAACAAGGTTTTCATGTTTCAATCATTTATAGAACTGCAGATTAATCTTGCACTATTTGAAGGTCCCAGACAAATCTTGTCTGCTGGAGCTGAAAGCCTCATAACTTTATACTCCTCTTTACAGTCTTCTCCTTGACTTGCTGTAGTAGATGACTGCCGTCACGTCAATCTTCTATGAGGAAGATAAAAGACTGGCCAGAGTAATTAGTAAGGCAGCTTGTAGTGAAGATGAAATAAACCATGGCCAAAAGGCAGCATTATTATTGACAAGATATCTTTAAAATCTTTGGCTTGGTTCCAGTCAGGCTTCGTGTTTCCTGGACTTCTGGTCAGATAGGATTCACTCCCTCAGAAGGGGACCTTTAACATCTCATTCTTTCTTTTCTGATGTTGGAATAGCCACAAAAATCATTATCAGGACATAAAGTCTCTTTCATCTGGTTGTTCTGGTCATTGGTTTTCATTTGGTCTCAGCACAACACAACAGTTCTTAATCTTGAAGGACAATGGACATGGATGAGACTTCTGAAGAGTTGTCTTATTTATGTCACCCCCTTTCCTTCCTGCAGAACTTGTGTGCACCCACAAAGCTACTAATACCCTCTTGATATTTTTTTCCATTCTAAACATCCCTATTTACTAAAATCCCAACAATTCTTGACACTGGAGCCCCCACAACATCAGTGAGTATCCTGTCTTTCTGAAATATTCCACCTCAGATGATATTGTGTTCCCTGTGTGTGCTCTGCTATGAGATTTTTGTTTTGTGGGCTATTTATCTCTTCTTTAATTTATTATGGGTTGTGGGGGTTAGGGTTGGGTTGTTGTTGTTTGGGGTGTTTTTGTTTTCTTTTGGGATTTGGGGTGTTTTGTTGTGGTTTTTTTGTTTGTTTTGGTGGGGGTGTTTTGTTTGTTTGTTGTTGTTGTTGTTTGTTTGGTTTGACTTTGGTTTTGTTTTTTGTTTGTTGTGGTTGTTTGTTTGTTTGTTTGTTTGCTTGCTTGTTTTGTTTTATCCTACTAGCAACAAAAGCACCCTTTGTTTCAGGTTGATTCCCCAGATCCCTGCATGGGCTGAGTCTCCATGTTCCATGGCTGAGGAAGTGCTCACAGCAGTGCTGGATGTGTTTCCATTCTGCACTACTTACAAAAAACCCACACTACCTAAAGGTTAAAAATGGAGATCAGAGGTGATTTGGTTATATATATGAAGAAATCAATGAAATTTAGCAAGCCTCTGGAATTCTGTCACTGATTCTTCAAAGTAAAACTTCCTTTAGACTTTCTTAAAAACTGTAATTACAGTATTTAATCTGAAGGTGCTATGTTTTTGTTGTTAGACTGGAATTTTTGCCTAGTTTTATTAGGGAATTTTTCTCTCAAACTTCATAGCTTCTGTGCTGTTAGAAAAAAAGTCTACAGTACTTTTGTTATGCCTTGATGCCTTTGTTTCTCACATATTGCTGTATGATTTGGAAAATTCCCATAGTTAGTTTTCAGCTGCGGTGACTGAGTCAGTGCTTAAATCCGACAGCTGGTACTGTATGTCAGCACCTGAAGTAAATAACACTCTCAGTGATGTACTTGTCTGTCCCAATAAATATGTTCATTTGAAACTGTCAGTGGGAGATGCCATGATTTATTACAGCTGGAGTTCCACTGGAATAGAATAAGCACAGATATACAACAGAAAGGGAAACTGTGGTCTTCTCGCTACTTCAACTTGCTTTTCATTATATTATTTTACTGATTAATTTTCTGATAGGTCAGAAAATTACTTGTTTCAGTTATATTTCATAGCAACCTGTAGTTAGTATTCTGATTTACCAGATTTTTTTAAAAAAAATATATGAAAATTTAAGTGGCTGAAAGCGGGTATCTGAAACTTTATGAAAGTAGCAACAAATATTTTTATATTCTCTTTTTTAAAAATGGAATTTGGATATGGAAATAAGCTAGGCATTTTTCTCAACCCACATATTCTAGGACTCTTGATCCTGCAATCAGTTCAGGATGACCTTTTATACTGAGTTTGTTTTTCAAAATAAGACATTGAGGGAATTCTCTATTTTAGAAACTAAGGGCAGGGAGAGTACAGAGTAATCAGCCTAAGCAAGTCTAGTTTCATTATTCAATGGTTTGTCCCTATCCATCTCTTCTTGAGTGTTACTATTCAGGGGAACTGTAAAAAATCTCCACTGAACTGAGGATTCAGCAGAGTGGAAAAACAGAAGAGCAAATAGGAATTACAGAGGAGTCATGAAATAGAAAAAGAATAGAAAAGATCAGTGAGAAAAACTGGTAATAGAGGTGGGGGGGGGTGATTTTTTAATTATGCTTTAAAAAACAAAAAAAAAAAAAAAAAAAAACAAAACCAAAAAAAAAAAAAAACAACCAAAAAAATAAAGAAAATCACACAGACCAAAAACCGCATACTACTGACTGATACAGATACGTTTATGAAACCAAATGAGAATCTTTTCCTGAAAAATAAATATGCCAAGGGAGAAGTAGAAGAGAGATTACCACATTTATGCCCAAAGGATATTGTAAGTTTAAAAACAGAACCTGAAATTGATTTAGACAGAATTGATTAAACAAATGGACATGAACAAAAGCTACTTTTATTTTTGCAATAAAGAAACAATCTTAATAGGCAATTCTGTAACATTAGTAAACCAAGAGGCCAGCTTTTTCAAGTTTCCTAGCAATTAAAATTATTATTCTTCCTTAGCACTGTTTTTCAAATATTTTCAATTTCTTGACTGTTTTTGAAATTAACTAGCTTTCTTTTCTTTTCATCCTAAGCTATACTTCAATTTATCTTTTGATAATGCCTAGAGACTTCGTGGCACGTTATTGTTATAAATGAAAATCTCTAATTATTTTTGTGTGACCTGATACACTGCTTGCCAGAATGCAATCATAATAACTCAACAATCTAACTTCCTGAAAGCTGGGATCTATAGTCAGCAGTGCAAGAGGATCTGAGAAATTAAGAAACTCAGAAATATGCACACAAATGAAAAAAGGAACAGAAGGGAAAGTGTTTGAAAAAAAACAAAAAAAAAAGAGAAGAGTTAAGATTAAGAATTAAAAAGAAAAAAAAAGTGCAAGAAGAAAATTTTTAATAAAATATTACTGTGTTGCATCATGCGGACAAGACTGAGGAATATGGATAATCCAGAAGAGATTTGATAAACCAGTAGAAATCAAAGGAAAAAGGTTGAAGGAGAAAGGCAGAACCTGCTGACAACTTGAGCATCTTTGTCACACAGGGGAGATTGCAAATACAAAACTTAAGCTCCTCAAACCCATGCCTGTATTGGTTTGTGTTCAGGTCAGATAATAGAAAATGTTTTATAACTCTGAGCTGACTGGAGATTGAAACTCGATCTTATCGATTAACTTGGACTAAAAGATTGAGATTACCATATCTGTGGACATGTCCTAATGGCTGGATCATAGAGAGAAATGCTGAATCACAAAGTTCTTTTTTCTTTTTTTAATTAGCATATATTCCTCTTATGGTAAATGGAAATAATTAGACTTTTTTGTTTTGTTTTTTTAAAATTTATCTTTCAAAGTTTGTTGCGCAAATCAAATTTTAATGGCCTCATTCTTCAAAACCTTCATGGTTTCCAAAATGATTACTTGTCTATGAAATTTTGGCTTGAGTATTTGATCAGGAAAAGCAATGTTAGAACCCTTTTTGTATATTTCTGCAGAATAAAAATGTCAGAATTCAGTTGCGCATATCATTGATGTGTCAACTTTCTTTCACATGTGAAAGAGCTCAAGTTAAGAGAAAAGGTAATTGCTCATAATGGTGGAAATAAATTCAAAACAGAACTCTTTTGTAAGATGGTATGTTAACAGCTAGGAAATAAATGTAGGAAGAAGGATGGATGAATAAAGGAACATATCAAAAGCCAAGAGAAAAGTGAAGCTTTTTTTCAAATATTTTGACTTAGCTGGTCACTGAATACTGATTTCTGTTAATTGTTGAGTCTGTTGCTGTACATAAATCAGAAGCAAAATCTAAGGTAAAATAATGTTTCTGCCAAATGAGAGCTGTTTTGTTGTGTTCCATAACTCTGTTTAAGCAGAGAGCAATAAGGGTCAGTTACACAAAGTCCCTGGAAGAAGGAAATACTGTGATTTTTATCACAACTCTAAGTGACTCATCACAAATGTGATACACATCTACCCTTTGCCAATGATGTGCGGGGGAAAAGAAACACTGGCAGATCATTTTCAAAAGTGTGCCCTGGAAACAAGGAGTTCGAGGATCACACTTCACTGCCCCTGTGAAAATTGCACAGAAATCCTCCACAGGCTGAAGTGCACTTCCAAAATGACGAGGCAAACACCCTGGAGCTTCAGTACACGAGCTTGGTGTGCAGTAGAGCTGAAGATGGATAAAATATCCTTAAAACCTCAACTTCAATATCCAGCACCCATTTCAGCTGCAGGCAAGAGCTGCTGCATTCATTTCACAGAATCCCAGAATCACAGAATCCCCAAATCACAGAATATCCTGAGTGGGAAGGGACCCATGGGGATCAAGTCCAGCCCCTGGCCCTGCACCTCATAATTCTCAAGAGTCCAATCCTGTGCCCCAGAGCCTCTTCAGCTCTAGTGCTGTGACCACATCCCTGGGAAGCCATTCCAGTGTCCAGCCACCCTCTGGGAGAAGAACCTTTTCATAACATCCAACCAAATCCCCCAGTGCTTTGCTGAAATGTAGCCTCTGGCAGCCTAAGTGCCACTGAACATACCATCTGACAGGTCATTTGCATAATTTCATGATGTCTTCTTTGTATTTTACTGATGGGATTTTTTTCTATGTTTCACACTTATTTTCTAAAAAGATGAGCTTTTGTTCTCTTTCCTTCCACAACAGATGTGAGGAGGAGGAGAAATATATATTGGTAAGAGTTTGCAAATAAAAAGAGCTCTTCCTCTTCAAAGAACAAATATGTGCGTGACAATATGTTCTGTATGAAAAACAGCAATGCACAAAGGAGATCTATAGCCAAATAAATTAATGACACATGCTCAAGTATTACGTATAAATCAAATTAATTTTATTTCAATACATGAGCAAAGACTTTAGCATGTGACTTACTCTCTTATTTCCTCTTTGCTCTCCACAAAGCCACAGAAGTTTTTAATGTGCACAGCTCAGTAAGATATGTCAAAGAATGGTACATCAAGTTATCTTCCTATAAATACAAGAAAACTATGATATAAAATATGAGTGGAGGAAGGAGCTGTGATACATGAAAAAAGAAATCCAGTGTGAAATTTATTCATCAGTAGTACATCCATGAAGTGTTAAAACTAATCAGGAACAGCATTTTCTGTGACCCTGAAGAGGTTTGTTGCTCTTGTGTTGATTATAGCCTATTACACTTACATTATCAACAAAACTAACTGATCAGACACAAGAATCTTCAACCCATCTGGGATGCAAGACCTCCCTCCCTCCATTCAAGGTGTTATGTTTCTGACTAATGTAGCAGATTCTCGTGCTGATTTCCCATATGCAATTTAAATCCTAAACTTTGCATATTTCCAGTGTTAAAAATTGGTTAGTTGAGCATGTAGATTACAGGATTAAATCTAACCACAGTTGGAGGAAAAAATAAAACAACAGCATGAACCAGTTCTGTTTCCTCTGATTCTTGATCCTAAACTTTTATAACAGTGGTCGTTTTTCAGTGTTCTGTCCTTTGCTTCTTTAGTCTGAACGGTTGATACAAGTGTTTTTAAAAGCTTGTACTGCGTTAGCAAGCACCTACTTTTCAGGATATATGTATGTGTATATATATATGTGTGTGTGTGTGTGTGTGTACATATATAACAGAAGCCATATGGCACCCCATTTTGATGTGATTAATACTTGCAATCTGCCAAATCACTGGAGATGCTGCTTTATTCTTTTAAATCTTTCAGTTCAGTATCCTGGACATTGCTATGGCAAAAGGAACATCAAAGGAAAAGGAAATATATCTGCAATGTTATCCATGTCAGAATTAAGGTGCAAATGTTTCATCAACTCAAGAGCTATACACAAAATCAGTGCTAACTCCAGGAACACCAAAGTCTAAAACAATCCAGGATGTTATGTATGCATCTATTAGCTCCCTTGTGTACATCACTTTTCTCTTCCTGGGCATTTCATTCTTCTGGGAGAAATGAACTGTCAGAACGAGAAGAAATCTAAAACAATCTGCTTGGGTAACTTTGTTAACTGCACTGCAGTTAGCAGCACTGCTGCAATTCTTTGTCTGTGCATTCAGGAGACATGGAATAGAAAATAGAAAAGAATCATGGCTGTGGCCCTCTGCTTTTCCCAGAAGAGGTAAAGGAAGCTGAAACATCAGCTCAGAAGAGTCGCTCTGAGCACACAGAAAACTATTTAGCACCCCATTAAAAAAAAAACCTCACACAACTCAAAACAACACAACCTCAGTGTGCCACGGGTTGAGAGCAGGAATGATGGAGGAAGAGCTGTTCTTTGCCAGGACCCAAAAGGAAATTTAAATTCCCCTGTGCTGGTTGGGAAAGGTGCAATTTACAAAAGTGCAAGTAAGACAAAGAGACAAAACAAAGAAGCAGAACAAAAGAGCAATTGCATTCATCCTCAATGAAAGGAAAACTCCCTCCTGGCCCTGCCCTACTGGCAAATTCATTTATCTCCAGAAGGTGAGCAAAGCCCTCTAAACAAACTGCTGAAAGAGTTCAGTGGAGCTACTGCACAAAAGCATTTGATTTCTCGCTGCTGTAACATATAATGTTTCAGAGAAAGGTAGAAGAATGTCTACTTCCACTAAAACAATAAAAAAACTCAGAAGTAAAATTTTATTGTGCTTTACCATCTAGAACAAGTGAGGGGAAGCAAAAAGTATACCAATGGGTGAAACTGTTTGGAACTCTTAACTGAATCTCATCACACAGTTATCATTAAATTAAATCTTCTGTATTCTTCCTGCTTTTGAAATAGGTGTTTGGAGTGCAACAGAATTATAGATAGACTTAGTTCAATATAAGTGCTAAAGATGAAAAATTACCCTGGTAAAGCTAGCCTAACATTTTTTCAGTGCCAACTGTTGCTATGTCATACATCAATATACCATGTCATAGACATTTTGTCTTTAACAGCAACTGAATGCTTTTTCTGTGAATCCCTTGAGAAAATTTATTCTGTGTTTTAATAACTGTTACTGTTGGTCAGTTTTGATATTTGTCGAATTTTCTTTTCAAAAGTTTTTGGATTTTTAACTTTTTTTATTATTCATAACAATTCTTGTGGGTTTCTGTATGACTTCCGTTCTCAGTATTTTCATCTTAAACTTCTTGCTGAATGTTTCCTTGAACACAGTCATTTAACTGTTTATATATGCTTAATTCCTCTGCTCTTTCTCAATAAGTCAGCCACTCCAGCCACCTAAATAACATTTTGTACTGTTCTCTGTTTTATATCTCTCTATAACTAGTAGATAACAAATCTTCTCAACTAAATACAAAAGTGGTCACTAGTCATTTATTGTTCATCCATCACCCAAAAACACAAGGAAGTTTCTTAGCCAGTTAATTGGACTTGACTTAAATATAGAGTTGGTTCTTACCTCTATTATCCATGCAACACAACTCCAGTGATAGCAGCATAAAAAAAAGGTTATTTCTATTTATATATGTGTGTATAAACCAGACAATGAGCTTAATCAGCTGTACAGCAATCAGTTTATCTCCCTCATTCTTCTTATTGGAAATCTAATATTTTTTTAAAAGACTACATATATGTCTTCCATTCTGTCATCTTTCTCAGCAGTTCACTACATGTTTTGTCACTTTTTGTCACGCTGCTTCTCTTTTTGCATCATTTAAGGATGACACAGCAAGACAGAGACCTTACATTTGCAGCCATTAAGCACATCCCAAACATCATTTTGGGTTGAACACCAGGTGCAGTTCTTCAGCCAAGTCCTTATCATGGAATTCTGTTTACATAATAGTCACATAAAGATGATTTACAGTACAGGTGCTTCAATACTTGCATCTAAATGGATAATGGCCAGAGTTTTTTGTTCAATGCATCATTTTATATTACCATCATTAAAGAAAAATGTAGCTTGCTGTGCAAGGTATATCATCAATTTTATTGGAAATAGCAAACAGAGAGGAACTGTCCCTTCTGGGCACTGGCCTGTTTCCTTTTTGATGAATAATTGTCCTTGAGAAAATGATGTTGCACCATTATTGTATAGAGAAGAAACATAAACACCAGGCTTAGTGAGAAGTTGCAAATCTCAGGGATTCGTAATGTATCTTCAAGGGGAAATGGACTGACTTCTGATAGTAACCAAATTCTACCACAACATGCAGATTAAATATGTTACCAGAACAATAATCAAAGCTGTTTGCCCCTTTGCTGCTTTACTTCACAAGTTATTGTCCTGTGACATTTGTATATTCAATCAAACTTCTCTCAAGATGTTCTAAGTTTTAAACTCTTTCAGAGAAACAAATGCAGAGTGACTAAGAACCCTTAGCGATGTAACCCAAGCCAAATGTTAACATCATTCACCATGGAAGGTAACTTTATATTGAAGAAGTTTCCCAGAGTCCCTCATAGGTTGCAGCCTGATAACAAATTATGTAGCACAATTGAATGCAAAAATCACGTTCCAGTTTGTTTCAAATTCTAACTAGTATGAAAAACTAAGAACAAAAACGTAAAGGAAAAAGTTGTGTTGTGGTAAATACCTGTTTCTGTCAATCCAGAAAGGGTCCAGAAATCCTTTTACTTGTCTTACTTTCATGTAGTTAAGAGGATATATAACTCTCAGAGTGTAGAAAGCAATGGCAAGAATTAAGAAACTAGACATTGTTATTAATATTATTATTATTAAATTTATTATTGTATTACTATATCTATTACTAGTCTTGCTATTCTTACTATTACCAATATTTTAAAAATACTTCTGTCTCCTTAGTTTTTACATATTGACAATAAAATATTGATAGTCAGAACAGAAAAACTGAAAGTAGGTGCAGTGTAATATGTCTCTTTAAAGGTTTGATTTTGTTTTGGTTTGATTTTTCTATATTACGGTAAAAAAAAAAAAAAAAAAAAAAAAAAAAAAAAAGAGGGCTTTTTATTCTGTTAAAATAACATCGTAAACTTTTGCTTTCTTAATATAATTCAACATAATTATTTGTCTCTGTGCAAGCAATGTCTACTTAAATTGTATTAAAAGTGTGAACTTGTGAGCTTTACTATTTCTAAATTTAATAGAAAATAAAATCTTCATATGATGTACTTCAGATGAAAGAAAGATATTCCTGGGCCAGCTCTAAAGTGCTAGGAAAAGGGATGTGTAATAGTACCACTCTCTGCACATAAAGTAGAGTGGTGCCAAGAGGAGCTGCTGTAATAGTGGCAGTAAAAATGGAAAGAAAAGAGAATGTAGGGAAAAGAAAAGGCAGTTTGGGTGCTCGGATGATTTAAAATGCCCAAACTGAACAGCAGCCAGGGGCACTTTCTTGTATTTACACTTTGACTTCTGTTAAAGGAAGTCTTTCCTATGATACCCTTCTCTTAGAAAGGTTAATGGATAAAGACTGTGCAGTGTTCTCCCTTTAAAACCCCTTTTAATCTCACATCAGATACAGTAATTTTAGCATTCAGAAGTAGCAGGGATTGTTCCTGCAGTTTAGAGACCTGTGGTAGAAAAATAGGGAACAGCAAGGGCCAACACTTTGTGTCTGTTAACATTCACAGCCAACACATCCTTGCTACACTTTCCCTGCTAGAGGATCTTATGAGTTTTATTACTTCAGTGTTTCTATGGAAATGTCCATTTTCTCAGCACCAGTCAGGCTATTAAAATTTAGATTGTGAAAATATGTTCCAGAGCACATTGAATGACTTTTGCCTTTGTTTGGCTTTTTTTTTTTTTTTTTTTCACTTCTTTCAACGTTAAATGTAGACTTGAAATTCAGTCTCAGCTACACTAAGTACTTCTACACTTCAAAACCTGTGACCATCTCTTATAACACATCTTAAAGCTGGATATGTCCTTTAGATAAGTCTGAAGATAGAAAAAAAATGCTATAATTCCTATTATTGCTTCCTGTTTGTGAGTTTGGGCTTATTAAAACTTTTTCTTTTTCAGTCACCTTAATAAAATAATATAAATAAATTTACAAGACCCCTCTAATACAACACTTCGGATGCAGCAAGTTACTCTACCTTTTTCCATTGGCTAGAGGCTGACTATGCCAATAAAAATGCACAAAAGCAAAAGAAGATTTTTTTCAAAAATTGCTGCTGGATGAATCTGCCAGGCACAGCCTATGAGAATCGTAAATAAGTAGATCAAACTGTAGTACATTCTGATGGACTGGAGGTATACATATATGGTCTTGTTTGCACCTAACACTTTCTATTAGCATGATGAGTGGAGAAAAAGGGATAGAGTGAGGAAATCCCTGTGTATGTTTTTTAAAATGCATATTGATTAGCATTTTAGCAAAATGCAGTTGACCAAGTACAAAATATTTTGATACTGGCAGAGATTCTTTATAAGAAAGAAAGAAATAAGGATAAAATCTGTAGCTATATGTAGTGGAAAACCAAAGAAAAACAAAATAGATTGTATTTTAAACTGTTTTGAAATCTTGTACAAAATCTGTTTAATTAAGAGGTATTAAGATGAAAGACAAGTATTAATGTTTAATATACACTGATATAATATAATTTATCTGTTTTGCAACAAATATTTAATTGTATGAGTCCATTAGGGGTAGCATTTTAATAACTCCTGTTAAGTGTTTTCTTCAACAGTAACTAAAACAATTATAATCCCATTTCCCACCAAAACTTTACTGAACTCCAGTTTTGCTGGATTAGTTAATTTTCATCAGCAAGCTGATGTCCAACAACTATTCAGGAGGAAGGAAGAGGTGCCCTGTGTCTCAGCATAAACAGATGTCCAGCCACAAGAGTAGAAAGTATTTAAAGTTCTCTTATCAGTCAGTGTTAATTGCAAAGAATTTTAGTGCAAAGACATCTAAAACTTTGCTTCTACTTGAGGAATTTTTTGGGAAGAAATGGCTGAAAAGGAGCTGTATGCATTGCTCCAGCAGTGACAGCAATAGCAGCATGGATGGAGTTTGTATTTGCCATCAGGGTCTGTGTGCATCTATTTAAGAATGTATATTGTATTCAGTAAAGCAGCTAAGGGGTGTTACCTTGCATGAAAATGAGTATGTGACAATTTAAGTTAATATTTTAATGTCATATGACTGGCTGATTCCCTTTCCTAATAGTCTTTGAGCAGTAAATATTTTCTCTTAGTATCAATAAATTATTTCTTGTTAGTGAAATGAAGACAAAATTAGAAATAATTCTTCATTATACTTCCCCAAAAGCTATTTCAGGGTAGTCTATTTTCTTTAGGAATGTGCAGTCCACATATGTATATCAAATATAGTTAGGATGTGTCCAGAAGATTTTTTTTTCCCATTGTTTCTTCTTTAAATGAAGTCTGAAGTACACTAAAACTATACAAGATTTTTTTTTCCCAATAAGCTAATCATTCAGTTCCAATAGTCCCTTTTCAAAAGCATTCTGATTTATGGATTAAGGTTGTGGCAAATTAAATTTTTAGGAAAAAATTAAGCTTTTTCCCAATTCTTGGTCTGACATATGGCAGAAGAACCTTCATGCAGGAGAATAGTTGCAAGGGAAAATAAAAACTCCTACAGCAAATGCATAAAGGTGAGGCCAAAACATTGTGGGTTGTCTGTCTTCTTTTTACTTGGCTCTTTCCTGCCTTCCAGCACAGAGGAGACTCAGAAGTTCTGTCTATAATATATTATTTAATATATTTCCTTATTTTTCTATAGTGCTTCAAAAGAACCAAGTGCATTTGGTCCATGTTGAAATTCTGGGAATGTCGCATGGGGAGGTAAAGTTACACTGGGATTTTGCTCTAGAGATTTTTGTCTAATTGGTCCCTGAGGTGACCAGGCATATAAAACAGTTGCTAACCTAAAGCAAAAGCAGGAATATATTTAAAAAAACACTAAGGAATTTAATCCTCTTCCTCCTCCTTCCCAGCAGTAACAGCGGACTTGTTAAAGAATCATGGGACTTCTGAGAGGCTGAGGTGAGAGTGGAAGAATGCCTTCCTTGCTCTCATCCTCTTTTTCCTCGCCTGTATCATTTAATAATCACCTTAATTAAATCCTGCTTGAGTGATTTAACCTCATGGTGTAAAAGTGCAGCAGAAAGCATGGGGAGGCCACTCCTACCCTCTTTAGTACAAGGGATTGTGGAGGTCCAACTCCTCCACAGTCGCTCTCACGAACAGCAGCCCTGGCTCAGGCCAAGGAAGGTCTGTGCTATACAGAAACCTGCCTTCTGCAGCAGCTGTGTGCAGGTGTGTAAGGAAGAGAGAAAATAGATCAAGTGCTGCTGAGAAATGATCCTTCACCCAGCAGGTTCTGCTGGCCACTGTTTTAGCTTTGGAGGTTTCTCAAACCTGCTGTGCTATTTCTACTTGAAAACTTTCAAAGCTTGCCCAGTCTTCCATCAAATCTGTATGAACTGTCAGTATCTTTACACTTCCCTCAGCAGGGGTTTATACAGGTTTCTTTCTGTGTGAAAAGCTGTCTTATCTTACTGTTTTCAGCCTTGTTCCACCCACTTTCATCCTTTCCCTAGTAGCCTCCTCGTGCCTGTGTTGGAAGATGTGACAAATAATTTGTGCTCCTGAATTTTATAGATCTCTCATACCATACAAGCTCTGCTTTCTGATTAGGCATTCCTAAACTCCTTCCCCACCCCCCCCCCCCCCCCAATTTATTAATCATTTTAAGTGAGGGCGGTCAGTGTTTAAAGAAAAGAGAAACATGGATTTATGTGGTAGTTTAATGCTGTTTTCAGAGGAGTTTTTATTGTTTCTTAGTAGCTTCTGACAGTAGATTTACTTTTGTCACCTAATGAGTTTTCAGATCAAGTCTTCACAGAACTATTACAGCCCCAAGATGCTGTTACATCCTTCATGAATTACGTTGCTTAGGAATTATGACTTATGCACCTTTCATTTATGTGTCTGTCCATGATAAATTTCATTAGTGGTTTTGCTAGCACTTTGGATTAAAATTTCCTTTTGGTGTTTCTTTGTTTCTGTTGTCTTCATCATGATCAATAACTTATATGATTAGAAACCTTTCCTTCTTATTAACCATTCTACTTTTTTTTTTTTTTTTTAATTTTGATAAATGAGTAAATACTGTTATCAGTTTCTCATTTTATATAAAACAAGTATTTAGCTGTGTCACAACATTGTTCTCAGCCCATGATTACTTGTTTTCTTTAGAGTTTTTGCTTTTTTTTTTTTTTTTTTTTTAGGGTTAGCCTCTTGAAATGTAAGTCTCTGTGTTTTAAACCTTGTAAAGAAACTCAAGAGGTTTGTAAGGAGGTTTTTTCCAACAACTTCATCTGTCTTATTTTTTTTTCAAGAATTTCTTTGATGCATTTTTCTTTTCCATAGACATTTGGTTTACTGACCTCAACTTACATGGATAGTACCTGGATGGTTTGTTTCTATTTCCTTTTTGTTTGGTGCAACCTTTGTAACTTAATGCAAAAGTGACGCTAAGTGCAATGTTAAAGATCCTTCAACTAAAGCTTCATTTTCCACCCTAATTCATACTCACTGCAGCTTCAGGCAGACCTACTGACCCTCTCACAAGGAGTTCCAGCATGGATCTCTAGATTTTTCTCCTCAGTGAATATAAATTAAAAAAATCACTATATTTCTTCAGTAGTTTTCCCTCTTTAAAGCTCCTTTTTTATTGATCATCAGCTGACTATGTATACAGGCTGCAATATTTTTACTCCATGTAGATTTGCAGACAATGTTTATCCAGAAATTTTTGATTTATCCTGTCACAGTTTGATTCTATTTACTTTATCTAAGTGCAGCTTCTTGTTTCTGGAATATGCTGCCTCTTTCTAATACTTTCCCTTACTATTCTACTTAATCACATAAATTATTCTGTCTTAATAAGCAATGTACACTGATGCCTCACTAACAGTGGGATGCTCTGCAGTGTTCTCCTCATGTCTAAAAGGATTATATTTTAGTTATGCTTCTTATCTTCTTCTTAATGTTTTCATAGTTCCATCTTTCAGTGCAGTCACAGAGGTTTCAGTTTGATTCTGTGGGGATATCAAATTATAATACACTGCATTTGGTAGTAGAGGATAATTTAAATGAATGATTTGGGTTCAGCTCCTGCCCACTATTGGGAATGAAGAAATGAGTTTTATTTTCTCTCTTGGGCTGCATAACTGTTATGCTTGAAACAATCAGGGGTATTGTATAAAAATATATTTTCTGGACACAACCTACATTGAAATGTGAAAGTGGTCTGGGCACTGAAAAAACTGATCTGCCAATAAAGGTTCAAAGCTGCACTTAGGGAGGAACAGTCTGGATGTGAGGAAGCATCTGTTTACTGAGATGGAGGTCAAACCCTGGAACAGACTTCCCAGAGATGTGGTCCATGCCCCAGACCGAATTTCTGTTTGATAGAGCCACAAATATTTTTATTTTGATGGAGCAACTTGAATGTTGCAACAACATTTGAAGAAGAGACAGATTTCTGAGAAAACTTTAAAGGCTCCAATCATTAATTTATTTAGCTGTAATAATCAGGTTGGCCACTCAGCCCTCTGTAGAGGGGCATATAATCAGAGCTTGACCATCAGCCTTGAATTATCATCAGCATCAAAGTCCCGCAGTACCCTGAAAATATCTATTGCATATATTAAAATTATATTTCCTAAAGAGGCAATCAATTGCAAATCATAATCAGCAGCTCCTCAGACAAATTGCTTACATAGACTGACATTCAACTCTTTTCTTCTGTTTTCTTATTTTTCTTCCCCTGTTCTCCGTCTGCTTTTGTCAAGCTTAAAACAAAGAATATACAAGAGCACTCTATAAGAGTTTTTTTTGGTTTTTTTTGTTTTGTTTTTTTATTCTGCTTTCACTTGCATGGCAATTTTATTTTTTTTTTAACCTCTGAAGGCATTAATATCTTTTTCATTAAATTTTTGTTGGAATATTTTGAAATATAGTCGTTAAGTTGACTGGTTGCTGGAGGTCACACATTGCTTGAAGCAGACCTCTATTAACATGCAAATTGCAGTTTCACACCAGTGGCCTCTTTAAAGTCAAAGGGGGAATAAAGTTTTCAGATTGGAGTTGGGCAGTCAGAATACCAAGAAGGAGTGTGTTTAGAACACTGGGAGTTCAAATGAAAATTCCAAGTGGATTTATGTCTTTAAACCCCTGTAAAATTCTATATTTGTTAAGGATTTATTCTTCCAAGTGGTAATGCTTTCTGTAATAATGTGGTTTATTTCCTGTTTTTCCTTGCCATTGTTTTTCTTTCTCTTGCTCCATAGAAATAAAGTTTTGGAAGGACTATGCCAGGGGTTTGACATCTTTGTTGTCAAAGCAGCCGTGTCATGTAATCAATGATTAATGTCAAACCATGTCTTGATGAATTTGAGTGTGAATGGTGTTCACACAGCGGACGTTCTCACTCCAATTTCTGGTCTGTTGTGTTCAGGGTAATCGTATTGACATTTGTCCTTGTGCCAGCAGTGCCTTAACTTTCCCTCTTTACTCCCACCAGTGACTTTGGGTTTTTGCTTTCTATTTGGAGAAAGCAATCACACACTCCTTCAGCCTTTGCTTTCTTAGCTGAAACACACCAAACTCCTTTAATAACACCCTGTTTGATAGGATGGACACCATCTCTCTTTTTCGAAGAGGGCTTTTTTGAGTTGAGCTTATTTAAATATCTCACTGCATGCAATATTCCTGATTTTACAAATTATTTTTTAATGGTAATTCCTTTGGCCTGTGGTGGTAATCCATATTCAGTCATGGTTTCTTTAAGGAAAAAAAAAGCTATGGGGGGGAAACCCCTGGGGAGAAGCTACTTTAATTACTGGACACTGTAACCCTGAGGAGGGTGATAAAAAAAAAAAAAAAAAAAAAAAAAAAAAAAGGAAAAGTTTTGTTAGACAAGGAAGCACATCCCTTTAAAGCTATTGGATAAAAAGTATAGTTATAGGCAATATTATGGTAAAGCTCTCTTAAAATATAAATCGGTGGGAGTTGCTAAGGGAAGAAAAAGCTCCAACACCCCAAAAAAGTTTAAACAACCAATCAAAGACTGAAACACAACTAATCACCCCACAGAACATGACTTTTGAACTTTAGTATTGATCTTTCAATAACTGGAGTCTCTGACTTTCACTTTTCCTGATAATAGCAACCTCCAGACTTCCAAACCAGGGTTTTTTTTTTAAATCTTTTAATGATAAGTCTATGCCTCAGAGCAACTTGCTTAATTTGTTGTAAGGAAGGAAAATATAATTTATTCTTTTTAAAAGAAGATCAGAAACTTACTTGTACCATGAAAAGTAAGATGAGTTGAAGTTGTGCTTTCTACATAAGAACGTCTTTTTTATTCATTAGACCAGCATATGCTGTTTTCACTAACTGTATTTTCTATAGCAAAATATTCATTTTGCATGACATTTTATTAATTGTATCATTGAATTATTTTATTATTGTATTAAATTATATCAGGAGGTAAGGTAGGTATGCTTTCATCAGTTCATGAAATTCTGTGAAGGTGCAAAACAGATAAAAATGTCCTTTAAATTTGTGTTCGGCAGGTTGTTTCCTATTGCATCTGGGGATCTGGGGGTTCGAGTAGTCAGTTTGTTTTTTTTGGCTGCTCACAATTCCAGTAGCCTGGGCAGCAATTAAACATCAGCACTGTGTGTGTGTTGTATTTCCCTGATCAAGAGCTGGTATATGTGTAGCCTACAAATTTTTGGATTTAATGTGCAGGTCCTTCTATAGCTCTATCAGATGATTTTATATAAAAACCCTCTTCAAACTCCACATAGATTAAAAAAAAATTCCCCAAATCAAAACCAAATAAATAAAACCATGCAGGAAAACCCCAGGCATGCAGCCAGGTGAATGAAACTCTGTTGAACTTTTTCTGTGTCAAAAGTTCTCACCTGTTGAGAACATTAAAAGCAATGGAAATCTAGGATGGGAAGGATTGAGCATGTATAATGTCTGTAGAGACTGGCCTTGAGCTGGGTAAAATGTGGTTAGGTGTAGCTGCAATTAATTATTTGGGAGAGCAAGAAGTTTCACACAGGAATATGGATACATGAGATGTGATACCTGAATTCCTGGAATCCAGTTTGTAATGAGCACAGGGGACATCCAGGCAGGCCTGAAGAACCTGCCAGGAATGTGACCAGGGTGAAGGTAATTTCTCAAAGCCAGCCTAGCACTCAGATGCAATGAAGCAGCATGGACTCGTGAGAGGGGCAGATTTCCCCAGCTCTTATCTTGTCTGTGAGTGCCCAAGGAAAGCTGAGTCCCTGTGCCCGACCTGTGTCCTGTTATGGGGACCCTCACTGAACAACCCTGCTGGGTCGGAGGGTGGTTTGGGGGAACTGTTTAGGGACACACTCCAACAGCATAAGGATCTTTCTCTTTATGTTCCCCACTGCTGGTGACTGCCAGTGCCCATGAAGGATTCACACCATCACTTTGTGGAATAACACTCTTTATTCATGCAGGACTGTGACAGGTTAAGGACAGTGATACAACAATACACAGACACAATCTTATACCAAATAAAAATATTCAGCACACACTGACTACATTTTTTACCCAACAGGTGTCCCTGTAGAAGAGAAGAAACATTCAGCTTTTCAACTGTAGTTACAACAGAGTTTTCCCTAACTTTTCCATATTCTCAACCTAATTTTACACAATTTCTTTGTGTTTAGGTGGAGCCTGAGTGTCTCAAGTCATGTGTATGTTTGTTACAGATTGGAGCAAAATTCTTACCCTTCACCCTTAAAGATATGGTCAATAAAGTCTAGAGTACATGCCCAACAAGGAGTGGTCACACCTTGAGGGTACAGAATACTTGGAGCTAATTTCACAGCTAATTTTCTAATTCTCTTAACAGAGAACCCCAGGATATCCTGAGTTGGAAGGGACTGATATTGATCATTAAAGCCCAGCTCCTGGCCCTGCACAGGACACCTCAGGAACCCCCCCATGGGACACTCTCTAATAGTTATATATCCCTCTTAAATTGTGGTGCCAACATTGTACACATGCAAGGACCTTACTGCTTTATTTTTTGTGTTTGTACTAAAAAAAGAAAATGAAAGTGATACAGAAGAAATTCAGTGGTGCCATTTGAAAGTTACTAAGTAATATTTCAGTGAAATACACCTGGTTCTGCAGAAACTGTTTTTTTGACATAGAAAAATAAAAGATGAATTAATTAACCTTTCCTACATTATTTGTCTGAAAAGGATTCCTTAATGAGAATACAGTTATAATAGACTTGTGTTCATAAATACTTTCACCATTTGTTGATGGAAAATTCAGTCCTCAAAGAAAACAAAAATATTCATTTTCGTATTCTGAGTGCAAATTGCACCTCAATGAACTACTATTTCTTCAGGGAAAAAAAAAAAAAAAAAAAAAAAAGACGACTGAACTAGCAATGTTTTTAATGCATATCAACTTTTTTTAAAGCCAGGCTAACTGGTAAATGAACATGTTCTCTATTTTACTTTTCTTTCAGTCTAATGAATAGATTATTAACCTTTATGGTTTATATTCATGCCCTTAACATATTTATGTCTGGATTCTTAAATTGCTACAACAATGCTGTTTACCAACTGTCTGAAACACAGGGGTTCAGAAGCAGGCATAGGTAATAAATATAATGAAAGAAATCATTCTGATTATAATTACTGGAAAAATGATGCAAAAGATGTTCTGTTTTTTGTAATCATTATTGCGTAATCTCATAGCAATTGTACTCCAATTTAAATGTTTGAAATACAAGATTATAGTCTCTCAGTATGTGGACTCTAACTCTTGTTCTCTCCTGAAACAAATGGAGAGAAGAAATTTTTTCAAATGTTGATGCAATAATTCCTAAGTTTGTATCTGTACTACCTTGGCAATGAGATGTGTGCTAATACAAGTGGATCAGCCTCTTAAAAAACATTATGAACTACACATTGGTTCAGTTTCCTTTGCATAACAATAGATCATAGGGTTTGAACATCATTACTGTATGTGAAAATCATAAAATGTCAATTATGCATAATGACTTATCAAAACCAGCATATACTATTAGCCCTCTGGAAATGTGACATGATTAGCATGTTTGTTGTTCAGTCTGAGGTTTTTTAATTGACATTGCTGGTACTTCAGTAGCCACACTTTATGTCCATTTTAATCCTAGTTGGTTTTAAAATATATTTACAGCTTGAATGTACAATTTTAAAGGGCACAGATAACCCTCCAATTTTAAAGATAGATACTAAAACAGATATACTTTCTGGGTTGTTTTGGTTTTGGTTTTGGTTGTTTTTCTGGGTTTTTTTTCAAAAAATACAAAATTATTATTTACGAGAAGAGGAACACAGGCTAAACACAAATTATTTCTATGTGTAAAAAATTACTTTATTCTTAGATACACTTTATTGAACTTCACACAGGATCATCATAAAGATCAATACTGGGCAGTTATTAAAAAAAAAAATTCTTTTGCCTCACATCCATCATTTCCAAAATAAATTTGCCTCTATGGATAAAGAGCTCAACTCGAACAAAGAGATAGATTGTCTCAAAAAGCAAATAGAAGTTTTCATTTCAAGTATGGATTTTCTCATTCCTCAGAAGAAAAGGTTTGGACGAAAACCATAAAGTACAAGTGCATTAATTTCAATTTCTTCTTTTCATATCCAAGAAGTAGCAATTTTGTTAGAATCAAGGCTCCCAGCTGTACACACAAATCTATTTGCCTGTTAAACCACTTTAAATAACAAGTGCTATAGAGATGCTGCTGTGCATTGATCAGTTGTAGCTTGTAAAGTAATCTTAACACCTCAAAAGTTTATCAGTAATTGAAGCAAGAAAATTATTTTGGTGGCAACAAATGTGGTCAGAAAGTAATATTGTTCTTGTTCTTTTTCACTGAGCAGTTCTGCTATACTTTTGGATTTTAGATCTTCACATTATTTTCTCCTCTTTCAAGATCTAATTTATGGTGGTTTTTTTATTACAAAAATAACCAAGTCTTCCTTAGTAAAGCATAAGATCTTCAGATAGCTCAATGTGAGGAAATTTGACCTACAGCAGTTGAATTCTTTGATATGAGCTTTTGGGCACATTTTTATGCCCCAGAAATGCATAAGAACAGCTATTTAGAAAACATGTAAATGTTGCTATCAGAAATATTGACACTTTTTCATGAAATGGCACTCAAAAATTGGGTGCCCACACAGGAATTCATGCAGTCCTATTCTGAATTTAAGGCATGTTTTGGATTTAGTCTCAGATCCAGATGGAAACACTGTTTCCTTGTCTACAGTTTTCATTACTTTGTCTAAAAGGTCTCTTGAATACAAGTAATTGAGATTGTCACTTCTCTTCTTCAGATGACCCGAAAGAAAAACAAAATTGAATTCAGTGAATAGCAACCGATGGAATATGTGCCTGCCCTATTTGCAGTTAGGTGCATTCACTCAGGCTTTTGCTATTTCAGAGAACTCCCAGAGTGATTCCTGATCAAGCAGAAACCCCTTGCATCAGCTGTTGTGAGAAGTTATCTAAACCAGAGTCTGCTCATCCCCACTGCTCCCACAGAGTTTTTCACTCTTGGTAGGTGACTGCTACAATGACATTTTATGCCCTTTAGTGTCACTCCTACCATTTTAAGAAACATGTTATTACACAGAGAGATTATGATGAGGAATGGAAAAATTGACTCTTCCTAAATGCCTTCCCTGTTGTTATATTTCGAGGACAGTTATAAAACCAGAGATGAAATCCTGGAATTGATAAGATTTAAATGTTCTCCTTGCTAAAGTACTGGAACAGTTTTGCACTGCTAGACCTGCAGTAGTGTAGATAGTGAAAAATAGACAATTCATCTCAGTAATTTGGTAAGTAGCAGGCAAAACATAAAAATTAAACCCTAGTTTCCAAGTTAAATATGAAATTTTAGAGTCAGCATGTGGAGAGTAAACATTATCATTGGCACACGTCTATATGTAAAATTCTGAAACTTTCCAGTAAGTTCTACAATTTTAGGTTGCCTAATATTCAAAGTTGATTTTAGCTACTTAATTCTTTTGTCTGAGCTTAGACATAAAACTGGAGTTTGAACGAGAGCTGTTTCTGAATGTTTATAGCTGGAAAATACCTCTTACTTTTAAGCTTGTTGCAAATTCTTCTCTTAATAAAATATATCATGGTGTGAGATCACTTGGTAAATACATAGATTTGTTTCATATTAAAGTTCTAAAAATTGTTAATATACTCTAGAGAAAGAGCCCAGGACATTTTATAAAGCTTTTGGAAATAAAAAACACTCTTTTTTGAGCTTAAATATTCTTTTGTCAGGGTGAAGCCATTACCTCTTGTCCTACCATTACATGTACTGATAAAAATTTCTGATGTTTCTTCAAAAGCTTTTTCTTTCCTAGCAGACACTCTCTACTTGTTTGAAGGTAAATTTTGGTCTCTGGTTTCATGGCTCTTTGTCATTCCCATAATTGTATTTTTGGATAGTCCTAACTTTTATTGCTTTTTCTCCATGTTGTTTTGTATACTTTGTCTAAATTCAGTCAAATCTGTCTGGTTTCATGTCATTCATGCCTTGTGAGGTTATGACAATTATCAGCAAACAATGCCAGGAACCAGATGGCAGAAAAACACCTGCACTTCTCATTAAAATGAGGCAGAAAGAGAGTCTGGTCCTGCCACACCCTCAGCGAGCGTGACCTCAGTGAATCACGGTGCATCACAGCAGCCACTGCACAGAGAGACAATATTTAATCTTCCCATTACCATATAAAACAATATATGCCATATTCCACTTAATTAGACTAGCTGCTTTATTGGGATGTCTCCCAGGGAGGCCAATGAGTGATAGGGAGTAGCAGTGGCTGAGGCTTAATTGGAACACTATTATCATAAATCCCTGGCTTCTTTTTTATTTTTAGCAGGGACCACTATGACTAATACCATCTAATTAAACAGTGTTTAATTGGGTGTTAAAAATTATGTCGATTTTATATCTGATAGTATAATAGGTGCCAAGCAATAATGATAAGAACCCTTATCAAGCAAAGAGCTTGCAACTGGTGGGAACAACCTGTGTTCACAATATTTTAATTACAACAATTTTCTTGAAGGTAAAAGTTCTGAGGAGGTGTTGGATGTGACAATATTAAAGATTAGCAGGTGAGGCTTCAGGTTCATGTTTTGAGATAACAGACTGAATGTACAGAAAGTGCCAGTTGTTTTTTTTTTTTTTTTTTCCTCTGTGTGGTGCACAAGACAAGATAAGTAAGGGAGGTTGTGGATGTCACATCCCTGGAACTGTTCAAGGTCAAGGTGGATAAGGCTTTGAGCAGCCAGGTTTTGTGGGAGGTGTTTCTGCCCATGGCAGGATCTTCGAGGTCCCTTACAAGCCTTAAAATTTTATGATTTTATGAAGTTTCCATATATTTCAGTTAGACAAGAATAAACTAATTAAGTACAATTTTTTAAAAATTTTTTTTAAACTTGAAGGTTTTATACTGGAGCTAAAAGTAATGTCTGCTACTGATAATTTTGATGATTAGATCTAGAAAATAATAGTGGTGAAATAGTTTTGTGTATTGCAAAAAAAAAAAAAAAAAAATTTGCTTGTCCTCTAAAGTGAGTGATAAATTGTCTGTGGTGGTCAAGATGTTTTTAAACTGTTTAAAAAAGGCTTAGATTGTTTTTATCAAAGTGAAAAGCACACTGAAAATTTGAGATTGGTCTCACTAATCGTGTCACTTCAAGTCATAATGCCACTGCTATGGAAGTACTAATTAACTATATGCTACCAAGTCACTACACACGCTGGTGTCTTTCTCTGACTTTACTGAGTTCCTGGGAACCAAAATTAGAGACAACCTTTGGGTTGCAATTCAGCAACTGCACCTATAGGTTTTCTGACCCACAAGAAAATAAATCCTGAAATCAATAAGAAAAAACAACCTACACTGCTTATCAATGCATGAGTATTCTCTAATGAAATAATTTTGGAAGCTGATAGTAGTAAAGCTAAGAAAAATATTTCAGACACTTTTTCTACATTATTTGTCACAGAAAATCTCCACATAGATGCTGTCAGGAGAGCTGGCATTGTGCTAAGTTAAAGCTGTCTCAATGAGTGGGAGAATACAACTTTTAGAGCTATGAGTCCCATGAATCTGTGTTTATGCATGTTTATACCAGCCACATACTTGCCCTCATGATCATTTTAAAGGTTTGGTTTATACAACACTTCACGAAGTGTTCAAGCAACACCTGATGGTGAAGTCCAAAGATGTTCGATGCTTGCTTGGAACTGAAGGCATCTTCCAGTATTTTGTTTGGAGAATCTAAATATGTGGTGGAATTCAGGTTTAGCTCCACAGCCCATGTGCTTTATGTGCTTTTTAAATACATGTCAGCTTTTGGTAGTCCCTAACAAAAAAAAAAAAAAAAACCACCCAAAAAACAAACAAAAAAAAAAAAAACAAAAAAAAACAAAACAAAACAAAAGAAAACAAACAACAAAAAAAAACAAAACAAACAAACAAAAAAAAAAAACACAAAACCCAAAAAACCCAAAAAAAACCCAAAAACCTGTTGCTAGAACAGCCAGTTTTTCATAATGACACAGACAAGGGGATAAAAGGGTTTTACCTCAGTATTTGGAATCCCAGGTGCATAACTTAATGGTAGAATGCACACCAGTGTATAGCACGGATACAAGTTTTATAGATTTCAGGAATTAGAATATCTATCTAGGATTCCCCAATAAGAAACTTAACAAACACAATAATGTCCCCCTATTCTAATGAATTCCTCCCTGGATGAGGCCAGAGCCCAGTTTACACAAGATGTTCCAGACAGAAGGCTTTACCCAAGGCTGGAACCTCGGGTTTAAGATAGCACAGGGCACACTGACCCCTTCCTCAGGATATTTTAACATTTTCTGTTAAATTTATAAATGGCAACAAGACATTGTTATTCTGAAGGATTTTTGACCATGAACACTTTTTGACTAAAGTGTTCTTTCAATTTCAAGATAATAGATTTTCCACATACAGAAAGAGCCCCCTAAACTATCCCTTCATTAGAAAAATACATTATTTTCTGAAGTCTGCAAACTCTGTGATGAAGTAGTTGGGTATAACCATAACAACACAACTACAGTGAGAACTTTTATGTCTGCTTATTTTTATCTCCCCTTTGGCTGAGTTCATTGACATGATGTTGCAGTTATCTCCAGCAGCAGTACTAACAGATTGGAAAGGCATTTGAGAACGTGGCAACAGGGAAAGTGGTTGGAGAGGTGTCAGAGTGTCAGAAACCCTGTCTGTCAGCATGGCAGCGACCTCCCAGATGTGACACTGCCCTCAGGATCAGCAGCAGTTCCTGTTGCCCTGAATTAATGATTTTGTTAGAAATGTAAGGTTCATGATGTTTCTGGGTTTGGATATAGGACTTGAAAGATCATTTCAGTTAATATTGAGGGTTTTTTTCACAGACTGAAGGAAAAGAGCAATTTTGGAAAGGGGGACCACAACTCTCCCCACTTTTCTCTGAGAATATGAAAGGTATCTTCCTACATGTGTCTTACAACAAGCAGAAATTCTGAAAGATAAACCATTATCTAAATTCAGAAACACAGCTATGTAAAAAATGTTTCTTAAGGCTCCAAGCTTTAAGGATTTAAAATTGAGTGCCACCTACTTCATTAACTCCAAATTAAAAAATGCATCTGCAACATTTTATGGAGTTTCTCTTCGTGTGAAGAAATAAATGATGCATAATTATCACTGCTACCAATATAATTATTCCATAGGAACGAACAGAATATGAGGAGCATAATCTCTCTAAACATACATAGCAATTATAGACAGGTCAAAGCCATTTCCGATAGAGCTGGAGCTCACAGGGATCCAGCTGAGCGTTGTGGTAGTGCTCAGCATAATTCCCACACTCAGTGAACAGGACATTGCCTATAAAACACTGAACAATTGCAAAAATTGCAGTGTCCACCTCTTCGTTCTTTTTACTTTCTCTAAATAAAGGGAATGGTGAAAGTCTATACATATTTTGAAGCTGGAATATTTATTATTGAAAGCCTACTTCAATTCCAAATTTTAAGGTGGGTTATTACAATAGTTCTCTAAATGTTTCATTAATATACTCTTTGATAGAAAGCTCCTAATGCACAATATTCTTAACAGTTGTGCTCATCTTCTGTTACTATCCTGAAGTTCATGTCAAAGGCCATTCTGAAGATCTCAGTTTTAATCTGGAATTGATAAAAAACAAACCACATGTATTAGCACACAGCTGGAGTGGAATTACTGCAGTACTTGGGAACTCACACACACGAGTCTTGATACCACACCATTTGAATTGCAACAGGCAAGGATCTCAAGTTAATTTTATATTCATGTGTGGTGGATGTTTTAAACACATAATTCTTTCAGAAGTTACAAGAAAAGACTACGTAGTGGTAAGAAATGGGTGGATAAATACAAAGAAAAGGGTGATTTAGGATTTAAGGGGGAAAAGATTCAATACATCCTACTCAGTTTAGTGTAAAAATGCCCAGATTTGGTCATCATTGAAAAGAAAGCCCATTGTTTAGGCCCAATGTTCTGAATATTTAGTAAATTCACAGCGAAAAAACAAACCAAACCAAACAAGAGAAAAACCCCAAAATGACCAACCAAACAAAACCAAACCAAAACCCAACCAAAGAAAAATTTTTAAAGAGAGAAAAAAACCAAAAAAACAAAAAAAAAAACCAAAAAAAAACAAAAAAAAACAAAAAAAAAAAAAAAAAAACCCAGATCCAATAGTTCAGAAAAGTATGAAAGTTTTTATGCCATTGCAATTTAAAATGCTTACATTACTAGACAATCCTTCCACTGACAAAAATGGTGTGGCTTCAGGAAAAAAGCATGTGACAAAAATTAAGATGATAATAAAGTATAACCATTATTAGGTTGAGATGATATCAGAATACTGCAATGAATAATGATATCATACAATAAGGCCATATTCCATAATTCCCATAAGAGATGTAAATAGAACATGAAGCTGCACAATCACTTTCCAATAAACACTGTGCTTTTCCTAAATAAAACAACAGCTCAAGCTGCTGGATGCAGAGATTCACAAGAATCTAAAATGCATCAATTTTTTAGCTGGGATGAGAGGAGGAATATGGATCATCTGAGCCTTCAGTGAAAAGGGTTACTGAGCACGTGGGGTGCCAGAAGCTTCCCAAGCAGAGCCAACAGGGAAAATATCCAGGGACTGGGAAGAGACACCCAGCCAAAGGAAGGAGCAATCAGAAGGAAGTCTGGAGGCTGGGGGCAGCTGCATGTTTATTGGCTTTCTCTTGAAGTTATCCTTTTCTAGACTATTGATGCTCCTTTTTTCAACTGCTAGAGGATAGCACCCAGACAGGGCTGGGAAAAATATTTATTACTATTTTCAGCTTCAGTAGTAATAAAGATAAGTAGACGCCTATGTGTTTATGTATCAGGGTTTAGGATTTATTTGAATATTTAAAAATCCCAAAAAAAAAACTAAGCAAGAAACAATGTATTCTCATGAAATCTTTCTGCCAAATTCAGACACACAGATTCAGACACAGATTTAAGTGACAACAAAAATAATTTGAAGAGGGGGCATTCATTAGTCATTAATTTTAAAAGTCCGGTTCTTCTCTGAGTACAGTTGGTCTGAATCACAAAGTGTAAAATCTTATAGAGATGGAAAATCAATTAAAATTGACTGATGATTTGACCTCCACATTTTAATTTAACTCAAGAACCACCCCAAATATTGCTGAGATACTTGGTTTGCTTAAATAGGTTAATCTACTTTCCATTCACATTTTGTACTAGACATTATACTCAAATGCTGATGTGAAATTATAATTAAAACATGTCTTGCAAATGAAGGAATTGAAAAAGTGATGCATATCGTTCATCAGCTTTCAGATGTAAACCATTATAAGAGATTTATCTCTTGATAAACAAAATACTTCAGCCTCCAGCACCACTAAACCCAGAACATATGGTTCTTTATTAATTAATGAAGTAGAGCTTACAGGCTCCAGCACCACAGTCATACATACACAAAATAGTGTTGTTTATCCTGAAATTCTAATTACTTTAGAACCATAATTCAATTAGTATTATTAGTTCTCCAGCACTAGGCTTCACGTAAAAACAAACTCTAAGAGCTGTAGTAAATCTGAACTAATAATTTGGTGCAATTGATACTAACGTAGCTATTCTCTGTGACTGACCTTTAGGTTATTGCACTTTAAAATGAAATTCTCATTAAATGAAAAAGCAGACTAGATCCATAACATGCTATTTAATTCACTCTATGTATTCATTAGCTGCTACCAAATCAAAACACAACTCTATCAAACATATATTTCAGAAATTTGTATTACCATAGTTCATAATCCAATGCTGTAAACCTTTGGGTTACACCAAAACTAGTTTTGCACTTTTAATGCATCTTTTTTTATCCTCCATTAAAGTTTCAATTATTTTTATTGCAGTTGCATAGATATTATGTGAATTATTTTCATCTCATAGAAGTTCACAGTGTTTTTGACTGAAAGACCAACTTTACTAAGAATCAGCATAAGAACTTGGAGATAATGAATCTGCCAGAAGAGAAAGAAGATTGAAAGGTACTGAAAATTAAAAGGATTCTTTAGAGAATATTCTGAATATCCTCAGTCAGGAAGTTTGAAGGTTTGACTCCTCCAGAAACTTAAGCACCTGCATCCATACAGCATGAAAAATCCCAGCTAATGCTTTTGCTGAAACGGGGGCCAACAACATCTCCATTCACTGGAATCACAGAATCCCTGGATGGTTGGAAGTGGCGACTGGACATCATCCAGTCCAACTCCCTTCCAAGGTGACACAAGAACATGTCCAGCTGGAATGTCTCCAGAGAGGGTAAATTCAGGACTTCCCTGGGCAGCTGTTCCAGCGCTCTGCCACTCCCAAAGTAAAGAAATTCTTCCTCATGTTGAGGTGGATCTTGTGTTTTATTTCATGGCTGATGCTCCTTGCCTTGTCACTGCGCCCCACTGACCAGAGTGCCACCATCCTCTTGCCACCCTCTTTGGAGATATTTGCATGCACTGATGAGATCCCCTCAGTCTTCTCCAGACTGACCAGACCCAGCTCTCTCAGTCTCTCCTCACATCAGAGATTCTCCACACCCCTCATCACCTTCGTGGCCTCTGCTGGGCCCTCTCCAGCTGCTCCTTGTCTTTCTGGTATTGAGGAGCCCAAAACTGGACACAGCACACCAGATGTGTCCTCAATGGGGCTGAGGGGCAGGGTCATCTCCCTTGACCTGCTGACCACCCCAGGATCCCATTGTCCCTCCTGGACAAGGGACACACTGCTGGCTCATTGTCAACCTATGATCCATGGACAGTGTCGGGTCCTTCCCAGCAGAGCTGTCCCTGTGCCCTGGACAGAGCACAGAGACCTCCAGGTGAGGGCAGTGGGCACCAGCTCCATCTGATCTAAGAGGAGGCTGAGCAGCTACAGGTCCTCACAACTGTTCAACACAGCAACATCACCTTTATACGGGAGGTAACAAATTAGGATTTGCCTCTGCAGTGGACTTTCTGGGGCTCAGGACGTACCCACGGGTAAACAATTTGCACAGGTCTGTGCTCGCACTGCTGAGATGTCCTAAGCCACCTTCTTAAAGTTCTGAGCTACTGTGACAGTGATGAAGCTGCTTTCCAAAACACCCCTTCCTTTGCTCAAGAATTGTTAGTTTTCAAGCCATTTGTCAAGCTGCTGTGTATTCAGTGTATTTTCACCTGTGCAAAATATTTTCCTTTATTTTCAGCCAAATGTCTTACTAAAATGATTTACCATCAGCATGAATCCATCAGTGCCGAAACACTAATATTAAAAACAAGAAAAAAAAAATTGCTGGCAGGGAGAATTTTTGTGACAACAAGTAGAGAAGACACAAGGATCAAAACAATAAGTAATGAGCAGCCAAGGATGCATAAATAATACAGTATTACCTTTCAAAACCCACATTTGTTATGGCATTTACTGTGTATGACAATGATAATATAAGGTGTAATTTTTTTGTGATACAGTAATCTGACAAACACTTCTTGAAATCTACATTATTTCTTCCAGTGGTGAAATTCAGTCCTCATCCTTTTTTTCTTAAAAAAAAAAAAAAAAAAAAAAAAAAAAAAAAAAAAAAACAAAAAAAACAAAAAAAAAAAAAAAAAAACCAAAACAAAACAAAAAAAAAAAACAAAAAAACACAGAAAATAATAAGGTTTAGTATAAAAGTAAATAATCTGCATGAAAAAGAGGTCATGTAAACAAGTGCAAACACCTTTGCCCAGGGACACCTTCACCAGATCAGGTTGCTCAGAGCCTCATCCAACCTGGTTGGAACACTTCCAGGGATGGTGCAGCACAGCTTTTCTGGAAAACCTGTTCCAGTGCCTGACCACCCTCAAAGGAAAGAATTTCTTTCTAGCATCTAATCTAAACCTGTCCCTTTTTTTTTCAATTACAACTGTTTCCCCTTGTCCTGTTACTACCTGCCTACAGAAGAAGTCCCTCTGTTTTATAAGCCTCGTTTCAAGTACGGAAAAGTTTCAATAAGGTCTCTAAAGAACTTTCTCAATATGTTTTTCTGGTTTACTTTTCGTCCTTAATACCTCAAGTCATTCTAGAAAAAATAAATCATACTGTCATAAGTCTGTAGTGTTATCTTGCTAATTTTATAATTTTCTTATTCTTGTTAATCCTATTTAACATCATATATTATTCAAGGTAACTGCATGCCAGCTATTTCTGTAACACCTGGCCATTTTTTTTTTTTTATTGCCAGATGGATGTGATTATACAGAACAGAACACTGGGAGGTAGCAGTAAAGGTATTTGGGGGATATTATTAGTGAAGTGTTTTGTTCTCTTTCTTTGCTTGAAGCTACAAAGAACCACCTCTGAGACACTTTGCCGGTTGTGGTCGCACTTCATCTTTCTGAAAGATTATAATCATGGGTTATCATTAGTATTCTGTCATTTTTTTTCCAAGGTTTTTATAGCAGTCACTGGAAATGAGACATCCTAAATTTCTCTGAAGTCAAATTTCACAGTTTCTGCATTAACAAATAATAGCAGTAAAATCTCCCCCTGTCCCCTTTGCCCACTGCTGCATGCAGGCTATTAATGCAGATGAACCTTATCTCACCCTTAGAGACCTTGGTGAATAATTACCTTTCAGACCAAGCTTTCCCTTTATAATTTCTTTTATTTTACTGTTTCTGGAAAAATATTCTCAAATTACTTTTTAAGCAGATTTTGTTTCTTCTGGGCACTCCTGTAAACAGGAGTTGTGTGGATCAAAGAGGCCTGACATCAAACTGGATGAGGGCAGTATCAAATAATTAATCCTGGTGCAGCAAACAACATATTCCTTAATGTGATGGAAAAGGCTTCTGCACACTGCTGTGGTAAAATTTATTTTTATTACAAGTATATATTTAATTATAACAATCTGCTGTATTTTACAGAGCTTTTTAATTGTCATGATAAGGAGAAGGGGTATTCTCTGTCATTTATCATTTTTCTTTGATCATTTTATGTAAATATAGATATAATGGGGGAACTGAGTGTGAGATAACCATGAGGACAGAGATGTACTGCTCAGAATTTTTATGTTTTTAATTTGTCTGTGAAGAGGGATGGGAGCACCAGGTAAACAAAGTGTTTTCATGTCCTGTATTTAGTATCTACTGACAGGAATGTGATTCCCTTTCCAGCTGTCACTTATGTTATGGAAACAAGGAAAAGGGGCACTCCCTGGTGTCCTTTGGTGTGCCCAAACCTCCACACATTGACATCTCTCCAAAGGCTCAACCTCTCATGTCATGGCAAGCCCTGGGCACAGTGCTGTCACCTTCATTATTGTTCCCAATTCAGATGGCTGAACCTTGCTCCATTTCCAAAGCAATTATTGACTAGGTACTGTTTCCTTCCTGGTCCTCTTTCATCCCACAAATGTATTCATGGATGATGAGGAACCAGTTACAGTTCAGTTGTCCTTCTCTGTTTTGTTTTTTTCCCTATTCGCACTTGACATCTTAGAGCAGGGCAAATATGGACCAGAACTTTTGTGAAAAATGCTCCCAAAGTAACCATCCATGCTTGATTTGTTTTCTCAGCATGTACCAGTGTCTTCTACTAAATCTGAGCTGAGCAGAAGCTTGAAGAGGTGTTGGTGTAGAGGAGTACACACACAGAAAAGGAAATTTCCCATTTTACCCCATCTGCCTTGAGATCCCTGTCTGCTGCCGATGAGAAGATTTAAAACTGACCACTTAACACAACTTTACAGCTTTACATCCCTATATCATTTGTAAAGTGGTTGGGAGAGTGTGGCCAATAAAGTCAATATATTTGTTTTATAGGAATAAACCTGTTAGAAGTGGTCTGTGTAGCAGACTATTATTTTCTTGAAAAGACACATCAAAGGAAATACAAACAAACCATAAACTTTGCCTCAAGGCCCCTTGTGCCCTGTCTCATTGCAGCTCTCAAGGCTGCAGGTAGGCTGCTTTGCCTAATTTCAGCCTGCAAGGTCTGCTATCTCAATCTGGATGACAACAGACCTTCCAGGTTTTCTTAGAGCAGTAATGTCTGCGACAATGCCAGTCAGCTCTGTTTGGAGTAGCAGGCATTCAGTTCAGTAAGGTTTGGATATGAAAATGAACACAAACAGTTCCTGTCTCGCCCATTTTCTGCTTGCTTCTTGTTTTTGTTACAATGTTTTTCTGCCTTTGTAAATCTGTGATTCCCTCTTTTTTCCCCCCCTCTGTCTCCCCACCCCACTCATTCTCTCTTTCCTTTGTTGATAGTTTTGATCCTACAAGGTCTTCTCTGCCTCATGTCTGCTGTTTAAACAAAGCATCTTCCTTCTCCTCGTTCAAAGAGATTCTGCCTTTCGCCCACATCAGAAATCTTCATTTCAATTCTCTCTGCCTTCTCTTCCCACCTTCTTCCCTTTCATACACATTGTTTTGTTGTTCCACTCACGTCGTGACTGTCACCAAACTCAACTTCTCCACCCTTTCATCTTTCTTCCCTGAATCTTTTCCGTGTTCTTTCTGCTTCTTCCAGAATGCTCTCTCATTTTTTACAAGATCACTAAATCTTAATTGCATCTTTCCCTTTTCAGCTCCCGTCTTTTACAGTGCAGATAAAGGGAGAAAAATTTACCCTCAGAAGGTGAAGTTTAAATCTGGAGAACAGAAACATTTACAGGAGAGAAAATTTTCAGTGGTGTGAACTGAAATGTCACGCGCTCTGAAAATGTCACTTAGCTGTCCTTGTTTTAGGAGCTGTTCTAAAATGTATTTTCTCCTCTGTTGCTTATGCAGGCAGTTAAATACAGATTCATGCATTGTTCCATAATTTGAATTGCCCATGCTTCAGTCCCTCCCTTCAGTGCAAGATTTCTACCATTCCTACATGCTGTATTGTTGCATTTTCAGTGGTTTTGCTACAATGAAAAGGGCAGAAATTTATGCTCTGTTTTCTGAGTGTGGTATTCTTAGGAGGATCTATGTGACTTCTGCCTTCATTTTTCTCATTTTGGCTCAGAAATACAGTTTTCTTTATACTATTTAAACAGTAGGACACAAAGATATGCAGTAAGTTTAGATTTTCAATGTCTTCTTAAATGGCCTCGTTCAAAAGTCTGTGAGAGAAAGTACTTATCCACTTTCATGGATACTTTACTGGTCAAAATGTCCATATATTGAGATCAAAGAAGAAAGTTTATTATGCCCTGGGGATACCTTACTAAAGATTATTCTGTCAGCTTCTTCCTGTTGAAATAAAGTGCACCTTGGGTTATGCATTTCAGTACATCTTTACTACTGCAGGAGAAATGAAGCTTTAGACTTAGCAATAGTCCACAGAAAAAGAGATATTTGAACTGTAAAAAGAGTGTCTTGAACTGTACCTAGAAAGGTGGTGAAACCAGTGAAGACCCTTGAGACCAGGGGTGATATTGTCACTGCTAAAGGATGGATTAAAAGAGGGGAGAAGCTGTGGGAGTTCTTGGACAGCAGGTGTTATACAATCCTTGTAGTGGAGCATAATTCATAAAAAACATCTAAAAATGTAGGTGGAAAGATGATAACATTTTACAGCTTTTGTTCACTGTCCACTGAATCAAGGATTGAAAGAAAAATACTGAGACTGTGTCAAAGGAGATGAAATAATTAAGAAATTTCTTTTTTTTTAGTGAAACTCTTTGAAGACCACTGAAACACTCCTTTTATTTATTTTTTTTTTCTGTTTTACATCTTAGTTATATCAGACAGTGAAGGCAGAAGAGGCAGGCTTGACTTTTGAGTCTGAACTAAGCCAGAATCTCATTTGGAAAGCCATAGAAATTATAGGATGAAGTTTAAAAATAAACAGATGTTTCCTATAAGTTTGAAGACAGTCTGCACAACATTTCAAACTGCTTACAAACACTGGCAAAGTTTTGCTAGGAGGACCCTGAATAAGTTCTCTGACACTGTTAATGTCCAATGTACATTCACAATGGTTATTGACATTCAATTTCTTGTTACCATGGTTGAAAAATACAGTTAGAGAAATAAGATAAAAATTATTGAAATGCAAATTTTATCTTTGAAATGAAGGGAAGAGTTAATTAGAGTCATTATTTGGGAGTGATAAACATATTCCCTGCACTCTCTTTTGAGCAATGCTTTGATGGGAAAGGATGGAACTGGCACCAAAGGTTGCCAATATCATTTCTCTCCTCTGGCTAGAAATCCAGAAGTCTTTTTGCACCCTAAGCCACCACTTCCCTTTGCTCACAGAGGAAGATGTTTCTGCTGCCTTTTACGTCTCCCCTCCCCAGGACTTTGCTTTTGCATCAGACAAACCATTACCTTCTATCAAACACTTTAAATACCCCAGAACTCAAAATCACCCAGAATTTCTTGCCAAAACAGTGCAGTGAATTTTTGACTCACTGGAGGAAGGCAGAGTGTGGGCAGAGGAAACATAGGGTGCAAATTTCAGTATTTCTCTATTATATCTTTGTTATACTATGGTCCTCTGCATGGATTTTTAAATTAATTGAAAAATTTCATCTGACCAATGCTTTAAAATTATTAATTATGGATTGTTCTTTGTGTCCTGGTAGGGAGAAGAATTATTTATTTTTTTTTGTTCATAAAGGACTAAAATGTGTGTAGCCAAGATAAAATACACATAATTTTCGATGAAAAGTCTTTTGAAATGCAGATTTTCATGTTTTTTTTTTTTCTCCTGCAAAGACCTCTCTTTAAGTAGCAAAGAAAGACAATCAGAACAATTCACCTTTAAAATGCCAAAATTGAATATTTCATCTTTCATCTTCCTTTCTGACAAACCTTTTTTGCCACATTCATCCTAAATTTTTTGGACAACAAAATTGTATTTTTTATGGAAATAAATTACTGTTTAGAAACACAACATGTTTATTTCATTATGTACTTTTTTGGGGGGTCAGATTTTAATATTCTGGGGTGAGGTGTTTGTGGTTGTGGTCTATTTACAAGTCTGCATTCCTTTTTCTGTGATTTTTAGCATTTTTTTTGTGAAATATAGAACTTGTAATGAAAGCATTTTGTTTTGCCTGCTCTGTTTATTAAGTGCAACCTCTTTCAACCTTAGCTGTTTGATCAGCAGAAATTTTATGTTTTGGGGATTTTTTTCCTCAAAACATTCCTGGGAACAGCAGCCTGCTTTGGCAGATGTGCAAAGGTGATCTTTCCTCATTCGCATCCTATTTTACCCCTGAAATGCTGCCTCTCCCCCTCACATTTTTCACTGTGCAATCTTCACATTATGTAGACTGCCCATAAAATGCTAATTTTAATATTATATAAAACACAGAAGCAGTAATGATGGCTGGTTCAATCACAGTAAACTGACTTATGCTCCACATTTTTTAAAACCCCTGCAAAAAGTGACAACTTTTTCAAGACAAAAATTATAATTCATCACTAGGTTCAAAGCTTATAAACATAATATTATTATCCACATGGTAAAAATAACAAGATTAATATTAAAAAAGCAAATTTAAATATAATTTAAGAATTAAGAACCAGAATAAATTCTTAAATTCCACTTATACATGTTATATTTTAATTCCCTCAGTGTTTTCTAATAACGTTCCAATGTTCCAGTTCTTTCTTGCTACTGGTTTAACAGATTTTTTTGTTACTTCATGAAATACTGCTACAAATAGTTTTTGCCCTGAAAGTGCACCTAAGTTTTGTTGTTTTTTTTTTTTTTTTTTTTTCTGTTTTATTACCCTGAATATTTCTATAACACTTTGTTTGTTGCATATTTTTTAACTTTTGGATTTAATGTGCCCTCTTAACTTTTAAATTTTATTGACTATCAATATAAATATATTTTTGTTAAATACTGTTTTTATCAGATTCTTCTCGCATGCATGAATCGGGAAATTATTTAGAGTCCATTTATTCAAAAGAAATTGTGATTCACCCTTAAGTAGCTTTGAAGCATCCCAGTTATTGTAGCCTGTGTACCTGCTTAATTGGGGAGATACACTTTATTTCTGGACTGATTTAATAACTATTATTATCAAAATTACCCAGACAAAATCGTTCTATTCACACAGCGAACTGATGTGGCAGTAATGATATGCTTGTCTGCTTTGGTTATGATGTTGGAATGTTCACTTCTGTCTGAAAAGTCAACAGAGAAAAGTCAGGTAGAAAGGTGAAAAGGACTGAATGTGTAGCTTAGGTCTTGAAAAACTGCAAAATCTTTTGTCGTAGAAACATTATTTACTTAAGCCATAGAATCATAGAATGGTTAGGATTGGAAGGACCCTTAAATGTCATTTTGCACCAACACATTCCACCAGACCAGGTTGCTCAGAGCCCCATCCAGCCCAGCCTTGAACACTTCCAGGGATGGAGGAGCCACAGCTTCTCTGGGAAACCTGTGAAAGGGTCTCAACCCCCTCACAGGGAAGAATCTCTTCCTACACCTCCTGTTCATTCCCCATCCTACATGTATTCATATTTTGGTAGGGCCCTGCTGGAGCCAATTTACCAGCTGGAGTGGCTGGAATGTCTTTGTATGGTTCTTCAGGTGTTCTGCTGCTGACCTGGGATCCTTCTCTGGGGTCTGGGCATCCATTGCTGTCCCTGGCATCAAACTGGCAGAATTGGGATGGATTGAGGCTCCCCTTCCCCAGCAACTTCAGTTTAAAGCCTTCTTCACCTGTTGGCAGATGTATTTTGTTTTCATTTTCTGAATATGGGTGTTTATATCATAGATTTAGTAGCTAGAAACTCCTGCTACTTCCAAATTTTGTTCTCTTTTGT
Source organism: Malurus cyaneus samueli (assembly GCA_009741485.1). NCBI lineage: Eukaryota > Metazoa > Chordata > Aves > Passeriformes > Maluridae > Malurus > Malurus cyaneus. Next base: position 104,029,058 of record CM019214.1, on the reverse strand, counting down.
TTTGAGCATTCCTGTATCTTAACATCTGATCAGATGGGCAGGAACTTGTGACTTGACAGCAAGTGGTGGCCTTTTTAAGAAATTGTCTGGCAGACAGGAAATAAACTGAAGATAACTGAGGCAAAAGGGAAGTTTTAATCTAAGCACAAGAAGAAATTTTGTGTTGCTGTGTATGTGTTATGAAGACACAAAAAATCACTGATAATGCCAAAGAATTGACATGTTATTTTATATATTCAATACCTTGTCAGTAAATTAGGAAAAAATGCCTCAACTTTCTATTCTATTTGTCAACAATCAGACAACTGGATCCTTGTTTTTCAAACTTCATATCACCTGCTATAAAACAACCACTGCTGTGAGAAATCTCTGGCTGCCTACAAGCAGACTTTCTTTAATGAGCTGACAGCCCTTTCTGGATTTTCTTTATTTTCTTCTTTAAACTACATTTTACCAATCTTACTTAATAGCCATTCAACTGCACACTAGAATGAGGAGGGGAAAAAAACCCCTTCAGACAGCTTGATAGCTCTGCCAATGTAATTTTAGCATTGGGAGTGGTTTTCGAAGTTGACACCTGGAAAGTGAGCAGCTCCTTGGGATGTAAGAGATGTCAGTTAAGGGTATGTGCAAGTGTGTATTCCTCTGTATGTAATATTTATAAAATGCCAAGAGTTTCCATTCTCTGTAATCTATCCCTCTCTTTTGACAGACTATCACTTTGTTTTACAGTCAAAATGACAGAAACTTTGCAATTAGACGGTGATGTTTCCTGGTACTTGAGAAATCTAAGGCATTAGGAATGACCTTTACCTTCCTTGGATATGCTGGAGATGTGGCTTTTGTTGTGAATTTGTCTGTGTTAAAGAGTGTTGGGAAGTAATTTATGGCATGTGGTGAGTCGAAGTGTGGGGTAGATGTTCTTAGAAAAATACCTGCTGTCTGTGAAGAGCTTCCCTTCACAGTTTGATTCAGGCTAAACTGAGCCACATTTCTGATCTCCAAGCTTTGATTAAATCAATTCATATTACTTCATAGTGAATTTCCTGAGAAAAAAACATACAGTAAAGGATATCTCTTCTGTTGCACAGGAAAAATATAGAGTGACTAAGGTCAGTCCTCCTATATAGAAATCTCTTAGGAACCTCATTAATTGGACAAAAGAAGGAGCAGTTCACTAGGCATGTGTGTGGAAAAAAAAACAGACAAGAATATATTTTATTTCAAATATTTAGTATTTATCCTCTCCCTTTTTTTTTACCGTGTTGTTTAGAAAAAAAAAAAATGAGGTATTTAAGAGATGATTCATGTAAACTACATCCTATGAATGCACCTTGAGGATTTACTCAGCAAGAAATTAAGAATTGCAGGCAGTCATTCCTTTTTTATCACTTAGACTTCCTGCTCAAGCAGGGTATTTGTTAGCCAGTGGTTCTCTGCTTGGTGCATACACCTCAGACTTACCTCTGTGTTTGAAATTCATGCAGCAATGACTGCTTTCCAATGCTTTCTATATTTAGCCCAATTTTCCATCTGCCTTGTCAAGCTGAGTGGCTGTATAAACAATGATATGTTTCCCCAGCTTGGCTTTGATTCTCAATTAAAACACGAACACAAGGCAAAAAGGATACTTACTCATTTTTATGTATCCTGAATGTTCATGCACACAAAGTATAAATTTTCTGTATAGTTCCCTGCAAGTAGGCAAATATAAAATATCAGTTCCTGTAGTTTCTGAAGTAGAATAACTTCATAAATCTGAAATTTGCTTGTAGAGTGAAGATGTTGATAAAGTTGGCAGGAATAGCCAAACTATATATATGCTTTTCCTCCTCTGCTCCTCTAATCTCACTACAGGAAGAAAGATCCAGGGGAGTGGCAGAATTGCTAAAACCTGCAATGGACTGACTTATTTTAGCATTTTAAAAGCTTTTGTTTTACCCAGTGTGTTGTCATAAAAGGAAGAGATTTTTAAGAGAACTATAAATATTAACTATGTTTTTGCTACTTTTCCTACTGTCCTTGGCTGTTTGAAAATATGAAGCAAAATGAAAATGTAAAAAGAACTCAAGCATGAAAGTGTGCCTGCTTTTTCTGTTTGGCAAGTTAAGGCCAAACACCATTATCTCCTTGGTTGTTTTTGAATATTGTGCATATTCTTAATAGCTCATGATTTCAAAAATAAACTTTAATAGCTTTGGATTTTAAAAATCATTTACAATAGACTCTAACAAAATAATTGCTTTCCATTACATACAGGTACACAGCTCTCCTTGTTATGTCACTCTCCGGAGCTAAAGTCATATGAGTAACTCAGATTTTATTTTAAAATTATTAAATGATAGCAGCCACTAGCAAGCTCTCTTCTACCACCCTGTATCTGATGGGAATTAGAGGAACTTTTTTCTAAAGATCCTTATGGCTTCTAGCTCTGGCTATAATTATTGAATTAAAATAGACTATGAACCTTAAGGTTTCTTAAATACATTTTTTAGATTTAATGAAGTAGATGTATGCATCAATCAAAACTTTTATGGGCTATTTTATGTATATGTTGGTAAATTTATTTTGCTTTAATAGGCTGCAGTGTGGTGTTTCTACTTTAACAAGTATGCAAACATTTCTAGATGCTGCCATAGAATATTGCCATAACCAGGCCCCATAAAGTTTGAAAGTATTAACTCTCTATTCAAAAATCATCACAAAATGAGCTAGCAGATCTGTAGATGTGCATATGTGGTGAGTTATATTTGGTCTTAGTATTTGGCTGAATTTTGGGGATGGATGGACAAGTTATCTTAAATTATTTTAGGATTGAAGACTGAGATTTCATCTCATCTCTTCATTGCATCTTATATGTTTGTTTTTTTCATTCCTAAAACAATCATTGTAATTTCAGACACTCTGTATCTTGATTTTTAATAGTTTGTAACAAAGCCTTAGACAAGATATTCTTTGCAATATAAAAAGAGTGCAGAAAGGATTATGGAAGTCTGTGTGTGCCTCACTGTTAGAATCTGTCATGAGCCATTGAATAATAGAGATTTATTTTTTTATGTCATGAGGTAAATCAGAGAAACAGAAAGGACAGTTTTGACATACCTCCTTTCTGATTTCTGCTCTAGGTTACATTCTTGATGCACAAAACTAATTTATGAGATTATTTCAATAACATGGTCATTTAAATGCTTACAGATTTTTCATAAGGCAAAGTATTAAAAATTCTGTTTGATTCACCTAGAACAAATGCTGATTGAATGTTTTTATTAAGTTAATCTTTCTTAAAAACTTTGAAAGCAAGAGAAATTACTTTAGAAGAAAATTTAGTTACAAATCCTAAAGTAAAATAATGACATTTATCTAATTTCTTCAGCTGAATTGACTAATCTTACAAGAAGAGACATTATTGGATGATTTCTAGCATTTCAAGTGAAGAAGAAATTTCTGTTTTTCCCAAACAATGGCTTACCATTAAAAAATGAAGCAAATTAACGAAGCAGGTCCATATGTTTACAGCACTGGTTGATTTGTGTTATTAGGGATATGGGGTAGAGGACAAAAATGTAACTCTCTCACTCTCTCC
>CM019214.1:103973318-104025460 GCA_009741485.1 Malurus cyaneus samueli | reverse complement strand
CATTTGCTCAATATACCACCACCAGAAAAAAAATCTTGGCAATTTTTCCATTTCCTTTTGGAAAGCACATTTTCAAGCTCTGTGTGTACAATCCATGTTGCAGTTCACTCACTCTTTCTCCATTTCATCTTCTTTCTCCATTTCATCTTCTGTTACACAGAATTGTTTGTCTCAAACTGGTCAGGCAAGACCTAATACTTTCCACAGAGAACTCTGCCACAGTGGAAAAAAATCTGGAAACAAAACACCAGCACTAAAAACGTGACTGTGATTGTCCACAGCTGAGGTCCTCCCATGTAGTCTTATAAAGGAATATTACCTAGGTAGAGAGAAAAAGGAAATATTTCAGTGGCAGACAGGTAAAAAAATAAAAAAAATTAAAAAAAAAAAAGGAATTTTCAGATGATTCTGGCATTCAATACTCTTTCTGTTTTCTCACAACTACATTTTACTTCTCATAGGTAGATAATAATGTACTAAAAGCAATATTTAGACCAGGATCTGCTCTACAAGTCTTTGTGCTTTGCTTTTCATCTCAAATTCTGATTTCATTGTTATTATAGTCCATTTCATAATAGATTCAGGTTAATTACTACAATCTTCCTGTGCCAAAATTTGAAGAAAAGAAAATGGCATAATAAATTAAAACTGTAATGGAAATTCTCCATCGCCTGCAAGTAGGGCCATTGGAATAAAATTCCAAGTAATGAAACTATCCTTGAAATAATAAGACAAAAAGCAAATTCTAGGTGATAAAGTTGACTCAATATCAAATCATCTGTCATTGGCATACTGATACAAAAAGGATTCATTAATTGCTTTTAATGCATACAAAGGCACTGTGATCTTGAATTCGAATACATTACTTTTGATGATAAAGATGTAGAAGTTCTCTGCTGGAAAATAAGGACTTTATTTTCAAAGTACATTTTTTCCCTAATTTACTAAAGATAATCAGATAAAGAATTAGCAGAACTTTTATTGTGCTTTTGAGATTGTGTGCTAAAGGATGTATTGAACAAGGTACATTTCTAACTTCTCATTGAGATTTATACTACCAGTAAAAATATGTATTCCAAGATGTAGGGCAAAATCAGTGTATCTGAATGGAATACTTGTGGATTTAAAGGCATGTGAAACCAGATGTACATTAAATTCAGTAAGCACCTGTAGAATAATTTTTATATCGAATTCATTCTTTAAAGTTTGTTTATGAGATTTTACCCAACTGAGTCATCTGACCTTGGAGAAAAGCAGCTGTTGATTTTCCCAACCCAAACCTATTTCACTGCAACAACTAAATTGCTGGCACAGTTTTAAGGGTGGACAAATCAGGATGTAAATGTAATATGAAATAGTGCATTTCCTTGTCTGTCTCTTATGAATTTATTTCTTCAAGTCAAATAACCTTCCTCCCACAAGCATACAGATACAAGCATGCACCTGATTTATCTCAGTATCTAATCATAGGTAAAAGGCATTGCTGGTTCCCATGACAACTGCAGTTCAGTATATTCATTAACCTTTTTTCTCATTGGTAGTCCTCTTATTATTCAGCACAAAAAACTCCTTGTCAAATAAATAAGAACTCTAATATTTGTAGATTTTAATGCTTTTATTCTGTCCAGTATAAGAAATATTACTTTTCAGAAGTCCACTTGTTCACTATAAAACTTAATTTCAATGTAAGAATTATTGAGGCTGTTCTGGAGCATTACCTTTTGTATGCTGCATCTGTTATTTGAACACAGAAGAAAAGGTTCCTTTTCCATCTATTTTGACAGACTCAGCTCTTCAGAGTATTTGTCTCTCTAATAGGAGACGTTGATTCCACTGGCACTTCTGGCACAAAACTAAAACACAAAAGAGCCAGCATGTCTATTCTTGTCTCAGAAACATGAAATTCATTGTAGAGGGAGAAAAGAGCTACAAATATTCTCTTTGATTTTTTTTTAAAGGCTTTTCTAATGAAAAAGGAACCGATAACACAAGCTACAATCCTTCCTTGTATCACCACAGAGTCTGAGCTTGAACTTCAAAAGATATTTGCCTTTCACATGTCTTTATTCTGCTGTTTGTAGAGCATTGGTGGGACTGTATTTTCCTGGTTTAATGTGTTGTAGGGTTTGAAGTATTAGGTGTCTATGACTCCATTGCCAAAGCATGAGACTATTTCACGCTTTGAATGGGTTTTTTCTTCAGTATTTTATATGTAGACATATATTCTCTGTGTGTGTATATACACAGGGCAGTAATTTTTTATAGCTTTGCTGTGCCTGTCTATAAACTACTGATAACTCAGGCAAAGACAGAAGTTATCAAGAACGAACTAACAAAATAATAGGTTTGCATTTGTATTTTACAAACGTTGTGAATGGAAGAACACATATTATGAAGCAATTCCAGCATTTCATGTGAAACAGGAAGTTAATTTAAAATGTAGTTCAGGCTTAGAGAACAACAAAAAAACAAAATAAAAAGTGATTTTATTGCTTAAAATACAAATTAAGGATTTTTCTGGCCTGTTCTGTAACTTTGAAAAAATGTAAGAGCAGGCACAGAGTTATATAGATTTTTTTTTTTTGGCGGGGGGAAGGGGTATTTACCTTATTAATCTTTAAATCTGTGAAAGAAAAGTGTAAAACTTGAGATTTTAATTATTGTAATTATAACTTCAAAAGAAGGATAAGTAATATTTTCTTCATCCAGAAACTTCATGGCTATGAACTAGGCAATAAACCTGCAAACAAGCATAAAGATGTTGTAAATGGTTGTGGTTTCTGTTGGTGGAAGCAGAATCTAAGAAACATCTGTTTCAGACACTCCTCTCAGAAGGGCTCTCAACTGGTCTATGAAATCTCTACCACAGGACTGGAAATAGCCAGGCTACAACTCTCTATTAATTAAATATACTGATGTCCAAATAACACATTTTCTTCTCATATTTTTCCTTTTCATAGTACACAGTATTCTCCTGCTAAATTATTAAACCTACTTACTCGTTAGTCTGTGCTATCATTGCATAAAAACTCAGTGTCTCAATAAATTCATATTTGCTGTTATCCTGAGAAAAGTCAACTGGTAATTGGTAAATTCCTGAGCAATTTTCTATTCTTTCATAAATTCCTGCAGCATTTCCCATTTTTTCCCCCTGTTATAAGGGAAATATTGATAGCATAATGATAAAACCTTTCCTTCCAAATATTACTGAAGTTTCATAAAACTAAACTTCAATATATCCTCAGGCACCTTTGGGTCTAAAAAGCTAAAATCAAAATAAACCTGAACATGTTTTTGAGCTTAAGTAAACAACTGTCTCTTAGGAGGAGGAGAAGAAGGAAAATAGATGGAGACTAACCTTTAAATTCAGAAAATGTGCTGTATATTTATGCAGCACTCTGCTCAGCAGCCATCCACTGGAGAAAATAGTAATTGCCCAGTAAAGTTACTCGCATTCTTTGGGTAGTTTACAGATTTACTGCCTTTCCAGGGAGGCTGAGGTGATGTTGACTGTGATTCCGTCCTGATTAGGATCTCTCAGGGTCTCTGACCAAATAAATCTGTTTTCTGCCCTCAGCAGCTGCCTGACTTTGGCTGCCAGTCCTCTCTCCTCCACCTTGCACCACGTTGCTGCCTGCATCTTATCATCCCACACCCTGTGCCTGCTGCTCTGATAAGTTTGATTCGCAGCTATCTCCCATCTCAGCTTGCCTGGTGGAAGTTATTACGTGATTCCACGCCTGCTACATTTCCAGATTTTTATCTGATGTTGTATATGCATCAGTTGTCAGGATGCAACCTGCATGTTAAGTGAATTTTAAATCAGACGAGTCACTCCCATGCACAATAGGAGATTTTAAAAACAGATTACTCTGTCACTGTGAAATGTAAGATGGGTAAAAATTTTCTTTATTTATTTACTTTAACCCCTCCTCCCCCATACGTTTTTTCTGGAAGGAAGCACTTTTCCATGGATCTTCCACCCCATGGTAGAAAATGTTTATTACTTATATTTAATCATAAGTCCCATATTTCATCTCATGTTTGTTGACTTCCTATTTCTGCTCACCTCTGAAGAGGATCTGTTTCTGTCTTCTCTGTATCCTCTGGTCAGGCATTGATAATGAAGATCTGCCTGAAATTTCTCCTCTTAAGGCTGAAGAGGCCCAACTTCCTCAGCCTGGAATTATCCAGGTCAAATGAATAATTTAAAAAATTCTGAGCTGCAGATTTCGAGGTTTCAGGCTTGGAGAGCCTTCAAATACACACTTTTGTATCACATGCCTCTAAGGTCATATCCTTTTTGTCATTTGATCAATTTAAAGGAAGAAAATTATGAATATGCTTTAAAAGGTGGACTAAGGTGAAACAAAACATTTACAGTTCTTCATCTCAGTTTACTGAATTCTAGGGTTCCCAGAGGAAGCACTGAGGGAAGAATATACCTCATGTATCTCTAGCTTAGCAAAGTTTATTCTTCTAGGTGTCAGTGAAAGATCAGTGGTTGACATTAAAAATTTACAGCTCTGGATGTATTTCAAGGAGGTAAACTGTAAATTTAGTTTCAAAATCTAGATTGTCATTCAGCAATATAGTCAAATAACTCTCAACTCCAGATGTCGGCATCTTGAAATATTTGCCACAAATAAAGTCAGTAGAATAGTTATGCATTGATATAAGAAAGAAAACAATTTCAACTTTATGTCACTTTATGTTTATGTAATCAGCGATGCATGTATTGTTCAATAATTATTTTTTCATGATCTTTTTAAATTTCCTTTTAAATAATTCTAAGTCAGTTTTCTTTGGAACCTGCCTGATTCAAGGAAACGCATTGAAGTAAGAATTGTTTCTCTCCCAGGAAGAGCAGAATGCTTAGCCAAGAGCCATTCCAAATCATCAGAAACAGCTTTAAATGCATGTTCATAGACAATTCCAGAAGATTGTATGTGTCCTCTATGGCACTGGTTAACACACAGAAAGAAAACTTTTTTCCTTCTTTCTCTCCTCATGCTATTCTTTCCTTCTTGCAAATTTCATAATTCAGTATTTGGAGCAGACTTTCCTTTTTTGCTGCTGCCTTAAAGATTTTTATATTTAGGAAGAGAAATATTATGGGAAAAACCTCTTGGCTCTAGTCAGTGATTCTTCTTCTGTTTAATATCTAATCTTTTACATCTGAATTTTCTTTAATTTCTTTGGGACATATTCTTTTAGTGAAATTTTAAGACATGTGTTCAGCCACATCAAAGTTTGTTTCTTGTGTGAAGTTTGCTTTGAAGGTAACATTTTCTTCATTACATATTCATAGTTTTTCTTTATATATTTTTCTTGCTATATGTAAGGTATAAAATGAAAGAGGACTTTTTTTCATATTACTTCAAATTAAAATAGACCAGACCACAACCTCAACTTATGAGAATGTTAGTAAATTTCTTCAACTGTTCTACATGGTTTGTGAAATAAAATAATGATACTTTGACTGTGATCAGTCAATATGAAATTGGAATCAGCGGAAAGTTCACTGGTGATATCTGAAAATAGAACTCAAAATTTAGAATGGGATGGAATAGAATAGACTGTTTTCAACTGGAAGGGATGTACAACAATCATCTTGTCCAGCTCCCTGAGCACTTCAGAGCTGACTGAGAGTTCACCATGTTATTAAGGGAATTGTCAAATACCTTGTAAACACCGGCAGGTCTGGGATGTTGATCATCTTTCCAGGAAGCCTGTTCCAGGGTTTCACCACCTCTTGTCAAAGAGATGTTTGCTCCTGTCAGTTCTGACTGCTCCCTAATGCATCTTGGAAGCCAAGTCCCATCCCAGGGCAGCCAGCAGAGAAACTCAGCTCCTTCTCCACTTCCCCTCCTTTGGAAGCTGTAGAAAGGAGCAAGGAGGTTGTCCTTCTGCCTCCTTTTCTCCAAATCAGACAAACTTGTATTCCTCAGCTGCTCCTCATGGGACCTGCCTTCCATCCCTTTCCCCAACCTCCTCTGGAAACATCCAAGGATCCTCACATCCCTCTTCAGAGGTGAGCGCCAGAGCGCTCACAGTGCTCAAGGTGAGGTCACCCTAGTGCTAAATCCAGCATTTTATTTTGATATAAAGTTTTGGACAGGAAAATAAACCAAAGCTCCAGACCAAACAAATCTATGGAAAATCGATTTTAACAAGCAGGTATGTTATTTGATTTTCCTCCAATTTAATAATACCATAAACCAATATTTTCTAATGTATTGCTTGAAAGAATATATGAAGAGTAGCCTATCAACTAGGATTTATCTTTTGAGGGAAACTGTTCATATTGATTTTCAGATCCTCTTTAGAATATATTCTTACTGCAATCATATTTTAAATCTGTTTTTAAAGAATACTTCTGTCTCCGTTTGGAGACAATGTTTTCAGAGGGAAAAAAAAGTGAAGAGAAAAAAGGTGGTTTATTAGCAACAACAACAAAATAACACAGTGCCCGCAGGACACAGATAAAGAGTAATAGTTATATAGCAAGGATACAGATAAAAAGTAACTTTCAGATATTCAAACAAAAAAAAAACCTCACCACGCAGGAAGGCAGTGACTCCGCCCCCGGAAAAAAAAGAAACAAAAGAAAAACACGTAGCGGTTATTGTAACAGTGGCAAAAGGGAAAAAACAACCGAAAGAAAAAGATGGTACCACAGTCTTAGCTTCTCAGTGGATGAATCAGAGGAGGGCCTCGGCGTGCCTCCGCTGTGAGCCCGGTCCACCCCGAAATCCCGGACGGGATGGAGCCGTGAGGCCCCTCCCTCGGCGGGACCGCTGAGGAGTAGCAGGAGACCAGAGGGGATGTTTGAGAAAAAAGCCGCCGATGCCACAAACTGAGCCAGCAGAAACTGCGACAATGTAACTCTGTTCCACGTAGCAAAGACGAGAAAACCGAGAGCCAGAGAGAAGCGCAGCTCGAGCACACAGACCCCGCGCCAGCACTGGCAGTTAAAAACTGTCCTCTGTGGCTTCCCAGCAGCCCCTGCTTCTTCCTTCCGGGTTGCATTTAAAGAGATAAACATTTTTGGGCATATGTGCCAACGGAGAAGGAATACAGAACAAAACTGGCCTCAAATATCAACCCAAGACAACTTCCCACTAAGATAATTCTTTCTCTTTTTCATTAAAAAAGTGCATATTAGCTTTGAAGGCAAGACATGCTTCTTCTTTTTCTTCTTCTTCTTCTTCTTCTTCTTCTTCTTCTTCTTCTTCTGTTTCTTCTTCTTCTTCATGGTCAATTGTTGATGCTGCAAAGGCAAACTAATCAAAAAGACACATTGAATTTTAATTCTTTTTGGAAAAACAAATGAAGTCTGAAACTGAAGAATTACAATTATGTTCTTCCTCATCATGAAGTGTGCTAATCATTCTTAGAGGGGGATGCTTCAACAAAGTGCTGAAGGAACTCAGAGTGTTACATACAGACTGAGAGAGCAGATCAATCTGTTAATAAAATTTTCTTTTAAAAATTTCCAGAGTTAAAGAAAGGATGGAGGGAATAACAATTAAAGGAATCTTTTAATCTCTCTCATCATTGAGTATAGAACTTTGGAGTGAAAGAAGCTCCTGTCTTGAGAACCTGAGGTAATCCAGGTGAAAAATGATTATGCTTTTATAAAACAATTTTAATAGAAGAAAAAATTTAAGAAATGTCAAATTGTTGTTGTTCAGAACCCCATCTAACCTGGCCCTGAAGACTTCTGGGGACAGGGTGTGCACAACTTCTCTGGGTAGCTCAATGGGGTTCAACACAGGGTTGTTTAGGGTTATTTAGGGATTGCGCATCTTTCATACGAGCAGAAATTGAGAGAAATTGAGGGATTCCAACCTGAAGCAGTAAATGAGGAAGTTGTCCTCCTCTCCTCAGCAATATCTGAGGGCAGAAGCAAGTTGCAATGGTACAGACAGAAACACATGAAATTTAACGGGAATGCAAATAAATACTTTTTTACTTGTAACACTGATTAAACCCTGGAAAAGGTGGCTCAGAGAAGCTTTGGAGTCTCTGTCTACGGGCACCTCCAAAACACAACTGGGCACAGTCCTGGATAACCTGCTTTGGCTCGCCTGGCCTGAGCAGCTGATCTCAAGAGATCCCTTCAGTTTCAGTGATTCTGTGATCCTGTTTTCCCCTTCAACCTCATCCGCCCAGAATTTGTTGTTAACGTTGTTTATTTTCCTTTGGGAAAAAGCTACAGAAACCTCAAATAAAACCAACCCACTTCCTGGGCTTGTATCTGTTTAAAAGTGACCATTTCAGGAGATAGAGGCAAAATAAGCCTTTCTGAAACAAAATAATGATCAGTAGGGTCTAGACCAGTCGTCTGTAACACATTTCTTTTACCCGGTGTGTGACCTAGATGTATCACATTCGGTTTCTTTACATCATATCCCTTGAGGGATGCTGTGGTACTTCCTCGGAGATCCCTGTTGGTCCTGAGGGAGCAGAGGAACTCTGACAACAGTTTTTTTCCTTGGCTAAATACAGGCACAGCAACTGTACAGAAAAGCAGCATTTTTGAAAGGTATCTTAATGTGCTCACTACCCCAGCTGCTGTCTGTAGATGTAACCAGAGGGAAGGAGAAAGAGACTCTGGTGGTTTTAAGGTAATACACTGAGACACAGAGAAGTTTCTCAAATGTTCAAGATCACCTTAAAGCTTATATAACAAATAACTTGTTAGAAAAGCTGGAATTTCGTATGGAAGACATTATGCGTTGTACATGCAATATAGCAGAATGAATAGCAACATTTTTCATAAAAGAAATATATTTTCCTTTTGAGGTTAGACCACCATTCACTTTAATTTAATCAATTTAATTAAATGGAAATAGTGGCATAATCCCTCAGGGAGTGTGTGCTTTGCTTATGAAGTATTCCATCAAAAATATTTGAGATCTGAGCATTTTTTTCCCTCAGTGGATGTGAAGAGCATATTTAAACATGAACTCCCAGAGCTAATGTGATTTCCTGGCTGTGTCAAAATGGTAGGTTTTATTGTGCAGAGACAGGATAAAAACAATGGGCACAGTAAATTAATTTGCATATAAAGTTCTCTTATAATTGTACATCGTAATTTCAGACAGATTTATAGGATAATTTCTTGCCTAAATGACAAAATAAGCATTACCTTAGGAAATTATTTTAAATTTCCTTGAGATCAATTTATTGTGGAAGAGAGGATCAAGTTCTCAGAGCACCACTTGTTTGCAATTCAGTAAATTATTATGTAATTTGGCTGCTATTTTCTATAATAATGCAAAAGTCTAAAAATAACATTTTCTGCTTCTGAGGCTGTTGGTACAGATGTCAAAATTGGAAGTCATGATACAGACTGTTAGTTAACAGAATGCTGAATTTTTAACTTTTTTTTTCTGTTTGTTTTAATTACTATATAAAAATATAAATTTAAAAAAATTGCTTAAAGCAATAATTTGGAAGACTGTGTTTTAATATTATTTAAATTAAACACAAATTTAGGAAAAGCCTTTCATCTTCTCAGTTATGATTTCCAAAAAAAAGTGAAAGAAGTCTTAATGTGAAGAGCACAGAATGAGCTCTAAAGTAAGTTTCAGGAATTCTGATGAGTTTCTGATTTGATTTAATCAATCTGTGCAGACTCTGAATAAAAAGACAGGAAAATGAGGATGGAGAACCACAAATCTCCATGGGTAGAATCCAAGTAAGAGGAACCAAACATCTCTGACTTGTGGTCCTCTAACATTATCTTGTCTCTCAAACCATCACATTTTCCTTGAAAAATTTAAAACGTTTGTGCACAAGGAAGAGACAAGGATAACAGATGTGTTGGAAACATTTTAGAATCACAAAAACATTTGGGATGAAAGAAACCTTGGGAGGTTTTCTGACACTACTGCCCCCTCAGAGCAGGGACAGTTTTGACACCACAGCATGTTCTTCAGGGTCGTGCACCATCAGATGCCACACATCTCCAAGGATGGAGATTCCACAGCTTCTCTGAGCACTTCTGGATAGTCCTGAACTAGTCCAGGTTATTGAGAAATTAAACCAACTTTAACACATCATTTTCAGGAAGCAAGAACCAGTATGCTGAAGAGTCAGGAATGCAATATTTTAGATGTGTATTAAGTACACATCTATTAAGTACATTCCAGCACCTTGACTTCCTGGGCATTATTGCAGCTTTGGTTTGTGTTTGGCAATCTAATCCACTGTGGGAAGGAACAAATATGCACTTATAGTGTCTGACAAGGAAAATAGGAAATTGTATAACTGATATGAGAGAACTTATTTGGTAGCTCTCCTGCAGTATTAAGAAAAAACAAACAAACAAACAAACAAACAAAAAAAGAAGCCATCAGGTTTGTCAAAGGGTTTGGTTTCTAGCTTACATGTGCCTTGTTTTCTGTTATATTTGGGGAAAGTTTTATGCTCTGTCCTCTTACATATAGCATTTTTAGGAGGGAAAAAATATTCCCCCCCCCCCCCCCACCCCACCCTCACAAGGCCTTCAGTCTCAATAAGTAAGACAATACTGATACTGTCCCTGTCAGTGTAGACACGGAGCAGAAAAAATGCAACTGAAGAGATTGTCACAAAAGGTTCTGATGAGCAAAACTAGAGCAACACAAAATTAACTCTGCTTTATCATTGCATGGATCTCAGATGTTGTCTCTGAATAAAGCCTGATGAAACTATGATCGTATTTGACTGATGGAAGTGTCTTATGATTAGGAATGATGTTTACTGTGCATTGATTTCACTCTGTGCCTAATCAATGCTGAGGAAAAGAGAAAGAACAGATGTTCCTTAAGGATACCAAGAACATATGGGGCTTAAATCTGAGGCAAAGAGGATTGGGACTATGAATTACATAGATGACAGCAATTCCTTTTCCCTCTTGGCTACCTAGGCACTTCTCTTGCTGTTTATCATTAGCAAGTTTTTCATACTGAGCCTCCAACTCTTTAAGACATAGCACTGCAGGAGCAGGTTGTTTGCAGGGTAAGAAGCCCCTGGAGATGCAGTCCTTGCCTCTGTGTGTCACTGCAACCTCTGCACTCAGATTTTAGTGAGGTAGGGTAAGACATTGCTGAAGTTTAACCCCAGACAGAGGTTAAGCCCCACACAGCCCCTCAGCCTCTGCCCACCACCACTCCTCTTGTGGGAGGGAGAATAAGAAAGGAAGGATAAAACAGCAACCAAACCCTTTCCAGGCAATTCCTCTGAGTTTACATATTGAGCATCATGTTCTGTAGTGTGGAATATCTCTCTGGCCAATTTGGCTCAGCTCTCCCAGCTTTGTGTGCTCTTCCTCACCAGCAGAGCATGGGACACTGAGAACTCTTCGACATGGGGTAAGCGCAAAGCAGCAACAGCCAAAACATCAGTTTTATTATTAATTATTCACATTATTCTGACACTGAATCTGAAACACAACATGCACCAGCTACTGGAAAAAAAACCCAACTCCTACACAGCCAAATCCAGGACATAACACCTGCCCATATTTAATAAGGGTGGAATTGTGAATTCACTGTTTGAGTCTCAATAGGATTCATTGATTTAAGAGGAATTCTGGATGAATCCTCTAGCTGCTGGTCATTTTGTGATGCTGTCTTAGGGCTCTGTAAGAGAGAGCATTTTTCATACAGCAAGGTAGTGTTTCTTTGTGGGAAATGTCCCTGGAAGACAGGATTATATCAGAGATTGTTTCTGTTCACTTTTTGTTACTCAGTGTAGGTTTGATTTCTCAGCCTTCCTTTAGACTGTGTCTTTTGTCACACGGTTAACTTGTTTGGACCATCTTGTATTTACAATTTTCAAATAATCATTATTAATTGCACCACTGAGTTCCCCCCTACATTTAATTACCTAAAACTTGTGGCTCTGGAAATTGCAGAGGGATGGGATCACATTTTTGAGTGAAAGCTCTCGTTCCTCACTTTAGTTCTGAGTCAACAACTGATCTTCTCTGTGCATGCTTGAGATTGATGGATTTTCAGTGGGATATTTACTTAAGAGCTATATGTATTATTGAATTGAACAGACATGTTCAGATGGTTTAGATAGGATTTAATTTCCTGCTTTCATCAACATAACCAAACTCAATTTCTTTTGCACAAGTGATGCAATTGGAAAAAAAAAAATTTTATTTGGAGAAGAAAAGATGTTGAAAATTAAGAGAGGTATACTGTATTAAATACATTTTATTTGTAGAAAAATGTTGCTGAAAAGTGAGACAGGTATATTGAATTAAATAACTTCTGCTTCAAATATATTTTACTATATTTTGACTTTTTTTGATTTGTTTTTTTCTTTACATTAACTGAAGATTTTGTTGCGCTAGCAAATTATTTACCTAATGTAAAACATTTAGAACATCTGAGTGCTAGCGCCTCTAAATATATTACACAAAATATCTAGATATAAATTCCTCATCCAATAACCTTAATTAAGCATAATTCTGAATATTAGCATAAAAAAAATGTTTAAACAATATACCCTCACATCTTTGAATTAATTACATGCTCTGTGTGTATTAAGCCTGTCCAATCTATGCGAAGTATTTTTTTTTTCTTTTACTTAGGCTTTCTGAATGATACACATATTAGTATAATGGGTGTCATACTGAGATGCTAATAGTATTCCTGCAGGTTTTCTCTTTGTGGGTAAAATATTTTAAAAATTTTGCATATTGTGCCACTTTCGTGCTTTGAAGTGGCATTTTTCTCACTGGGGAAGACTTTACAATATATTGTAATTAAATATAAAGACATTTAGTTCTTATTCATGGTTCATAATTATCAAATTATAATTTTAAAACATGTCCCTGAAAAATAACAAATCCTCCCACACCATTTCCCTTGCTTTAACCCAGGAGGGAAAACAAAAATAGTTCTAAGCAAAGTTCCAAGGAGGGTTGGAAGACAAACCTGTTAGACACATCAAAGACTGTTAAATTGCATTACAAGACCAAGAAACATAAGACCATCATTTGTTGTGGGGAAAACTCTGTCACGGCTCTCAAGAGGCATCATCTGCTCTCTCCATCTGCTCATCCTCGCACAGCCTGGCCCTTGTTCCTCTGCTGTGGCTGTGAAACCACAGACCTGTTCAGCACTGCTATTTTTCCTCTGGTATGCAACCAGCTAAAAAGGCTTTTGAAATAATTGCAGGGCTCTGCAGTGATGCCTGAGCTGGCTCTGAAAGGATTAACTGTGGGCTGGGAACAAAATAGCTGTGCAGGCATTGAGGTAGCCCAGCAACACATGAACTCCTCAGCTCTAGTATGCTCATTAGTCTTCCAGGGAAGCAGTGCTAATTAGTCTGCATGGAATGGCCCAGTATTTCTGCTTCTGGGACCTGACATTCAATTATACCTATGGTGTGGCTGTTTTGTCACACAAGGTTTTTCATATTTCTCTCTAGAGTGGCATAGACAACCTTACAGATTTACCACATTCCCTTCTTCCTTTACACACTTTAGTTCTTCTTTTTTTTTTCTTTTTCACATAACTCAGACACAAATACGCCTCATGCCCTTTTTTGTTTTCACTTGGGTCTGTTATATCACTGCAAAAAATAAAAAAATAAAAAAAAAAAAAAAGAAACTTATTGTTCATGATCCTGGCTGTTTTCCATGTTTCTTCATCAAGTGAAGGCCATCCATTGCTCTGAAGATCATTGCTCTTTTTTTTTTTTTTCTTCAATGAAAACCATAAATGATTGGAGAAACGAATAGGCAACACCATTGCTTTGCTGCATCCTAAGATGCTCCTAACACCCTACCCTAGTACCCCAGGGACAGCCTGCAATCTAAAAACACTAAGAAATCTTAGTTAAAATGAGAGAAAAATATTTTTTTTCCAAATGTTGAGCTCTAGTACATATTGGTATGTTCACCTTGCACATTGTGGGAAAATGTTTGCATGAATCAAGCTTTTTCTGAGTCCCCTGAACAAATAATACACACAGGAAATCTCGGAAGCTACTATGTCATCTAAGTCAGTAAAATGGACTTCTTTGAACATTTGGAAATGCTTGTGAAATACAGACTCACATTTAACTGAAGTTAAGACTATTCTATAAGACTAATAGAGGTTTTTTTCCATTTTAGAAGGAGAGTGTCCTTTGCAAACAATCCTGCCTGGGCTGTTTGAGGAGGACCGTTGCTACAGGAGGAAGGGGAGGATCATTCCCCTTTTTTGGCCACTCATTGTGCCCATTTCTGGGTTTCTCATGGCAGTGGAGGGCTGGATATCCTGGAGAGAGTCCAGTGAAGGGCACTGAGGTGGTTGAAGGCCTGGGACAGCTGAGAGAGCTGGGACAGTTTATCCCAAGGGGAAGGCTCAGGAAGGGCTTTATAAATGTAGACAAACACCTGAAGGGAGAATGCAAAAAAGACTCATTCAGGTTCTTCTCAGCAGTTCAGTGACAGGACAAGAACAAAAGGACGCAAACTTAAACACAGGGAATTGTTTGAACACAAGGAGAGACTCCCTAACTGGGAGGATGGCTGAACACAGGCACAGGTTGCCCAGAGAGGTTGTGGTTTCCCTCTTGACATATTCAAAAACCATCTGGATAGTCCTGAGCAAGTGGCTGTAGGTGGCCCTGCTCGAGCAGGGGGTGACCTTCAAAGTTCACTTTCAACCTCAATCATTTCCTGACACTGTGAAATTATGACCTTACAGTAATAAAATCCCATTTGCCTATCTAAAGAGAAAACAGAAATTAAATCTAATTATTATTGTGCTGCCTGTTTATCTTTCTGGTTGATAAAACTCCTAAAACTTATGAATGGCACCACCGTTTCCATCAGCAATAGAGGAAAAAAAAACACATAATTAAGGTGTAGGGGAAAAGGCTGCACAAACACAAATTTTGTATCTCAGCTGTGTTGTTGCTTTGTCATACAGAAAAGGTGAATTAACACAAAAGGTATGAGAAGCCTCCCAGTAGCAGCAGTTTTCTTTTTATGAAACAATTATGAATGACAGTCTCAGACATATTGCTATGAAGAGTGCCTCAAGCCTTGTCATGAGTGATCCCAAAAAGCTTTCCCTTCCAAGGTGTTTCTCTGGGAAAAAAAAAAAAAAAAAAAAAAAAAAAAAAAAAAAAAAAAAAAAAAAAAAAAAAAAAAAAAAAAAAAAAAAAAAAAAAGTCTTCTGTTTATATTGTGTTAAAGGAAACAAACCTGAATGCAAACAGGCCACGTGGCTATGAAACTCACATGTAAAGAAATCTTCTTTTACATCACTTTGTCATATTTATTCAGGGTTAAATCAGTATCTCCTGTGTTGACTTCTCAAAATTCAGTGGTTCTATTCTGCTTTACCCATTCTTATACTTAAAATCTCACTGCATCCATAATTTTATTGAAATTAGTCCCTATCCATCAACGAAGGGTTGATGCAACAGGCAATTCCATGATTTAGGAACATGAAAGACAAAAAAAATTCTTATTTTTTGCTTTTTAAATCTTTGTATATTACATTTTTACTGAAAATATTATATTTATATTGATTTTTTGCCCCCACATAATATATTAGGTTCATAATCTCTACTTCAGCTTTCTTAATTAACAATTTATACTTCAAGAACTTTGTCATTTGCCAGAATTATCATTCTACAAAAACATATCTTTAAAAATATCTCTATTATTTTTAGTGTTTCTTATTCTTCTGACAAAATTTTAGTGCAGTTTTTATTATTTTTGTTACTCAGGTGATAGTCAAAAAAGTTGTTTAGTGGCTGAAAAAAATCCACGAAGGAAGTCAATGGCAGAGATTTGAAAGAAGGATGGATATTGTTTTTAGTGAATTAATCAAAATTGTATGGCTGTCAATTTATTCCAGAATTTTCTTTGTCTCCCCAGGCTGTACTTTCCTCCTAATTATATCACTCATTTTAGTGGGCAGTTCTAATTATGGCTGTTTTGTCTTGATTTACAGCATACGAATATCCTCATCTGGAATGTACTTAAAGCCAAAAATAGTAAATTATAAATAATTATAAATCATTAACAGTTATTGCTACAGTATATAATGAGAAAAAATTGACTTCTCACTGGTAATTATTAAACATTGTGACAAAGGTGTTGCATGAAAAAGGTCCTCTTAGCAGCGTTGGTGTACTGAATCAAAGCAATATCATGATTTCTTCAAAACCCTAAGAAGATGTTTATGGGTCTTGTGACAATATTTAAACTGAGTTTAAAAAATAGCCTTTTTATATTGTTAGATATATACAACAAAAAGAGATTGTTAACCTCTCTTAATGGATAAAACTCTTGAATACCTCCTTAACTTAGGGTATACCTTATGGCACCTTTATGGACAGATATTTTCCTGAATCAGATTCCACAGAGAGTGCATATTTTTTTTTTCATATATTATGTTAATTCTCACTAAGCTGAAAAATGATTGCTTAGCTTAACAAGATTATAAAATATGATCTTTGTATATAGAACAAGGAGTTGGCATTACTTAGATTTTGAATGGGAGATGGTAAAGAAGCATTGCACTAAATCTTAAAGAAATAAGGTGAAAAAAAATTCTAAATCATTTAATGACAGGTGTGTGTGGGCACACTCAGAATTATTCTGTCATCTCCATTGGTGACAGAGGTTTTATTAGTTTCAGGTTAAGAGGCTGATTCTGAAATGCTCATTGAATTGCTTCCCTCTGCTTTCCATTAGATAAAATAACACTGATATATATTTACCAGTTAGTACTTTTTAATGGAATTTACATGAATATTAGATCATTGTTTTATTGGCTATCATTGATCATTATTTTTTAAATTGAGAGACTTAGAGACAAAAATGTATGTATTCCTATCGTTTAACAAAATATGTAGGGGAAGCAAAGAACTGGAAAGAGGTGCAGATTTCTTATTATCTATATTTTACAGTGTTGATAGGAAGAAAACACTGCCCAAAAGAGCTGAGGAAGGGCCTGAATTCCAAGCACAGAGGTCTCTTCTCCTTCTGAATGGAACAGAAAATCTGATTATCCTGGCAGGAGAGAGCCACTGAAGCCATTTTGTCAGGCACATCTTACTAGAAGTGAACAGAGAATTATTTGGTCTTATACATCACATTTTAAGTCAGATGAGAGGATGGGAAAATGCTCAAATTTTGTGGTTCATCCCCTTAAAAACTCTGAAGTCTCCATTAGGAACACTGAATGTGTTTTTTTCTTTGAAAAGGGTTCATCAGGATATAATAGAGTGAAAAAACGTATGCCGTATGAATTTGAAGAATGATTGAAACTCATGAAGTTAAAATTATGATATTTGCTAAACAATTTCCTGAAGTTTCATAAGTAAATGCTGAAAATGTATTTAAGTATATGAATATACTTAAATATGTCAATATATATACCAGCATACTATTATATATATATAAATTATATATTAAAGTATACAATTACTATATAAATGTAAATAATTTTTAAAAGTATTAAGTAAATTGCCTAAAAACTTCCCAGTAAATAAAGAGATTTGTTAGGAGATACTAAACATATGGAGTAACAATTATTTAAAGGTTATATTTGAGCCATGGAATTTTATACTTTCAAAATGAAGAGTTATCTGTTGTGTTTTACCACAGACAGTCCTTAAGTTCAGAGAATAAAATAGAGTAAAGGGAAACCGTCATGAATTGTTGGATGTTGTTTTCAATTTTGAACAGAGTGCAAGAACACTAATGCATATTTGGGTGTGTTTTTTTCTCATCTTTCTCCTTTGCCATTCTTGTGGTAACATATTTGTGCCTTGCTATGTTTAATCCTTTAAATTTTTCTTCAGTATATGTATCATGCTGCTAGATTTATATCCACCTACATTGTTAAATAGCTGAATTGTTAAATTGCTAAATCCTGGCATAATTAAAAAATTAAGGCTAATGTTTTAATTTCCATGTACAGTGCAGTGTAATTTAGCCTCAGAAATCAGAAAGTGAATATATGAAAATCATGACTTATGGTTGTCAAGACAGCCTGGGAATATGTCTTTGGTGTATAGGCGGCCTGGGCTGTTTTCAGGCATTTCAGCATGTTTTCTGCAATCCTGTGACTGTACGATTAAAAAAAAAAAAAAAAAAAAAAAAAAAAGAATAAAAAAGAAAAAGAGGTAGTTTTGTTTTTTTTAATAAAGAATTTTTGAAAGTTATCACTCCAAATTGCAAATTTAAATCCTGCTGCTTTTTTATTTAAAACATTTGAGTTTTATGCTGTACAAGATGAATATGTGCTCACCTCTGCAATCATGGTCCTAAACAGAGTTTTAGAGGTATTGTAAGAAGTTGCACAAACAGGACACCCAAACGTTTTTTTTGTCCTTATGCTGCAGCACAGTTTGCTCTGGTTTGGATGTATTTTTCATTTCCGAGCAAATGACTAGAGGCAAGGTTTGTTTACTCCTCTCTCACTCCAGCAGCACAGCAAACAAAATTCCAGTGATGGGAATGGCCCATGTGAGCCAAGGTGAGGTATGTGATGAGCAGCATGAAGGGCTGGGAGGGAGAAAGATAATTATTAATAGAGAAAAATAAAACACCCTTCTCTTCCCATCTGCAGTCAGCAGAAGGGAGTGAAGAGAGAAATAATGCTTGCACAGGAGCTGAGGGAGAGGCTAATTGGGATATAGCAATTCACTGTGAAATTAATTGGGCTAACACTGATTTGTATTGCAGTAGTTGATGTGGCAGTTTGAGATTGTGTCCTCAGATAATGGTGCAACTTAATTATTCCAGTGGAATGTGGGCTATCACCTCAGATATTTTCGGGAATGCACTGGTGCATTCGGGAATGCACTGGTTATAGCAGGGTGGATTTGCTGTGCCAGTCAGGAGAGCAGCATCGGTCAAACTTCTCAACATAAAATATCCAACTTCAGTTAATTAAACAGTGTTGCCTTAAATAGCTCAAATATAGCTCAAATTTTGCCATATTCGAGCACTGTGGAAGGTTAATGAAAACACACACAGTGGCATATGAGAGATATGGGTTTGGTTGCATATTTGGGTATGCAGAATACGTAGGACTGTGTGCAGTCAGCTCTATGCAGTTACCCTATGTCAGTCTCTTCGAGCTTTGCGCTAAAAGGCAATGACCTCATTGAGGACCAGTGTGCAAGAATTTGTATTATTTTGTATTTCTGTCCTGCTCTACTCTTGTCCTGCTGGGTTCTATTAATTCCCTTGTGCTGCAGTGCTTGTGCACTGCACACACTTATTACCAAAAAATGTAACACTCAGAGAAACTTCACGAGGCTTAGAAAGTCATGAACGGATCCCACTGGGACAATATGAAGGCCATTGATCCTCTCTGATCAAATTAAAACTGCTTGACAAATTATACATTACAAATTAGACATACAAGGAAGATCAGATTAATATTCTATACCTCTGTGCAAATGTCATTAAGTTATTTTCTTGTGAACTTTTTCATCCAATGCAATTCTACAGAGAGCAAGAACTAGAGATTAGAAACCACAAAATTTTCATTCTTTTTTTCTATAGTACAAATAATTCCTTTAAGTAACTCCATGCTTTGCAGCATGAAATAATTGAAGAATGAAATTGCTGGTTCAAGTCTGGCATTGAAAACACACATTTTATCAGCACTTTACAGAACTGAATGTATCTCAGTATTACCATCTGTAACAGGAGGATCTCTTTTCTATCACAGCTTCTGGGCAAAGGTACAAGAGAAATTCTGACACTGACTTAACTCCTGCTGAGCTCAGACACAGATCTACACACTCCTTATCTTCTGTCTCCTCTACTGCAATCAGTTCAGATAAGCAACAGGTCTTCAACTTTACATGTTGATTTCTACCTTTCATGTTCTCTTCCCTTGCATGCTCTGCTCCGTATCAAACCTCTTGCATCTCAAAGGTCATTTGGTAGGCCAGCCATCAAACCTTCTGTAGTTACTAGTTAAATCAATTTTTTACCACTGACTGTAAGCCATATTCAGTTTTATTGTATCTCAGAAACTCTTTAATGGTGCTCTTTTGAAAACGCAAAATATTGAAGTAAGTTTGAGCACTTTCAGGTCTGATTCAGTACTCACCTACCTTGTCATTTTAGCCTCTCAGGCACATCTGTGTCTGAGAAAACACAAAGAAAATAATGACTTTCATCTTCACTGTATGCCAGAAAAAATAGTTTATTTTCTTTTTAAGTTTACATAGAGTGTTTTTCCCTAAAGGTCCAGTAAGTGCACAACTGCCCTTTTTGATATACAGAGAATATGAAGAAATCTCAACATGGATGCTCAGCAGACAGATAAATCAGTTTTTAATATGTAATGCTCTAATCACCAACATTTTCTTGACAAAAATATGACTAAGAACATGAATATTCACCTTGGCCCTGTTAAATCATCCTACTTTGGGAGTGTATTGTAAGGTTTAGACAGTAATTATGTGTTGCCATGCAGCAGCATTACTGATGTGAGCCTGAGCTCTGCTGACCTCAGGTCATCCTCCCAAAATTCCCAGCAGATCAGGCAGGTGCTGCTGTGAAGGAGTCAGGGCAATTCTATCAGAAACAACTGTTTAATATTATCTTGTGCAAAGCACTGTAATAAAATAACAAATAATAATAAAACTGAAAAAGCATTTTTTAGATTTTATAGCTCAAACTTGTCCCCAGTGGTGTCTCATCTTAGCTGCTTTATGGGTGAGATAGTGCAGAATGCCATTCAGTACTTCCCTGTGGAAAAAAATGATCTTAATTAAGTCTGGTGGAGAACCAATTCTTTTCTCTGCTTTCTCCTTTCTTTCTGTTTTTTTTTTTTTTATTCAAAAAATTTCACAGACTTTTAAAGTCAATTCATATTGACTTAGTAAATATTAAATATTTAGTAAATATTTAGTAAACCAATGAAGCAAACTCTTTATGTATAAAGTCAATATGAAGAAAATTACCTGATTTCAGCAGGTAGGTACTTTCCTTTGTCAAATTGTTAAAGTGGCCAGAAGGAAAAGGGTTCAGGACCTTTCCTGTTTACTAAACTTAAAAGCCAAAAGATGTCTTTATTTTTAATGTACTATTTCAAATCAAATAGACAAGTACACTGACTGTGTTAAGAAATAGAGTTAGGTATTTGACTTTATATATCACTTCTTTAATTTCTCTCAGTGAATAAGAAAGTGTTGTCCACCAAAGAATACGGCTGAGTTCAGAGATTTGCTTGAAGTGCATTTTGTAGCACAGTAGGAAGTGTAACTTGTCCTGTGGACTAACTGAGTGTTCATACTTGATGGAACTGGAAGAGAAAACACAGATGAAGAAAAAGCAGTGTGTGCTGCTGCTGCTGCATGAACAGTGCTTCATGTAAGATAAAAGTCAGAGTTTCATGCTAGATAAAAACCCAGAGATGAATATGATGACTTGCTATTGAATGTTTAATATCAGAACCAAGGCTGTAAGATCTTATACCTTTTGTCCTCTAATAACACTTCTGTCTCTGCAGAGGGGTCCCAGTGATAGTATGGAGAGTTGAGGGTTTTTTTGGGGAGAAGGAGGTGATTCACTCCTTTTTCTATTTTATCTGGAAAAGATAGCAAAGAATGTAAAAAGTACATTGACATGTCATGCAGTAAAATTTAACAGTGACTGGAGAGTTTAGCAGATTTTCGCCTTTTAAAGACTTTAGATCTTGCTAAAATTTGCACTCAGGCATGAGCCTTGAAATCTGTAAACAGACTCTGCCCACGGCAGGTTGCAGATGCTCAGGATCCAGAATAAAGTTTGCTTAGTATTTGTTAGGATCAAGTATTAAGTTTGCTTTGGTTTTCTACTACTTTGAACTTCCATTCTCATGCTTTGGTTATTTTCTGGGCTTTCAATTTTTCTCTCTGTTTTGGATACTTGTTTTCAATTTAAAAACCTTCCTATTTTTCCTCCTTCAGGTCTATTTGAAAGCTCAGTAGGCCTAAGAGTTGTTTCTTTGAATCTTTTGACCAACTAAACTGAGTTTTCACCCCCACTCATCTTTAGAAAGCTATTCTTTGATATGCTTTCACACCAGCTCCAGAGATTGCTTCGGTCTTTTTCATTCATTTCATGCTGGTGAAGAAGTCCCTTTCTGAGTGCACATTGCCTTAAGCTGTTGTGAAATGGATAGAGCCAGCAAAATAGTCTCCATTTGTTGAAAATCATCCTCAGTGATCTATGTTTTTCTCCTTTTTTCTTTTTTTAAATCCCAGGCAGAATAAAGGTATAACTCTTATCATCTTCTTTTTTTTTTTCTTTCCTGAGAAAGAGGAGACAAAAAATACACTTTCTTTTTTCTTAGAGTTTATTTTTAAATGCAATAAAAGCTCTTCCATTCTGTTTTTGTGGCTGTTGAGAATACTGTTAAACATGAAACTAGCCATTAGAGCTGTTGTGTTTGTGCTATGGCTCCTTTGACAGTAGTGGCTGAATGTACCAGTCAGGCTTTTAGAATCAAATTTAAAGCGTTGTCGTCCATCTTGACTTGATTTTCATCAGATCTTAATGCAGGGAAAAAAAAAAAAAGTTTTTTTTTTTTTTTTTTTTTTTTTTTTTTTTTTTTTTTGCATTTTGAATATTGTATGGCCACCAGTTTGACATTGCTGTGCAAAAAAAATAATAGCAGTTATAACTTTTCAAACTGGGTAGGAGAAATTTGTCACTGATCTATTACATCTATTTTTAGTGTAAATTTAATCAGTGTAAACCAACATAAGTTATGCCAGCTGTGAATTGCCAAGTGGAGGCAAAAATCACAGCATTCTGACTTTGAATGACTGATTTCTAAGTAATTTTATTATTGTTATCTGCTTACTGACTAACAAGAGTCAAAACATATCTTAAATTTTAAACAATAAGGTAATTTCCATTTACACATCCTACCTTCACCAGTCCTGTTTAATAAATAGCATTTCTGACATACTCCATATAAAGAATTAGTCTGCTTTTTTTTCTTTTCATTCTATTTATCCACTTGCATTTGTAATGTCTTTCATGCTAAAGCTTCTCTATAAGCAACAGAGGACATTGTGGATTAAAATCTCAACATCATTATGTACTAAATTACCTATATTAAATAAAGCAAATTCTTACAGGACATAATGCAAGAAAATAAACAATGGATATTTATTGCTTAGCCCTTCAACTTTCAAATAAACATTGAAAAATGTAAAATGTAATTTTACAAAATTCTGTAAGCAACATGTGAATTTCTGGGATCACTGAGTTGAAGCCCCTGACTGCTGTAGGTTGAAATTCTTTTGAAGTTGTCATACTCATCCATTTCCTCAGAGCTAGTTTTGATATGCAAAGAACAAACATAAAAATACCTGTAAATAAAATGTTGTCTTGCAGAGAAAAATGCCAGGTGTTCCACCTCCTCCCTTCTCTATCTGTTGACAACTGATGTACAATAGAAGACAGCTGAAATTTGGATTCTTTCAAGAGCCTAAATAATGTGTAAAAATAGGCAACAAAGTACTGACATGTTTAAGAAGAAGAAGTAAGAAATAATCAGAAAATTCTAAGTGAGGCGGAACCTAGTACTGGAAGAAAATGTGATGAGAAATGGACAGATGCATGGGAGAAGCAGCATTGAAAGGAATTAGAGTGGAAAAAAAAAAAAAAAAAAAAAAAAAAAGAAAGAAACATGCAACTAAACAGGAAAGCTGATAGAGCTGATTAAATAGAATTTTATGGATGGAAAGTGAACTTAGAACCTCTGTGATGTTTCCACAGAGGAAGAATATGGATATAAAATCACTAGGAATTATATTTGATGAAAAAGCTAGAGGAAGAAAAACTCACAAATTTTGATGGTAAAAAAGTAGCTCTTGTTTCTGAACTAAACATTGGATATAGAAACTGGTGGTGATACCAACTGTGTGCAGAGAGAAAAGTTGTGCTCAAATAGGACAAGTTTTAATAGAGTAACAACCACGAGCTTCATGTGGAACACTGAGAACTTATTAAGAGCCACAGACTTATAGGTTCTTATAGGTTTTCTTATAATAAAAGACTGATTTACAGTAGAAATATCCTCACTGTTTCCTCTTTCAGATTAGTAATGAGCTTTCTTGCAATATTTTAACTCAGTTTCTAAATGTAATTGCAAGCTTGATACAATAGATATAATATTTCCTCTGGTGATTTGAAATAAGATTTTTTTTCTCATAAAATATTTGGGTTTTTTTTTTTTGTTTGTTTGTTTTTAGGGTGGATTGGCTTTTTTGGTTTTTTGTTTTAGGGGTTTTTGGTTGATGATTTTGTTGGGTTCTTTCTTTCATTTTTATATTTACCATGACTTAATTTTATTTTATCTTCCACTTGAAAATTATAAATGCATTAAAAACAAAGCAAAAATAGAACTCTTAGAACAGAAGATAGAATAGTAGTGATGGATGGTGATGATAACAGTATTTGTGGGACTATAGGTCCAGCCCATTCATTTACAATTTAAAAAACATCTTCTCAAAATGAGCATGAGGTGATAGATTTTCTCAGTTAAATGTCACTTTTGTGTCTGAAAAAATATTCTTTTAATTTCATGGTTACAATAAAAATGGAATGTGAGGCTGAAATATACTTTTCTTTTAAAGAAAAGTGTTTCTTCATTTGGTGGATTGTTTGGTTGGTTGGTTTTTGTTGGTATGGTTTTTTTCCCAGCAATAGAATTTCATATACTTATAAATTTAGTGCTGGAAAATGTAAAGGAAACAATGGGACTTTCATAGTATGAAAAATAAAATAGAATGAGCACACACCAGACCTGAGCTGTCTGGGCAAAGTTCTGCACCTGTCAAGCCTACAATAAAGTCAGCCAAAGCTCAAAAAACAGATCCATTTTCATTTAGGCACAGGAACATTCTAAGGCCGTAAAGGAACAAGAAAAAATAGAAAGGACAGCAAGTAAAATCCAATATTTTTCATTTTAAAGTTCACTGCAGTTCATTTTACAGACAACCAAGAGACAAGCAGGTGCAAGAACAATAAACTGCAGGAAAATGTTATTGCTTGCTCTGAAGTGACAAGAAACAAGTTTTAGATGTTTGATATGCTTTCACAAGTCCTGATATTTTCAGCTAGATGTGTAAGAATAACATGGATCTTTCATACCTTATAAATAATGCACATATCATAAACTTTGCAGTGTGTGCAATACTAAAAAGATCTACAAGCTCTTACAGAAATGTGCATACTCTGTACGTGTTTATCAAAACATTTGTGTGTTCATGTATGACCTCTGACTCTCAAAGAATCATTTTCTTTTTGTACTTCTCAAGCAAATACATAGTGGTCTTGAAAACATCTGAAACAGACAATTTTGACTATTCAAAGATAGCTGAGACTTCAAAACCACTAAGTCTCTGCTCTCTCACTCCTTTCTGGCTATGATTTTTATTTTGAAGTATTCTTAGGGGGAAAAAAAAATAAGGAGAAAATTATAGTTTTGAAAGTTTTGACTGAAGTGAAATCGATGATGTGAGAAGGGGTCATTCAGGCATAGAATTGCCATTTAAACCGAAATCAATCAGCTCAATGTTTGCCATGCAATCCTTCTTAAAATATTGCACCCACACTCATCCTGAGGAAGGCGATACCAGAGCCATGTGAGACAAAGGATCCTTGTGGTGTTCCCATTGTGCTGTAAATCAGAAAGTCTTGAAAGTCAAATAATAATCAAACAAGCACAAATTCACCTGAACTGTGCACATCCTTATTTAGACTAATGAAAAATTTGATACCGATAGAAAGAATTTAGGTTAGTAAACTATTTTAAAAGTAATTGTTGCATAGTTATGCAGGAATAAAATAGATACAAAATATAATTGTAAGTCCTTAAACTAATTGTTATCTGATCCACTTACATATTTTGAAAAAAGTGTTATTCACAATTTTTTTTTTGGAGTACTTTGGAAGCTTAAACTCATCTAAGATGATAGAGATAAGGGAACTATCAATATTTGTTTTCCAAATTAGATGCAGTTATTTAAATATTTGGTCATCAAAGATTTTAATTTACTCTTGGCAGCATTTCAAGTTCCATTCTTTTGGTTTAAATTATGCTTCCCTCATAGCCTTCTGTTTTCCTCTGATATTCCAAGAGGTGTTTTCTGTAGAGATTGTTTAATTATTGTGCAGGAGTTTTGCTTTGTAAGGCCTCAGAACTCAGCACAGAAGGTTTTAGCCTGCAGATTTAAACCAAATATTTTACAAATTGGTGTATCTAAAGATTTATTCTCTACTGATATCTGACTTCTAAAATTTATTCATCTGTGATCTCAAAAATACACTGAGGATATCTTCATGTGAAGGATATTAGGTTAGCATGGTATTCTTCAGTTAACATTAAATTGTGAGGCTTCAGTACTGAAGCTCCATATGTTAAGAATCAAGGGAACTTCTTCTAAATAAATATGTGCAATAAGTGCATTAAAGGACTTGACAAAGTATTCTGTGATTTATAATCTTATGTTGATAGGAGGGATGAGCCAATTTTCTGATTAATTTTTCTCAGGTTATTTCAAAGCCCTGTAGCAATGCAAATCTGTGCAATGCTTCATAATATATTAAGAATATGACATTTTTAATCTTCACTTTAGGGAGTCATCAAAATTTAGGACTTAGTTAATGTGACAGGATTTGTATTGCTGTTATGAAAGTATTCAAGACCAGATGTAATTATGCTTCTTCACGATATTTACCAAGGCACATACACACAAATTACTCTCAGTTCCTTTAGCAAAACAAATTGTGTTTTTCTGCCAGTTGGGACTATTTTCCATAAGAAGATGTTGTTTATTGTAAGAAAGTATAAGGAAAATGAAGAGCATTCCAAATCATCATTTCATTTTTTCAAAGTTGTTAATTTGTGAGAGAGTTATATATAGTAATATTAAAAGTAGAAATGTAACAACCTGCTAGAGGTGCTTCAAAGTAAATTGCATTTCAATTACCATAGGAAATTACTGTTCCATCAGTCTACTCTTTAAAATGTGGTAAAACCACTAAATAATATAAAAATAATAACGTAATCCTGTAATCATAGACTACCAGGTTGGAAAGGAACTCAAGGATGGAACGCTGGCAATAAGTTGTGCAAACAGGGAATGAGGAACAAAAACTAAATAAAAATGCATTTCTAGTTGACAATCATATTTGCTTTCACAATAATAATTTAAAACACATTTCTTTTCTGCACCATGTTCTGCAGAAGCCAAGACTTCATTTCATATACACTCAACTTTTTAGATTTAAGAGGAAACTAAACCCTTCCAACTTGTTCCAACAAAAAGCATCATGGAGAGGGGTTTGGAATATCCTTCTTGAGTTCCATGCTCAGGCACAAATATTATAACTGATTTCCAAAATCTAATCAAAGGGCTGAGATAGAATTTATCAGATCCTCCTCTAGTCAAAATCATAGAAACTGAGGAAGATGAAATGTATCAAGAGATTGTACTGGCACTGGAATAGATCACATTTTAACAGTATATTTTAATCTCCCTCCTCATGTGAGTAAATGTTGTCTGAATTATTCATCTTATGCAAAATAAGAGCCGGTGAAGGGACTGCCTCATGTATTTGTAATAAAACTTTGTTTGGTGGCATGTAGAGAATTTTAAACTATTTTACTGAGTGTCTGAAATCTGTTCACTATTGCAACATGCTTTCTTAGTAAAACTACTCAGTCACTGAAGAGAATGAATGACCATAACCAATAGATTTTAGAAATATTTTCAAAATAAATGTATTTTGAGATTGGGATACTACATTATTCAGAAGCTAAAACCAAAGCAACTTCCCCTGAAGTTCTTAAGTGACTGAATGATATCCTAAGAAAATATATTCTGAAGAGAAGCTGTTAAGAACATGTAAATCATTTGAAAGCCTTTACTTCTGAAATAAAGATCAATGGAATTTTTTTTCCCATCTCTCATTCTTTTGTGTCTCATTAGGAAAGAAGCTTTCAGAGCACTGACAATTAAACTGAACTACATTCTTCCTAAAATTTCTTTAGATCTCTTCTCTACCTAGAACCAGAGTGCTGTAATTTTGGTTGCTCTGTAACCTTAGTTCTTAATGTGTTCCTGACTAATATTGAATAGCTAACCTAACCTCAAAAGGCCATCTAATTGTTTAATGTTTCAATCATTATTCACATATGTACAATGCTATGCCCTTATAATTTGTATTTACACACATTTACACAACACTTTTACATGTTTTCACAGAACTTTTCTTCTTGGGGAAAATAATTTTGTATTTGTTTCCTAATGTGTAGTAGTGATGGTTCTCTGCAATCTACTTTGATACAATAAAATATCTATTTGGTTTCAGATCTGAAGTAATCTTTTCTGGGAAAAGAGGAGAAAGGTTATTTTGATCAGTTAAATTGGATCAAAAATTTTCAGGAATTCTTACTGTAAATGAAAAGCTTGAATTTTGCTTTTGGTCTTTATTGTGATAACAATGAACTCTGTACATTTCCATATTTTAATAGACAATCTTCCATGCATAAATGAGACACATTTGATTATAAATGGCAGGTTTTGTATGAATTTTTCATTAAAGCAGTCAGATGACCAAAAATAATTTTTTACACTAGCTAAAGAGGCAAGGAACAAATAGCAAATTTTGATGTTGATGATGGATGAATAAGTGACAACTAATGTTTCATTCAGTAGACTGACTTGTCATTGTAAACATAGTTATTTATCTTTGAAATATTTATTTATTCATGAAAGATCCATTATTAAAAGGATAACTATTTATGAGTTTGGACTGATTTTGGAAAGCAGTTTCAAATGAGATAAAATGGAAATAAGGAAATGGGATTTTTGTTTTTATATTGAGTAGTCAACAGCTGTTTGCCTGATTAGCATTGTGGTGTTGGAGTGTAGTTTATTCTCCATTGTTTGCAGTGAAACATTGTGTGCTTTCATTCTGTATTCTAGCCTGACTATGATTACAATTTAATGTATCTATTTTCAATCTTAATATTTGTATTTTCGGATAATGGCAGGACAGAATAAGACATAAACCCATCAGGGAACAGAATTCAAACAGAAAGTTGTCTAGGCAAATTGAAGGTCATTGTGGGGAAAAATGTGATGCACAGTTATATTTCTTCATTTTGGTAGAAATAATGAATGAAATGAGTGACAGACTAAGTTCTAATAAAAATGAAGACATTACAGTGGACACATAGAAGTTATTCCATGCTTCCTCCAACTGGGCCAGATTCCTGGGACATATAAACAAGTTTATATTACAGGAAAAATGAAAGAAACAAAACCACCTTAAAAGGGGCAGCAAACAATGAAACCCAAAGCTCCAGTCTTTTAGGAATCTTAATAATCCAAAGATATACATGAAATATAGATTTTTCAACAGATGGTGAGCTTTACTCTAAATACAAGAAGATTTAGAGACTACTAATAGCAATATGAGAGCTGCATGAGGTAATAGATACAAAAATATCTAAATTAAAAATAAACATGTTAAATCTAAAAAAAGAATTTTTATAGAGTGTAAAACCCCAGCTTTATTTTATGATACCAGAAGCAATTTATATTTTAAATCACTTAAAATATGTGTTCCAATCACATGATGTTACATTTGAAACTTCCATAGGTATTTGAGCAACTGTTAGGACCTGATGGTGAATTTTGCTTTTATTTTTTGCCACTAAACAAAGTAAATTCTTGTTTATACCCACATGCCTTTTGTTTGAATTGCTGTCTTTCGCTAGTAAATTATGAAAAAATTTCTTTCTAATGAGTATGCATTCCTAGTATTTGTATAAAATTTTGTATCAATGACAGGGGGCTCGAATGAATATACCAATGGATTTGATAGTCTCCTCTGACATTCATTCCTATCTCTTTCTGAGGCCTTGTTAATGTATTATTTTACTCTTTGGTGATAGTGGGGATTTGGTGCTGTAATCATGGGCTATTTTATTGGTGTGATATCACCCCAGAGGAAATATCTCCTCTGTACCAAGGGCTCTCAGTCTATAAATGTAATTATGAGACTTTCCCACACCTCTTTGTTTATTGTTTTTCCTTCTGTCTTTTCTTTTTCACTTATGTCTCCCAAATGTATTCTTGGGGAGTGGAGTGGAAGAACAGACGATTATTACAGGGTTTTCTTCATTCAGTTTAAACATAAAGCTTTACTCTTGGCTGATTTATAGAAAGGGAATAAATCAGTCATGAATACTATGACAACAGACCTTGACAATGTTTAAACACTTGCAATAAGAGCCAAATAGAGCAGTTTCATTAGTTCAGAAACTAAATTTATAGGAAATCTAAGTTAACCCTCAATGCAGTAGACAAGTATTTCTGGCTCCTGGTGCAGTTAAATTTGGGGTTTTCAAATCTGAATTGCACAACATGTGGGTTGTTTTATTATCTAATAGCTCTCTTACCACCAATGGAACAACTATAAAAAGATCACATGAATCATGGCAATCTCCTCAAATATCAGGGAACTTATTGCACCTTGACAAACTCCATTTCTCCTGAAATGTTTTCATTGAGTGGTTGAATGACTTTTTCTTTGGGAGAAACAGAAGCTGGTCAGGGTGTGTGCTTCCAACCTCTGTAGCTATCAGACCCAAAAACTATTGAGATGCTCAGAAAATATGTGTCTTTTTTTTTTTTTTTTTTCTTTTTCCTTAATCAAATCTCATCAGATTTCCTATATTTATTACAGCAAGGTAGCAAAAGATTATTCAGTCTGTTATGGTGAGGTGCAATGCTTGATTGAAGTCAGGAGAGAGGATTTACTATCACCATCTATTTAGGCAATGACTGTGTATGATGCCAAATATTCAAGTAGATAAACAAACCATTTATCAAAATATAAGCTTTCCAGCACAAAATCTACAGCAGCCATAAGAAATATAGCTGAGCTTTCCAGCTTATTTGAAAAACACGTAGCTCTCCATTTTAGCAGACAGTAAATATGCTGCCCTAAAATGGTTGCACTTTTAGCACAGTGCAGTCATTTTATTTATTCATTTTGTCATGCACAGGAATTGATCTAAGATTTTTTTATACTTTCTATTTTTAAATTCACTAGAGGATAATCAATGTCTGAAATTAGTTCCAATTAGTTGCTGGTATTTTAACTTTTTTCTATTGAGAGCTTAAAATCTTTCTGGGATCACCATTGGTAAGTATAGGTTTTCAGTTTCTGAATGATGTGCTATGATGCCAGGGGAACAAAAGATTGATTTTTTTAAATTTTTCAGAGTGTGTACATTCCATATTGCCTGTTATTTGGATCAAGTGAGATGCAATCTTGAAAAATAACATAGAAGATGAAAAATAACAGGATGCATTTTTCATTTGTCCTACAGGAATGTTTATAAAATCTGATAGTCACAAAAAAACAAAAACAAAAAAAAAAAACAAAAAAAAAAAAAAAAAAAAACCACAAAACAAAACCAAAAACACCCAACCAAACAAATAAACCCAAAAAAGCCACCACCAAAAATAAAGAAACAAACCAATGAAAAAACAAAACACAAAAGGTAAATTATATTTAATATCTATCTATCTATCTATCTATCTATCTATCTATCTATTTATATCTATCTAGTCTAGTCTATCTAGTCTAAAGTTCTATGTCTTATTTTCTAAAGAGAAAAAAAGGCTACTTAATAAAATAAAAAAAAGTATTGATAAAGCAGTGGGTAATCTGAATTCACTTTGTATAAGAGGCTAACAGAAGATCAAAGGAAATTTCTTAATTGAATTGCAATGAAAACAAAAGAAGAAGAGAAAATTCCCCAAGTTCTTCTATTTATAAAATCCAGGAAGAGAAAAATAGGTGTTCTTCATTCAAAGGAATGATTAAAAAACTCAGGAAAATAACATGCTTTCTAAACTATGGGAAATAGAAGATCATGTTGGAAATCACAATATAAAATAAAGTAAGGATTTTCTCCAAAACTCTGATTCTTAGAAATCACAGGAGCCAACAGCCTCCATAAAAATAACCCTTCCTCTCAATAAAAATAAAAAATAAAAATCTTTAATTCTTTGTTTTGTTTTCATTTGTGTGTGTGCCAATATTATTATTCAAATTTATACTTCAATTTTTAAACATCTTCCTGCAAAAATCAGCATTATTGCTTTCTGGGTGAACCTCAGTAATTACTGTTATATACACTGATTTAATTCCAGTTCTTTCTAGTTAATTCTCATTTTTTAAAGCTGTTTTCTCTTGAGAATGTTTAGAACCATTGAAGTACCAATCCATCCTAAACCACTATGAACATCTCAAAATCCTGCCCAGATAGGCTGATTGATGTGGTTTTAATACCACTTTTCTTAGCAATAATAAGACTACGATAATTGGTGGCTGGAAAAAATGTGGAACCCATTTTGATTGTAAAGACTTTCCTGAGGGAACTTTAAAGGGTTGAAATGAGCCTTTGAAAACTGAGTAAATGGATGATCTTTGATGTTTGCCTCTGGGAATCTTGCTAATTTCTGAACCAAGTGAGCATCCATTTCTGAAGTCAACCCTGTCTGAATAGGATGGGCCAGAAGGAACAGGTGGATCTTGGAAAAAAAAAAAGTTCATAATTACAGATAGGTGCCTGAGGAGGTTGGGCAAAGAGGAGAAATTGCTGTGATGATCTTCAGAAAGGCAGAGCTCAGACATAACACAGATACTCCCAAATTGCCAATTTGGTGACTATTGTTTCAGTACTTGATAAAAATTCCTTCCTTGGCTCATCATTCTATTTCTCCATTTCAGAACAAGGTCAGTAAGCACTTTGTTTCTTTCTTCCTGCCCTCATCTTCTACCTGTAGGCACAATCCAGCATGTGGAGAACTGTTGGGAAGAAGCCATTAAAGTTTTCAGTTTCTCTTTCATCTCTGATTTGCTTTGCAAATTCATTTCAATTCAATCCCTAGAGCTCATCCTGTCACCGTTGCTCTTTCCACACACACTTGTGTTCATTAAGAAAGATGAAGGGACTGAGAAACTTAAGAACAAATAATTGCAAAAATACTTATCTAATCTTGAACATTCTAGTATTTCATGAATATTTTCCCCCCTTTTTTTTCCCTTATAAAATATGTCTCTTCTTACAGCCTTACCTTAGCAATGATAACTTAATGTCTTTTCCTCTTCCTTTTCTGGAGTTTTTTTCCTATTCTTAATACCTCAATTGTAACAGTGTGGTGTTGTACTCATATATACCACATAGAATCAAAATCTTATAGTCTAGCACGTTGATAGCAATACACTTCAAAGAAGGTTATTTTCTCTGGAGTAAAACAAAATTTTATATTAAAAGTTTTCAGTACTCATTTTCAAAAATTAAATCTCACACCAGCTCTTGAATAATTTTTTTTAAGATGACAGCTTAGATGATAACTTTATTTTAAAAAGTCAGAATCTACATATTTTTTTCCAGTATATTTCAGCATAGAGATGCATATTCCAGGTAGAAAGAAGTTTTGGTTTTTTGCCAAAAAAAAAAAAGAAGAAGAAACAAAAGAAGTCCCAAAAAAACCCCAAAACCGAAACAAAAAGCACGCCGTCAAAACCAAAATACAACAAAACACAACCCAAGGGATATTTGCTATTTGTGCAGGAGGAATGCAAACTTCAAACTGGTGCACACGAGAAAATGTACACCTGGTCTCCAAACCTTCCTGTTTTGCACCTGAAAGGAAAAATTCTCCAGACCTGACAGAAACATGGAGTTCTGCTGTTCCTGAAAGAGAGATTCTATCTTAAGAGATGGTTAGCTACCATTAAGAAAATTAACTCTATCCCAAAATCAGCCCAGGTGAGAATGTTCTTAATTACAGACTACAACATTTTGGTTGAGAAGAGGGAGAAAGGGATGGTTAAAAAATGCTAACACTGAGTAGGGGTTATGACACTCAGTTGCTCTTGATACCCTTTCCGTAAATTATAATGAGAAGGACCCCTTGAGAGCATGAAGCATTTGTGTCTTTCCCCATTAAGAGTGACTACATTTCTAGAATCACAGGATTGTTTGTGTTCGAATGGACCTAAAAGAACATCCAGCTCCAAGCGCCTGCCATGGGCAGTGACACTTTCCCCTAGACCAGGTTCCTCAGAGCAACCATCTAAACCTGGCCTTGGATCTGTGCCTTGTGGGTTCTGTACTTCTGCTGGCAACAAAAATATTACCTCAGATCAATATTCTTTTAAAACATTCATGCTGAAGCCCACCAAAGGGACAGTGTAATTAACACCAAAAAAAAAATTTACTATAGGATCAGAATTATGCACAGTCAAATCCAGAGCACATGTTCTAGGGAAAGGAAGCTCTCCCTAAGTTCCAAGTGGAACTCAGATACGGTCAGGGGGAGGCAGCTCTGAAAGTAGAATCAATCTGGTAGGAATTTTAATTAGAAATACTACTTAAAGAAGTTTCTCTGTGTATTTTCCAGTTTGCAACAGATACAACTCCTTTCCTAGGAAGAAGTCCCATCACTTGTGGCCAGCCTGGCTATCAGAGAAGTGCTTGTCTTTGACATCTCTTGATGACCCCAGGGCAATTTATAGAGGACAGATGTCATAGCTCAGGTGGTCTTTGTGGGAAAAGAAGACAAATTCTGCTGCCTTTGGCACAGACATAAAAAGTCTTGGGGACGCGGTTTATGGATGGACATGGAGATGCTAATTTAGCAGCTGAACTCGATGGTTTTAGAGATCTTTTCCAGCCTTAAGGATTCTGAGCTTCTAATATACTTTTTCTATGAGTAAAATGTGGCTTTTTATTTGCAAAACCAACAGAAAGTATTGTTTTAAATTTTCCTTATTTTATGTCAGAACATGCTTTAGCCATTTTGTGTTTCTTTTCCTAAACATTTCACTGTTTTTTTTTTATACTGTGCTTAGTAATTTTGCTGTAAATGAAAAAATATTGAACCTTCTCTCAAGGAGGTTTCCTAACAAAACAAGGGTCACATTTACTGCCCTTTGGGATGTACATAAAACAGCAAAAAAACAGAAAACTAAAATGAATTAATTTTAAACTTCACATATTAGAAAATAAAAGTCAGAATTTTTGTATCTTTGGATGGAGAGGAGCAATGAGAGGTCGTTGGGACCCCCAGAAGGGTGATGTGTTTCCATCTAACCTGTCACCTTCTCCCTGTCCCTCTGCCTCTCCACCCCTCCATGCACACTCTTTCTATTTCTTTCTTTCTTCTCTCTTTCTTTCTCTTTGCCTCTTTTACTATCAAATAAAGTACATCAATTTTTTTGGCATAGACTTTTAATCTCATTTGGTTTTAATCTCGTTTTGGGAATATTTTGAACCGTTTTTCGTTCAGTCGACTTTTTTTCACAGACACTTATTTTCCTTTGCTTTCCTGTACTTAAATCGGATCGTAACAGCCTTTAATTCCTTTCTCCTGAAATGGTGATGTATACTGTGTGAGGCTCCCTTTATCATGTAATTTAAAGGCTCCTTCTGTATTTTCTCCTGAGGAAACAGAAAATAGGAAACATCGGTAATGAAACATGAAGCATCAAAGTCTGCATCAAGACAGGCATCAAAAAATTAAATTCAGTCACAGATTTGAAATATGTTACCCAAGAAGTTTGTGATCTGCTCTTGTTATTCAGTTCCCTATTTCTGCTTTTACCAGGTTCTGAAGCTTTTACTTTATGTTGGTTTTTTGCCTCATAAATCAGGATCTGCTCCTCCACATTCCCAATGGTCTTCCCTCACCAATGAGGCACCAGCAATGTCTCTTGCAAGGTGTCCTATAACTGTTTCCCCATTTTGGCACTTGCTCGGTTCAGAGGTGGCCCAGCATGCACTGCCCTCAGCACATTGTAAAATATGGGATTAAAAAACAAGCAGTTCTATCTTCTCATTGTCTTAATTTTAATGTGGGAGAGTTACTTTAGACCAGCGGAGATTTACTTCTTATCATGTCATAAAAAGACTTGAAGACAGTTCAACTAAAAAGTCAATAAATATAGATTCTAGAAAAAAGAATCAGCTGTCACATCATGTTTCTGTTTATAAACTCTTTGACAGTTTATTGAAAAAATCAAGAATCAGGATTCAAAATTATGCATCAGGTGTTGAAAGCTAGTAATTGAAATAGAAGTGGCTCAAATAAAGAGGATTCACTGAAATTCCACTCAGCACACATTGCATAATCAAAAATACAATCCAAAAAAGAAGTTACTAAATAGGCATTCTATAGACTAGAAAAAATGTCATGAAAATACATAACTTTCAAAATGTTTACCCTATATAATAATTTTGCAAATTAGACTATACAGATACAGTTATCTTACCTATCATCAAATAAACAGGAAAATGTTTATCTTTGAGTCTTTGATCACATCCTGATGAATGTATATTTAAGATACAGTAAATTGAAAAAATTTTATGTTAGTTATCTGAATAAAACCCAAATCTAAACCGTAAACCAAA
This sequence comes from Malurus cyaneus samueli, assembly GCA_009741485.1. Lineage (NCBI taxonomy): Eukaryota > Metazoa > Chordata > Aves > Passeriformes > Maluridae > Malurus > Malurus cyaneus. The sequence continues at coordinate 103,988,966 of CM019214.1, read as the reverse complement.
ACAAAGTTAAACAAACCTAGTAAAGTAAGTTATTTGCTTATTGGATGATTTCATATTCATAACTCTGAAGAAATTGAAAGACATTCTGAATTCCTTGTTACCACATCCAGAAGTGAAAGTTTTAAGTTACAAGTAGAAACTAATTTCAGCAAGCCATGACAAGAATACTATTTAAATTATTTTTTCTATTTTATCTTCCTCTTCAGCCATTACTAAAATAATCTGAAAATAACCAAATGACTGGTTGTATCTTTATTGGCAGAATTCCCTTGCTTCTCCCAAAGCATGGACTTTAAAATAATCTTTGTGTTTGTAAAGTGCTTGGTCCTATGCAACATGGAAAATGTGATCTTGTCATAGGCAGTCAAAATAAATGGTACAAATCAGATACAAGCAGCACCAGATGACCTTCAGACCTCTAAAGAGTTATATCAATTTACTCTTTCTCATTTTAACTTAATGGATGACTCTACTTCCAGTAAGTTTCCCAGGATATTTTTGTGAAGGATGCAGTTGAGCAGATCAATTTGTTTTGCATGGGGCATCAAACACAATTGGGGTTTCACAGTTCAGAGTAAACCACTATGGAAGGAGGAAGCGGATTCAGGGAGGGCAGCAGAAGCCTTGTGTAGTTGGCTTTCTAGTGGGACATCAAGCAAAATGATCAAAGGCAGATGATCCAGGAAGGATTTTCAAAAACAACATTGAGAAATGAAATTCTGAAAATAAAGCATGTAATGCAAGAGATTTTTTTTATGTGGTTTGTATATATTAATGTTACATTTCTAATGTTAATAAATAATAACCCTTTTAAGTTTGAGGTTATCTGTTACAGTAAAGAAAGTGTCCCAAAACTCAGGGACTATCTGTTGTATAATTAAAACAAAGTAAGGTGGGTCAGGACTCCATCAATAAGAGGTGTTTGTTTTTTCATAGCTGGTCCTTCACAAAAGTACTCATCTTTGATATGTTTTAAATTTTTGTTTGTAATTGTTTCCAATATAAATGCTGTAGTTTTTGATTTATTAGGTAGGAGGAACATCCAGTGTTTTCAATAACCCTTTTTTTTCCATAAAATGGTCTGCTGGAATGCATAAATCAGCTTACACAAATGTAAAATACAAGTAATTTTTCACAGTGACTTTACACCAAAACAAAGCCAAGATCCATCTCATATTTTTTTTCATAAAGTCTAGTAATGATATGACTGTTTTGTAATATTTGTAGTGCTCTCATCTCTTTGCTTCTCAGGATTCATCACCAATCACATGGAATAAAACCAAATACAAATATAACAGAACAAAATCTGTTCTGCATTCCAGAAATTCAAGCCTAAAGTAAACTACACTTTTTGAGCAAGTTTTCTGAATATTCATGGCTATTACCTTCTTTTTATCTAGGTCTGTACTTTCTCATTTCCAGCAGTATCCCAAACCAGAACTGACAAGAGAATATAGGAAAAGTTTTGTAGTGTCAAATCACATTTGATGAGAAGGAAGATATGGCACATGTAATATGTTCTCACTCTCTATAAATCTTGCAGCGGGGAAATAGCTGCTGATTCTCTGTGTGGCACACTCAGGCCTTGTGTGAAACCTGCAGAAATGGACAGAAACAGGCCTGAAAAATCTTACCTAATTACCAAGAGCCATTCTTCTGTGAAGAGGTTAGTTAGGGATGGACAGATAGTAAAACACCCTGGAAAAGGGGAGAAAATCTGCTCAGTGTTCTTAACTATTGGGCTTCTCTCTTCATCCATTTCAGGACACATTAACTTTCTCTTTAAATAGAAAATTTCCCTTTGGATACCTTCTATTCTGCAAATGAGCAAAATCATCTTTGTTTATTTGTGGGCAGACATACTATAAATAATCACTATTTGATGAAGCCAGTGTCCTTTCAGCAAGCAAAGTCTATACAAAAGTATTATATTTGTTATATTTATATATTTGTTTTTAAAAGTTTCTGTGATCTATTTTCTCCCTTTCTACTGTTACACATCTCATTAAATTTAGCCTTATAATATTTTTCAGCAGTTTTATCCTATTATCTTCAGTACTATACAATGAATTGGAATGTTACTTCTATATTTATATGATATTTTAGCTAATAAGCCTGTTTTTCTGAGGCTTGTTCAAGATTCAATATTCAACCAATGCTTTAGGGTCCATATCTGAAGTGATTTCTACAGTGAAGACTGATAAGGAATGTTTAGAAGTCTAACTGAACAGCCTATTGTTCTTATCAGTAAAAATAAGCCAGTATTTTAGATGAGATAAATGAGTGTAGTTCTACCAAAGTCAGTTAAAGTATATGGAATTTGTATCTGTAACTGAGGGTAAGATTCACGCATCAGAGTACAAAACCAAACACTGGTGTCTATCAAGAGGGTGACTGGAAGATAATTCTTTGAGGTATAAACAAACTTTAATGGCATTATCACATTTCACCCTTCCTATTGCAACATATCTTCTGAGAAGAGCAACAAATACTTAACTCTGGGAGCTTTTGTCAAAGATAGGGATTTCATATCTTTCATATGGGAAAAAAAATAACCCAAACCCACAAAATCAAAACCAAAAAATTAAAAAGAGTTTCAAAAATGAAATAATTCCTAGAAGTGAGACACATTTATTTGCATGTGTTGTAGCTGGATATATATACACACATGCACCACAAAAAAATGAAGTTGCAGTGATGGGAATGCTTTGAACAATGGCAAAACTGTATTTCAAGCTGTAAAATTTTATTAAATTAATTTGTCATCCACATTTTTCTTGCTAGTTGTCATTCAACATGTTGTTAGTCATCATCATAATCTGAACAAAATTGAAAGTTAGATTTTAAGATTAGCTGGGGACAATCCTTCATGAAGCCATGGATGGACAATCCATCATGAAGTGGTTATCAGATGGCTGGGATCCGTGGCAATTTTTCTTTGCCGAGTTTGGATTTGCTTAAGAGCCCCTTGGTGAGAGAAGTCAAAACCTAGGTGGGATTGTCTTCCTTGGCTTTCCTTGCTGATATCTGATATTTGATACCATCAAAAGAAGAGATGCCACCTGCGCCCTGTATCTTCTATTCTTTTTTGATACCAGTCATGCCCTGCTTTCAGCAGCATTTCCTTCCCATTTGTCCTTCATGCTTATCTTCTACTCTCTCTTGCAGCTTTTGGTTTGTTGGACACCTCACATGTGCCACAACAGCCATCCTTGTCTGCTCCTTCAGGGATGACACTGCTCACATGTTTATGTAGCATATTTATGAGTGACGCTGCCATCACAATGATACAAAATACACAACGTGGTTTGCTCAATTTCCACAGTAATTTTATATTCAGGTACAGAGCAAGCTGTCTTGATGAGTATATTTATAATTTACTGCTGTCTGTTGTGGATACATATATACTGGAAAGAGGTACACTACATTATAACACCATACTGAAGCATTTTTTTGAATGTTTTTAGATTCATTTGAAATTACTTCCTGCAACTTTGTCCAATTATTACATTAATGAGAAAGAAGTTCTAGAAGCTTCACTTTTTCTCTCTCTTGGTCTCACCAATAAAAAGTTTTCAAGCACTTGTACACGTTGATGAACTCCCAGTTTCAGAATTCAGAACACATCCAGTTATAAGGTGCTTTATATTCAGCCAGTGCTATTCAAGAAGTGTATTTTAAATCAGTCGTATCTTATCAAGGCAATTTATATTGCCCTCCTACAAGTGTGGAAATGATTTACAGTAAGAGTCTTTACCTCATAAAATAGCTAAATGAGTTTTCTGCTTCAGAAGTGCTTAAATCATGCTACTTCCTCCATTTATGAAACAATTTATGCTTTCAGGCTCACAAACATAATGGCATCAAAATCTGTTAATTGTGGTATCTCTTTTTACATGCTCTTTATTTATATCCCTGTTTGTTTTAATCTTTTTTATTGTCTTTCAAAACTCTTTTTCACATTATAACTGTATTTATTATAGGGACTCCTATCTACATCACTGTTACTGTTAATTACTTGTGAATTGCATGGTTTGCTCTGCCTTTCAAGTGTTTCCTTTTTAATGACTGACCTTTCAGACAGAAACATTAGTGCAAATTGTAGCTTATTTTTAAGTAGTGTTTGCAACAGCAGTTTTAACTTGTTATTTTAAAAAATGAATGGCTTTATGCTTTTTTCCCCTTGAGTAGTAATTAAATTATTATAGCCTTGGTGGGATGCAGCCAAGAACAATATCTTGTGGGCTTTTTTCTGCAAATATTAATCAAATGCATTCTCTACCCCAGAATACAGACAAGGATGGAAGAAATAAAGTCAATTTCTTCCCTTCCTTCGTTCTGAAGTTGGAAAACTAGAGCAGAACCTCCAAAGTTGCTTCCCCAAGGCCATGTGACCCTCCTGAGACTCTGACTTTAAATGTTTTACCTGAATTATGAGCTTGTTGACTTTACCATGGAAAAACTTGTGCCTTTATCAAACAGAGGAAACTTTTTGTAGCTCTAAAATACAACTCTCAAGCACAGTTTTAAATCTCCAGTTCACTTTTCTGTATATTGATGCTCAGAATGTCTATATAAAAACAAGAATAAAGTCAAATGTTTTAAGCCAACAGTATTCATCTGTGTCACATATGAAACAACATTTAGAAGCACAAAGACTGATAAGATTTCTTAAATTTACTAAATAAACTATTAATATGTAGGCAGCACAAGCAACTGCATGAGCTCCATTATCTCAGCAGTAAGGAAAAAGCAAAATGCTCCCTGCAAGGCATCTGTATCAAATGATCCTAAGGCTTAAAAATATTATTTGGTAAAGTTTAAATGCTGTAATCATAATGCATTAAAGGAGTGACACAAATGTTGTGGTGGCTTACAGAGTAACATTTTCTGCTTCTGGATAAAGTCTTGCTTGTCAGTACTCTTTCACAGACTTTCGAAAGTATGAAAAGCATCACTACAATTTCAGTCACTACTGGTCTTATTTTCATGCTGGTTTGGGACATGCAAGATAAGGGGAAAAGCACCTTTTACTAACTCATCATGTATGATACTGCATTTAAGGCAAGTGAAATTTGTACCTTTATATTAACACAGTAAATATATGTTTGATAACAACCAGCAGAGAGAAAAACCGGCAGTGGATGAAATCACCTCAACCAAGAATAAGTATAGCTACCCGACAGTCAAAACAACCTGAGTGAGCAATTTAAAGAGTGCTTAAAAGCATATTCTTGTTCTGCCCAGTCTAAAACATAAAACACAGGTTATTAAGCTGCTTGTGTAGCATTAATTTTAATAAGTAAACCATGGCTTCATAGAAACTGCTTTATTTAGCCTTTGAGACCAAAGCAGGATGGATTCAAAGCATGTGTGCCCGAAATGCAAGGGTTTGACAGGTTCAGGAACAAAACACTTGGGAGTTGTTCTGGAGAACTGAAGGCCCTATGAAACTTGGTTGGTGTCAATGATATGAGATCAGATCTTGATCTATATTTCAAATGCAAGAGAGAACTCTTGGGACACTCTGCCTGGTAAAAGAAGATATTTTATAGAGAAATATTAGTGTTTTCCTTCGAATGCTAATTTACAATATGTACACCTGCTCACACCTGAAACAATGTGCCATCCTATTTGGAGCACTTCCATTGCTCCAAATAGACCATAGGAAGTGAGGGAAAGACTATCTTTTTCTGACTGATATTGTCAAATTTGGGAACCAATGTTACACACGTCCAAAATAGGTGCACTAAAGTGGATCATCAGTGATTTAAGAAATATCTGGGATTTTTCACAAAACATACTGAAGATACACAGGGTGCCTGTGGAAAAGCATGTGTAAGTTAAGACATTGCACTTTACAAAACTGCAGAATGTGTAATGCTCCTCTGGCTTTGTCACTTGTTTCATACAAACCAGTCCTCTCTGGGACTTTTGATAATTCATATTTTGCACCAGTCCTAGATAAAGAAATTGTCAAAAGAGCCATCATTCCAGGAGTCATACAAGGAAACTTCAATTCCCTCAATGTCTTTCATTCTCTCTGCAATTACCTGAAAGGAGGTTGTAGACAGATTGTTCAGTGTCTTCTCCCAGGTAACAGGCAATCAGACAAGAGGAAATGGCCTCAAGTTACACCAGGAGAGGCATAGACTGGATATCAGGAAAAATTTCTTCACTGAGAGTTGGTCAAGCACTGGAACAGTTGCCCAGGAAGTGGTGGAATTGCTATTCCTGGAGGTTTTTGAAATACATGTAGATGTGGTGCTTTGTGACATGGTTTAGTTGGGGACTTGGCTTGCCAGTGCTGGATTAATCAGAGGATGATAAATTATACAATTATTAAATTTGGGAAAGACCTCCAAGGCCATCAAGTCTAACCTTTGACTGAATACCACTGAGCCATATTGTAAAGTGCCATGTCTACTCCTTTTTTGAACCTGACTTAGATATCTTCTCCACCTTAATAATTCTAGGATTTAATGGTTCTATGTTAAGAAAACAAAAAAACAAAAAAAAAAAAAAAACAAAACAAAAACAAAAAAAAAAAAAAAAAACAAACAAAACAAAAAAAAAAAAAAAAAAAAAGGAGTAAAATGTCATTAATGAAATGTATACATTTTTGACCAACTGTATGGACTTCTACCACAAGGMAGATCAGCTCCTTGTTGTAACAGGTTCTCAGTATTCCTGGTGTTCACGTATAGACATTTTTTTAATAATTTCAGCATCTGCCTCTACTGTATCATCCTTCTTTCATTGTGTGATGACTGCATAACTGGTTCAATATTTGCATGTGCATGTTTGTGCATGTGTGTGCGAGTGTTCCTGTCAAAAGTGCTCTCCCTATGGCATGGGGATGCTCACCTGGTTATTTTAAAGTTTATCTGGTTAAACAGGTGTGTCTTGTACTTAGTAAATGTGGGATGATTCAGGTAGAGAGTAGCTAAGCCAATCACCAGAAAAGGCAATTTTATTTAATAGTACTTTCAAAGTGAAGAATGCTTTTTATGCCAAGCACCAGGTAACAGCACACACAGGATGGGCACACAGGGCAGAGGTTTAGTGCAGTCACCTTGCTATAAAAATATTGCTTCTTCTAATTATTCCTAACTTGTATAATCATTTCCAACAAATATGTATGAGTACTGGTGAGGCATAACAYCCCTGTTAAGGGCTATTCTTGTGTGATATCCTGGCAGACTTGCGTGTGGGTATTTTTCATCACTACCGCTTCTTCCTATAGAGTGTAAAATTCACTGGTGAAGAAAGTTTCAGCATCAGTGGCTGCTAGAGGAAGAGATTTAAATGGCATTTTATTCTGGGATTTCTGACTATAAAAAAAGCATTAACCTCCCCAGTATGATAATTATTGATAGGCATTGTCACATTAGTTTCAAAGGCAAGAGGAGGGGATGTGTTGAGTGGAGAAGAGGGGAAGGGAGATTGCAAACACCCTAAATAGCTCTATTATTAACGACTAAACTGCAGAAAAACCTTGACATTGTCTCATTACCTTACCTTGCTTTCACTCCAGACACTTCCCCAGAATCTCATTAGGGACTCTCACATCTAAAAGCAAGATTGGGACTTCACTCTTTGCATTTGTGACAGATGTGAAACGGTTAAGCTGAGAGAATCATCATCACTAAACTTTTCAAAACGATTTGATGTTTTGTCAATATTGATTCAGGCTTCTCAGTGTCAGTGAAGTAAAAAATAATAAAGTTCTGTTGCTGCAGGGGCGTGAAAAAAGATGTTTGATTGATTCTTCCATTATCCAATGACAGTTATTATGGAGCAGGGAATAAAAATGGCAATTATATTCTTACTTTATAGAGGAAAAAGAAGGGAAAAGAAACTGTTCTAAGATTTAGAGAGTTGACATATGAGAGTTGAAATATGCCAGAAACAGGAACTGCAATGATTGGTCTCCCAGCCTTGTCTCTAGAAGCACAAGCATTTAGCCATAATATTTGTATTCAGCAATTGAAAATAATATGGAATGATGTTTAGCTGTATTGAACAAATAAGGGTATCCAAAATCAGTATGCACATTAGCAAATGGTAAAGTTGTGTACCCATTAGTGTACAAAGTAGATTTAAAGAGATAAAAAAGCCTGTGGACACTTTTTAATGTTTCCTTTTTGCTTAGATTAAATTTAATCACAATAAAATATTTCCCAAACACTCAAACACATTATAATGCACTTCTTATTTTTATACCTGCAGATAATAGCTGCTCAGAGAGTGTTTTTTCTTCTTCAGTACTTTCCCTTATTTTCACATGCTTACATTTCAGAGACAGAAAGCACATTTGTGCAAAGCTTATTTTTCAGTCTGTGAGAAAAAAGCTGCTCTGGATTTTTTAAAACTCTGATATTATATCTAATAAACATAACTTTCATTGCATCAAATGGCATTTTATTTGGAGGAAAAAAACTGTGTATTAACTGAATTCCTACCCTTAACTGAACTCCTACCCTTAACTGAATTCCTACCATCCTGATCTTTATTTTTTTCCTCTTTTTCTTTTTAAGACAGCCTCTAGATATTCAGTGGAAAATAGAAGTGAGAATTTGTTAGCTGTCTTTTTCTTTTTTTTTTTGAGACAAAACAAAATAATTATGTCCAATTGTCTTTTAATTCTATTAAAGTTTCACCTACGGCTGTAATTTTACAAAGAAGATTGTCTATTTTGTTATTTAAGTGACATCAATTCCGTGACAGAATTAATTAATTTATTTTTTCTTGTCTTTGTTTTAGTTGGTCTAATTTTATTTGTATATAAATGTAATGTTGAAAATGATTTCTTAATATGTCTGCTGATTAAACAATCCATGCCAATGAAGGATGAATTACATAAATTGTTCTTTATTTCTCAAGTTATCAAGCTGAAAACGGTGAGGTCTTAGGTATTGCTCAAGCTGAAGGGCAAGTTAGAGAAAAAAAACTGCTTCTTATTAGCGATCTTTTAGTTGGCATCTGCCTTTGTGCTACAGCACAATTGTTACTCTTTTGAGGACCTCTTTTGCTAGTTTGGGTAATTTACAATGTCTGCTGCTATTATTTGCAGTAAACACGTTTTTCCCTGGCAGAAAAGAGAAACTCTCTCCGTTGGTAAAACTTCTCCCTTCCACCATGCTAAAAAAAAAAAAAAAAAAAAATTGATCCAAGCCTCTGAATGATTTTTTTTTTTTTTTTGGCCACCAGGTCTACGAATATGTTTCTGCTTTACTGTCAGCAAATGCTGCCCTTGCCAGGCCAACATAGGCTGGATCAGTCACAGATGTGTGGACAATGTCAACTGGCCCACAGCCACTGAGTATATGCCTGAAAATGTACACCCAAATGATATCCCTAAGGGCCTCTCCTCGACCTTGCACACAGCGCATCCAAAAGAAAAATTCACATTGTAAGACTACTTGAGCCTCTGCTGCGACTGCAGGAAGGAAATTCCTCTTTACCCAGCAGCTGTTTCTGTCTTTTTCCTCAGGGAAAGACACTTCCCTGAAGAGGTCTGAACTTTCTCTTGGTGTTTGAGTGGCTTGTTGACCTTCTTCAGAGCAGGCTGTGATCAATCCTTTCTGGCTGGTGACACTGTGGTGGCAGAGACACACTTAACATGTTCTGGTGAAACACCTGAACAGTGCCCTTGCACGGTTTCACAAAAGAATCACACTTAGACTGGGAAGGAGGAAGAAAAGCAGGGAGCAGCATAAGCAGTCACAAGGTTTTTGACAGACAGCATATGATGGCAGCTGTCATGTGTGCCACACCTTTTACCAGCGCCTTATCAAGAGTCTAACACTAAAAACACTTCTGTGCTGAAAACATTCATTGCATTTCATCAAGTTGAAAGTGTCATGTGCTCTTACATCACAATAGTGAAGATAAACATCAGTCAATAAAACCAGAAAAGAATAACTAGTTCTACAAGTGATTTTCTCAAGGAAATGCAGAGTGATTGTCAGTTTGCTATAGAAAACACAGCCTAATGTCTGATCTCCAGCAACGTTAAGTGTCATGAAAAAAATGAGTGTGTATGGATGATATAATTTTTGGAATGGGCATTTTTTCCCTAAATTTTCTGTCATATACCCTAACATATTTCCTTAATTTATCAAATTGAGAACAAATATTTATTTTATATCAATCCTTTACATTATGATTAGAAGTTCCCAATCACCTGTAAAGAAAACTAAAGAAAATTACAGTTATTAGAATTCAATATTAGCTAGCAGCTGACTCATTCTTTGTCAAACTAGTAATGACATTTTCTTTTCTGGCATGCAAGAAATGTATTTGTCTTCTTGTGCCTTTCACTATACAGACAATCCTTTCTGATAAAAGCAGGGAGCAGCATAAGCAGTCACAAGGTTTTTGACAGACAGCATATGATGGCAGCTGTCATGTGTGCCACACCTTTTACCAGGGCCTTATCAAGAGTCTAACACTAAAAACACTTCTGTGCTAAAAACATTCATTGCATTTTATCAAGTTGAAAGTGTCATGTGCTCTTACATCACAATAGTGAAGATAAACATCAGTCAATAAAACCAGAAAAGAATAACTAGTTCTACAAGTGATTTTCTCAAGGAAATGCAGAGTGATTGTCAGTTTGCTATAGAAAACACAGCCTAATGTCTGATCTCCAGCAACGTTAAGTGTCATGAAAAAATGAGTGTGTATGGATGATATAATTTTTGGAATGGGCATTTTTTCCCTAAATTTTCTGTCATATACCCTAACATATTTCCTTAATTTATCAAATTGAGAACAAATATTTATTTTATATCAATCCTTTACATTATGATTAGAAGTTCCCAATCACCTGTAAAGAAAACTAAAGAAAATTACAGTTATTAGAATTCAATATTAGCTAGCAGCTGACTCATTCTTTGTCAAACTAGTAATGACATTTTCTTTTCTGGCATGCAAGAAATGTATTTGTCTTCTTGTGCCTTTCACTATACAGACAATCCTTTCTGATGTATGTTAGAACTGCTGAAAAGCCCTTCAATTTTCCTCTTCACTATTTACTATTTTTGACCCAAAATGCAAACATATAAAACGACGTTTTTGGGTTTTTGGTTTTTTTTTGGGGGGGGAGGGGGTGGTTGCTTGTTTATTCTCTCTGCAATTACCTGAAAGGAGGTTGTAGCGAGTTCAGTGTCTTCTCCGGGTAACAGGCATCAGGACAAGAGGAAATGGCCTCAAGTTACACCAGGAGAGGCATAGACTGGATATCAGGAAAAATTTCTTCACTGAGAGGTTGGTCAAGCACTGGAACAGTTGCCCAGGAAGTGGTGGAATTGCTATTCCTGGAGGTTTTTGAAATACATGTAGATGTGGTGCTTTGTGACATGGTTTAGTTGGGGACTTGGCTTGCCAGTGCTGGATTAATCAGAGGATGATAGAATTATACAATTATTAAATTTGGGAAAGACCTCCAAGGCCATCAAGTCTAACCTTTGACTGAATACCACTGAGCCATATTGTAAAGTGCCATGTCTACTCCTTTTTTGAACCCTGACTTAGATATCTTCTCCTACCTTAATAATTCTAGGATTTAATGGTTCTATGTTAAGGAACAAAAAACAAAACAAAAAAAAAACAAAAACAAAAACAAAAATAAAAAACAAAAGAAAAAACAAACAAAACAAAAAAAAAAAAAAAAAAAAGGAGTAAAATGTCATTAATGAAATGTATACATTTTTGACCAACTGTATGGACTTCTACCACAAGGCAGATCAGCTCCTTGTTGTAACAGGTTCTCAGTATTCCTGGTGTTCACGTATAGACATTTTTTTAATAATTTCAGCATCTGCCTCTACTGTATCATCCTTCTTTCATTGTGTGATGACTGCATAACTGGTTCAATATTTGCATGTGCATGTTTGTGCATGTGTGTGCCAGTGTTCCTGTCAAAAGTGCTCTCCCTATGGCACGGGGATGCTCACCTGGTTATTTTAAAGTTTATCTGGTTAAACAGGTGTGTCTTGTATTTAGTAAATGTGGGATAATTCAGGTAGAGAGTAGCTAAGTCAATCACCAGAAAAGGCAATTTGATTTAATAGTACTTTCAAAGTGAAGAATGCTTTTTATGCCAAGCACCAGGTAACAGCACACACAGGATGGGCACACAGGGCAGAGGTTTAGTGCAGTCACCTTGCTATAAAAATATTGCTTCTTCTAATTATTCCTAACTTGTATAATCATTTCCAACAAATATGTATGAGTACTGGTGAGGCATAACACCCCTGTTAAGGGCTATTCTTGTGTGATATCCTGGCAGACTTGCGTGTGGGTATTTTTCATCACTACCGCTTCTTCCTATAGAGTGTAAAATTCACTGGTGAAGAAAGTTTCAGCATCAGTGGCTGCTAGAGGAAGAGATTTAAATGGCATTTTATTCTGGGATTTCTGACTATAAAAAAAGCATTAACCTCCCCAGTATGATAATTATTGATAGGCATTGTCACATTAGTTTCAAAGGCAAGAGGAGGGGATGTGTTGAGTGGAGAAGAGGGGAAGGGAGATTGCAAACACCCTAAATAGCTCTATTATTAACGATAAACTGCAGAAAAACCTTGACATTGTCTCATTACCTTACCTTGCTTTCACTCCAGACACTTCCCCAGAATCTCATTAGGGACTCTCACATCTAAAAGCAAGATTGGGACTTCACTCTTTGCATTTGTGACAGATGTGAAACGGTTAAGCTGAGAGAATCATCATCACTAAACTTTTCAAAACGATTTGATGTTTTGTCAATATTGATTCAGGCTTCTCAGTGTCAGTGAAGTAAAAAATAATAAAGTTCTGTTGCTGCAGGGGCGTGAAAAAAGATGTTTGATTGATTCTTCCATTATCCAATGACAGTTATTATGGAGCAGGGAATAAAAATGGCAATTATATTCTTACTTTATAGAGGAAAAAGAAGGGAAAAGAAACTGTTCTAAGATTTAGAGAGTTGACATATGAGAGTTGAAATATGCCAGAAACAGGAACTGCAATGATTGGTCTCCCAGCCTTGTCTCTAGAAGCACAAGCATTTAGCCATAATATTTGTATTCAGCAATTGAAAATAATATGGAATGATGTTTAGCTGTATTGAACAAATAAGGGTATCCAAAATCAGTATGCACATTAGAAATGGTAAAGTTGTGTACCCATTAGTGTACAAAGTAGATTTAAAGAGATAAAAAAGCCTGTGGACACTTTTTAATGTTTCCTTTTTGCTTAGATTAAATTTAATCACAATAAAATATTTCCCAAACACTCAAACACATTATAAGGCACTTCTTATTTTTATACCTGCAGATAATAGCTGCTCAGAGAGTGTTTTTTCTTCTTCAGTACTTTCCCTTATTTTCACATGCTTACATTTCAGAGACAGAAAGCACATTTGTGCAAAGCTTATTTTTCAGTCTGTGAGAAAAAAGCTGCTCTGGATTTTTTAAAACTCTGATATTATATCTAATAAACATAACTTTCATTGCATCAAATGGCATTTTATTTGGAGGAAAAAAACTGTGTTTGTGACTCTTGACATAACACCATAAATTATAATATATATATATTATTATATATATATTTTTAATTATATCTTTAATCTGGAGCAACCCTCCCTTTCCAACTCTGCAAAAAACAATTAAACATTATGTTCTTTTTTTTTCCTCTTTTTCTTTTTAAGACAGCCTCTAGATATTCAGTGGAAAATAGAAGTGAGAATTTGTTAGCTGTCTTTTTCTTTTTTTTTTTTGAGACAAAACAAAATAATTATGTCCAATTGTCTTTTAATTCTATTAAAGTTTCACCTACGGCTGTAATTTTACAAAGAAGATTGTCTATTTTGTTATTTAAGTGACATCAATTCAGTGACAGAATTAATTAATTTATTTTTTCTTGTCTTTGTTTTAGTTGGTCTAATTTTATTTGTATATAAATGTAATGTTGAAAATGATTTCTTAATATAGGTCTGCTGATTAAACAATCCATGCCAATGAAGGATGAATTACATAAATTGTTCTTTATTTCTCAAGTTATCAACTGAAAACGGTGGGTCTTAGGTATTGCTCAAGCTGAAGGGCAAGTTAGAGAAAAAAATCTGCTTCTTACTAGCGATCTTTTAGCTGGCATCTGCCTTTGTACTACAGCACAATTTTACTCTTTTGGGGACCTCTTTTGCTAGTTTGGGTAATTTACAATGTCTGCTGCTATTATTTGCAGTAAACACGTTTTTCCCTGGCAGAAAAGAGAAACTCTCTCCGTTGGTAAAACTTCTCCCTTCCACCATGCTAAAAAAAAAAAAAAAAAAAAAAATTGATCCAAGCCTCTGAATGATTTTTTTTTTTTTTGGCCACCAGATCTACGAATATGTTTCTGCTTTACTGTCAGCAAATGCTGCCCTTGCCAGGCCAACACAGGCTGGATCAGTCACAGATGTGTGGACAATGTCAACTGGCCCACAGCCATTGAGTATATACCTGAAAATGTACACCCAAATGATATCCCTAAGGGCCTCTCCTCGACCTTGCACACAGCGCATCCAAAAGAAAAATTCACATTGTAAGACTACTTGAGCCTCTGCTGCGACTGCAGGAAGGAAATTCCTCTTTACCCAGCAGCTGTTTCTGTCTTTTTCCTCAGGGAAAGACACTTCCCTGAAGAGGTCTGAACTTTCTCTTGGTGTTTGAGTGGCTTGTTGACCTTCTTCAGAGCAGGCTGTGATCAATCCTTTCTGGCTGGTGACACTGTGGTGGCAGAGAGACACTTAACATTATGTTCTGGTGAAACACCTGAACAGTGCCCTTGCACGTTTTCACAAAAGAATCACACTTAGACTGGGAAGGAGGAAGAAAAGCAGGGAGCAGCATAAGCAGTCACAAGGTTTTTGACAGACAGCATATGATGGCAGCTGTCATGTGTGCCACACCTTTTACCAGGGCCTTATCAAGAGTCTAACACTAAAAACACTTCTGTGCTAAAAACATTCATTGCATTTTATCAAGTTGAAAGTGTCATGTGCTCTTACATCACAATAGTGAAGATAAACATCAGTCAATAAAACCAGAAAAGAATAACTAGTTCTACAAGTGATTTTCTCAAGGAAATGCAGAGTGATTGTCAGTTTGCTATAGAAAACACAGCCTAATGTCTGATCTCCAGCACGTTGTGTCATGAAAAAATGAGTGTGTATGGATGATATAATTTTTGGAATGGGCATTTTTTCCCTAAATTTTCTGTCATATACCCTAACATATTTCCTTAATTTATCAAATTGAGAACAAATATTTATTTTATATCAATCCTTTACATTATGATTAGAAGTTCCCAATCACCTGTAAAGAAAACTAAAGAAAATTACAGTTATTAGAATTCAATATTAGCTAGCAGCTGACTCATTCTTTGTCAAACTAGTAATGACATTTTCTTTTCTGGCATGCAAGAAATGTATTTGTCTTCTTGTGCCTTTCACTATACAGACAATCCTTTCTGATGTATGTTAGAACTGCTGAAAAGCCCTTCAATTTTCCTCTTCACTATTTACTATTTTTGACCCAAAATGCAAACATATAAAACGACGTTTTTGGTTTTTGGTTTTTTTTTTGGGGGGGAGGGGGGTGGTTTGCTTGTAATTGT
>CM019214.1:103749691-103973293 GCA_009741485.1 Malurus cyaneus samueli | reverse complement strand
CTTGTTTGTTTGTTTTAATTAAGATTATACACACTTTTCAGGAGTATGAACTTTTAGGGTTTTGAGGTTTGGTCCACTTGGGTTTTTTTCATAAAGTACTGGTGGTTAAATATACTACACAGATGTGAAATGTTTTGAAATTACATAAACACTAAGATTTTAACAAGAAAATAAACAAAATCAGGAAATCAGGTCCTTTTCAGGGCAGAAAATCACTGTTCTTCCTTCTTAGCAATTAATGGTACCTAGCATTGCTTTAAATTATTGAGTTACAACTATACGAGTATCTTCAATTTGACAGTTGAGTAATTAATTATTTCAACTCTTCACAAATACTCTACTACTGTGTAATAAAATAATATTTCAGTCTTCAAAACCAAGGCTTAATCTTAGACAAGGATTTAAAAAATAAAGTACCAAAGTCCCAGAACGATGGACCACAACCTCAGAAAACCCAGGGTGATGATTCACCCCAGAATCCCTGGTCACCACGAGTCTGATTCACTAACCACATCCACTAGAGACTGTTGGTGAAGGGAGGAAGAACCACTCTTGAAATCTGTTTTCAATTTCCTAACACAGGATAAAACACGTTTAATTTGTCGACGCAAATTGTGTTCAGTGCACTACTCTGAAAGAAGGTTTTACATCTCGGTAAATGAAGATCAGGTACTGAGCCATTCCCACTTTTTTTTAAGTAGGATTTAGGGATTTCCCCTGCCATGTATCAAGCCAGGACACATGAGAGCAGACACAAACTCTTACACCTAATTTCAGTTTTCAGGTACTGCCTAATGGGAGGAGAAGGAAGGCGAAGGTCCAGGAGGGCATTGGAACATGACTGCAGCTGTGTCATGTAAGTTTTTCCTGTTAGTGAACATCTGGAAAGGTGGAGCACGGCTACTGGTAGATAAAGGGATGTAAGAGAGTCCCAACCCCTGGCCCTGCACAGGACACCCCCAAAACCCCATCCTGTGCCTGAGACTATTGTCCAAATGCTGCTTCAGCTCTGTCAGGTTTGGTGCTGAGACCACTTCCCTGGGGAGCGGTTACAGTGCTCAACAACCCTCTGGGTGAAAAACCTTTTCCTAATGTCCAACCCAAACCTCCCCTGGCACAACTTCAGGCCATTCCCTCCAGTCCTGTCGGTGGTGATCAGAGAGAAGAGATCAGCACCTGCCCCTCCTCTTCCCCTCACAAGGAAGCTGAAACTGCACTGAGGTGTCTCCTCAGTCTCCTCTTCTGCAGGCTGAACAGACCAAGTGCCCTCAGCCTCTCCTCACACAGCCCCTCAAGGCCCTTCACCACCTTTGTGATCCTCCTTTGGATACCCTCTAATATCTTTATATATTTTTTTATATTGTGGCACCCAAAACTGCCCCCAGCACTCGAGGTGAATCTCTCAGCTGCATCCACATAAAGGGCTCCATCCCTCTTGCCCTCATGCAGCTGGAGAATCCTCTTTTATTAACAATCAGAAGCTACCAACGAAGAACAAAGGAGTATTCCATCCTTATATTTTTTTAGTAGCTACCTCTTATCGTTTATAGAAGCCTGCTGAAACCTTTCCCACATATTTCCTGTGTACATCTAAATTAAATCTAAGTGCAATTAGTATTTGAAAAAGTGTTCTCCATTAATTTTAAAAACAAAAATTGGCTTTTTTAAGAACTCATCAATATATGCAAAGTCTTGAACATTTTTTTTTAAAAAAGCAAACAGCCGTTTAAATTAAACAATATAAATAAACTTTTCAGGATTTTTAATGTTTAAATGAAAATAACATTTCCTGAGCAACTCTGATAATACTTCCACTTATTCTTTATTTTCCAACTAGTTTAATGGGGAATTTATCTTCTTTCACTATGTGGAGAAGGGCAATTTTTCTATGTATTCTGCAAGAAAATGTGTGGTCTTCCTTATTTTCATGCCTGGAATAGCATCTGAGGTGAACATATTCCTGAATGTTGTCTCTCTTCTGTGCATTAACATCTTCAATCCTCATGGACTGAGCATAACTCTCAGCAATTTCACCTGCCAGAATATGACAGAAGGGATCAGTATGAGTGATGGATGACCAGAATGCAGAGCAGCTGCTGTTGATGTCCGTTTTTGCTGTATCTAACGTGTTTTACTGCATTATAACTGGAAAATAAAATTTCTCACTATACATAATAAAATCTTGAAAAAAACCCCAACAAAAAACAACATAAAAACAAGCAATGAAATCACAATTGAAAGAGACTCTTCCCATATTTATCATCGGGGTCTGATCCTGAACATATGGCATGAATGTGCAGACCTTTTTGTCACTTGTACTGCAGTAGGTGTTATTTATTTTTGCTGAATCGTTATTAGATGGGGGTGGTGTGAGCAGAATGAGCCAAGGTACTTGACAGAGAGCAACAGTAGATTTCAAATAAAACAGCTCTGTGGGAGGACACAGGAAATTGTGTGTTTGTGAAATGCAAAGCAACTGCAGGGGGAGGAGTTCAGATCACAGCACATGAAGCAGGTCAAGAAAAAAGATGAGATTTTTGTGGTATCTGACTGTCACCGTCTCTGAAAGCCTACTTAATTTTAGGCACTTCTTCTAAACAGAAAAGGTAATAAAAATCATCATGTTACCAGTATTAGCAAGTGAAAAAAAAAAAAAAAAAAAATCTTTGACTTCTGTTGTGATGTTTTCACCTAAAAAACACTTGTCACTATGCAGAAACATATTTTGATATGTAATGGGGAAAGCAGCAGGATATATTTTATCTTTGTCCTTTCCGCAAGCAATTTCTAAACAGGATGCTGAAGTAAGATGCCATGATAGCTCCTCTTCAATACAAATTTTGGAATATAACTAATTTGTATTGAATATTAATATTCAATACAAACATTATTTTTGTACTGTAGGTAGAAAGCTAGCAATAACAATACTGAACAAAACCCAGGCCAGAAAAGGTAATTAATACATTTACAATTAATTATAATAAAAATATTAGATTACAAACCCAGGAAGGTTGTTATTTCTTTCTTCTGGCACTTTATAAGATTGTTATCATATTCTATGCATTGTTACTTTACTAGTTTCATAGCAAAGTTTAGAGGTTTACATTTTAGAGTTCAGCAAAACATTTTAAGAAGAGAAAAATTACTTTAACATTTACAAAGGATGTTGTAAAACAATGAAAGAAGCAATCTTTATCCAGGGTGGTTTTGGTTTTTTTGGTTTTTTTTTCCACATGCTGTCTATTGACAACACTGAAGAAAAATACAGAGATGAAATATTAAGAAAGAAAAGCAAACCTGCATTAACAGAAAACACTGCCTGACAAGGTGTAAATATTTGTCAGCTAAGAACCACACCAGTTTTCCTCACTGAGGCTCTGACCTCTGAATCTTTAAACAGTTGGGCAATTCATTATGGAGATATCTGTAGCAGAATATTTCATCACACCTTTCTTATTTTTTGTTCTTGTTTTCTTATTTTTCCACTCACCTCTTCCCAAACACAGTCACTAAAGGTGATATATAATTGTTTCATACATCCCAGGAGGATAGATTTGTATCCCCTCCACAGGGAAAGAGGAGACACTGCAGTGGAGACCCTTCTCTCTGGTGAACAGTTTCAGAACCCAAGGAAATGGCCTGAAGTTGTGTCAGGGGAGGTTTAGGTTGGATATCAGGAAAGGATTTTCACCCAGAGGGTGTTTGGACACTGGAACAGCTCCCCAGGGCAGTGGTCACAGCATCAAACCTGACAGAGCTCAAGAAATATTTGGACAATTCTGTCAGGCCCAGGGTGGGGTTTTTGGAGTGTCCTGTGTAAGGCCAGGAATTGGACTGGGTGATCCTGGTGGGTCCCTTCCAACTCAGGATATTTGATAGTTCTATGTTTACCATATATGATTTTATTGTCACAAATCACAAAATCACTGAATTAACTAGGTTGTAAAAGACCTTTGAACAGATCAAGGACAGAGTGTATTTGATCATCTTAAGTCATTAGTCTCTGTGGAAGGGTAATAATTTAAAACATAAAAAAACCCGCACCTTATGATTCTTTTATTGTTTGCTACATAGTGTCCCTTATGAAGTTTAGTACTATTAAAATGTGCTAAAAGAAAGAAACAGGAAAATTCTGTTTAATGTCTATGGCACTACATATATAGTTTTGTCAAATTTAGAAATACAAGTTTGTTCGTGGCTTTGTGATGGCCCTTTTCTACGTATTTCAGAAAGATGAAAATGTCTGCGGATATGAAAAAACATGGAGCCCTTGTAGGGTTCATTTTGATGTTTTTACAGGCTGCTTTGTGAGGCAGGTGGAGCTGGTCCAAGGAATAAATGCAGTCAAGGGGACATCTGCCTGTCATTAGAGCAGCAGAGGGTCATGGAACTGATTGAAGGCCACATTGTCACCAGGAGATCACTGTGAGAAGTGCTGAGAGCTGCAGCAATGAATCCAACACAAACATTCATTTCAAGAACATAGCTGGAGGTCACACAAGAAAATAAGGATGAGCAATTTGCATAGCCTTGCCTATAATTAAAATTCCACTGAGCTATTAAGGTAAGAATAAGAAATCACAGATATAAGACACACACTACCTTTGTCCTTTCCATCTCAAATTAGGAAATGACCACTGAGAAGAATCTGACCTTTGCAAGTTATCTAATGTAGAGACAGACACAGGTGCCATTTGTCATTATTCCTGTGCGCCAAATGACAGACACAAATCAGCCACAATCACTGTGGAATGCACAGCTATCTTTAACTTTAGCCTTGGATTAGCAATATTCCTCCTTGCTCAATGTGAGCTGGAGCAGACCCAAGTCAGACTCGTTGACATTAAGAGCTCTTTGGTAGTGCACACACAGCACTGTACTGCTTGTGCATTTCTCAAAATGTGTCTGTCACTGGTTTTGCTGCCCTGGGAAAGTGAAAATACAAAACCCATGCAAATGCAGCAAAATTATCAACAGAGCTTTTCTTAAGCTCGGGGCTCTTACCAGATCTGCGGCCATCGAGGCACAGATTCCACATTTGTATGCAAAGACATTTATTGCTAAAATCCAGGGTTCTTTAAACCATTAGTTTGTTTTGTGAAGCACATTCTCGTGAAGCACAAGGTGTCTGAGCCAACCATCATAAATCATGTTAGGAACACGCAATGGTCAGAACCAACCACCACACACCACAGTGTGAGCTCGCACCAGCTCTATCACTTGTTTCCCAGGGTTTTGTAACTAGTTCTTCACCTCTAGTTTAGCTGAATCATTCGCAGAATCCTTCTCTGGTTAGCCAAGTTAACAGGAGACAGCAAGAGCTTTACAAGGGTAACAAGGCCCTTTTTATAAGGTTTTTCTTCTCTGCAACACAGAACCATTAGTGAAGCTGAGGAAATTCACGTGCCATCTGCCTGGTTCTGAGAGGGCAGCAGCTGATAGCAGCGAGTGCCTGCTACCAGATCTCCCATGCCAAAAGGGAGGAAACTTCTTCCAAAAGACCTCTGCTGTGTGAGGAGTGCTCAGGTGAGAGCCAGCAGTGTGCAGGCAGCTGAGTGAGAGCTTGGGAGCAATCCTGCAGTGCCACCCCTGCATCGTGGTTCAAACAAACTACGGTGGGACAGCTGGTGTTAAAGGGAATTTGGAGCTTCAATGATCAATGGAACTTCCTGGGTCTCCAAGGCCAAAGTTCTGCCCTGAGATTTGTTAGGTGCTCCTCTGTCCATTTCTAGTCAAGGGTATGAAGGGCTGTGAGCCAGTGAAGGATTTGGATGGAATCCTGTCATACATCAAAAAATCCTGTTTGTTCCAGCCAGAACAAACCTCAGGACTGGTGATAACAAGTGGCATGGGATGCAAGCTAGAAGGTAAAGAAAAGAATTATATATGATGTTATTCCACAAGCTTCTCCCTTCTCAAGAATATGTTGTACTTGGAAAATGACACTTCTGCTCTTTACTTAGGGTAAGTTTCCACAGCATATAACTTCTTGCTTCTTGAGCTTTTGGATTTGGTTTTTTTTTTTTTTTGTTTTGTTTTTTTTTGGGTTTTTTTGGTTTTTTTTTAAAATTTGCGAATTGAAAAATATATGAACATTTTTCAAACATTTATGATATATAAGTATATTTTCCAAGCGAGAAAAGAGAAAACTTTGGGAAGTTATGAGTGCTAGCTGCAGCCTAAACAGAATAGCTTTCTCCCTGGCTTTCTTTCACAGCTTACATAAAGAGATGGCCCCTCTGGGGAGAACATAAAATCCTGCTCTTATGGTGAAACGCTGCTTGAGGTGCCGATCTCCCCACAGGGGAGGGCTGGTTTCTTCAAAGCACATCACTTTCTCTCTTGATCTGAAAGCATTCATTTACAGGTGAAATTCAGTGATGTGTGGAGCCCATGCTGGCAAATACCCCTGCACTGTTGGATTTCACTGCTGTGCCAGGGCAGGAGCAGCAGACAGGAAACCCAAAGCACCCACAGATCTCAAACTGTGCAGCTGTCATGGCCCTCTGAGGTGGGATGCACCAGGGTGAGGGCTGAATTACATTGATCCCTTGCTCTAGCCTGTTCCTTCTCACAGCAGAACATGTTGGAGCAGGAGGGTCAGTGGTTATTAATATGAAATAATTTCTTTAATTTCTCAGAGTGAACATTTAAGAGCCCACATAAAAAAAAAATATTTCATGCCAAAAAAAGAAATTATCTGTTTCATCCTGTGTGACATTTTCTTTTTCTGCTATTCTGATTTCTTTCATTTCAGATGTCAGCAGAACCTGAAGTAGAATATTTCAGCACGAAATAGCTGAAACTTGTTTTCATGCTCTCCTCACGCTCGCAGAGCTGCCTGAAAGGGAGTTGTAGCCAGGTGGGAGTTGGCCTCTTCTTCCAGGCCCAGGAAGAAGGAACCTAACAGCATGAAGGGAGCACCAGAGGATGCTTAGGTTGGGCACCAGGAGGAATTTCATCACAGAAAGGGTTGTTAGACTTTGGATGGGCTGCCCTGGGAGGTGGTGGAGCCCCCATCCCCGGAGGGGCTCAAGAAAAAGCTGGATGTGGCACTTCCTGCCATGCTGTAGTTGACAGCGGCTATCTAATGTTGGACTTGATGAACTTGGAGGTCTTTTCCAACCTTCATGATTCTGTGATTCATATAAATTAGTCAATGAATTCGACAAAAATTTGGAAGTTGCTTGGGCGACTCTGAAGCTGCTTTACTGGTGAGGAAAAAAAAATAGATGAAGAAGAATCCTGTGTCTAGATAGCATTTTTCAGTCCTTATTTAGACACATTTGTCATGCCATTAATGTTTGTAAAGCAGCATATCCCTCTGTGCCAGGAGACAGCAATATTGGAGCATTTGCCTGTCTAATACTGAGATAAACAAGAAACGTCACTTTGTTTTTGGAAGATACTACTAAAAGCAATGAAAAATGACAAGCTATAAATTGCCTCATTAGCCTCTTGTGCTGAGCCAGGATAGGATCTCAGTGCTTGCCAGCCAACAAGGCACCAGCCCACCTGGTCCCCGTGTCTCCAGCTGTCTGGGAGGGAGGAATGCTGTGGGCTCGGAGGGATGCAGCCCTGCCTGCCCCTGACACTGCCAGCCAGCCTGCAGCAGCCACAGCATTTCAGGCAGAAGCTCAAAGGTTGTTTTCAATAGAAAGTGCTTTCATTTCTGTTTTATTTCATTCTTGTGGGAATGGGAAACCTTCTTGGGTCTAAAAGACCAGTTCATGCTGTATTTACTGCTTTCATAATGACAAAAAGTACTGAGAAGCCAAAAAGCTATTATTTGTTCTGATCTAATATCCTGCAAACTACAGTGAATGGAATTTTTTTTCTCTACCCAGTGAGGATGACATTTTTAGCCTTAAACTTTTATTTTTTGTGTCAGAAAGTCTTGAGATCATACCTTAAGATAATTGTATTATGATTGCTTCCTGGTTTTGTTACCCTTTCTATTCTTTTTCTGACATGATTCGGGAATAAGTTGATTCAAAACCAGCAGCAGAAACTAACTATACTTAGAAAACCATCACAGCCTGAAGATGCATTACCTTCTGAAGGGCTAGAACTAGAAAAGTCCATTTTAATTCCACAAGCAAGCTTGGATTTTCTGTTTCCAGGTAACATAAAATATTAACATTTCACTCCAGTGTTTGTGGGATATCAGCTGTTAAAATACACGTAGGAAGCGCTTGTAAGGTGGGAGTTTTTTGTGGGACAGTGCAAATGATTTCAAGATCAGTGTTCTCTTCCAAACAATGCTCCCAGACTACTGATGAGACAGAGGGAAAGCAATTAATTTGTAATTAAAGACTGTGTAATGAACCACTCCCAAACCCACAAACATGTACACACACAGTGACACACAGACACACTCACTGTCCTCTGGGATGCACCCTGCCTGCTCCCACCGTTTTTTTAGCTGACTGAACAACCACAGGAAAGTGTTCACTGGCTGTCTACACAACCCAGCTACACGTTGTGTTTTCCTGATTCTTACCCTTAATTTGCCTTTCAGAGAAGGTAACCATGCTAATTGCACACACTCGTTTTCCCCTGAGACACACAGGAGCTCAGTTAGCTCATGGTTCTTCTTGCTATGCCCACAGCAAGGGCAGCAGAGGAGAGTCAGGCAGATGCTTTCTCAGTCCCTGGAAATATACGGGACTTTTCAATGTAATAGTGATCTCTCTTTGGAAAAAAATAATTTTTAACAGAAAAAATGTTTTGGGTGGGGGTTGGTGTTTGGTTGTTTTTGCTTTTTGGGTTTTCTTGGTTTTGTTTGTTTGTTTGTTTTGGTTGGTGGTTGGGTTTTTTCTGGTTTGGGTTTTTTTTGTGGGATTTTTTTGTTTGCTTTGTTCATGTTTTTCAATAAAGGAGAGTTTGTATATTTCTGAAAATGAAATAGTTTTGAAAGCAAAGTCTTTAATTTTAAACTGTACACTTCATAGGCTTTGGAGTGATATAAATGTGGCCTTCTAGTACCTGAAGAGAACCTGCAAGAAAGATGGAGAGAGACTATTTACAAGGGCCAGGACTGATGAAGGACAAGGGGGAATGGATTAAAATTGAGAGAGAGTAGGTTTAGTTAAGATACTAGGAAAATATTTTTACATGTGACGGTAGCAAAGCACTGGAACTGATTGTCCAGAGAAATTGTGGCTGCCCCATCCCTGGAAGTGTTCAAGGCCAGGCTGGATGGGCTCTGAACAACCTGGGACAGTGGAAGGTGTCCATGCTCATGGCACAGGGAATGGGAAGAGTATTCTTTAAGATTCTTTCCAACTCAGGCCATAAAAAAAATCCCAAGATATCAAACAAAAAATCAAAAACAAGCCTTGTCTAGATAAGTGATTGTGTATTTTCAGGTCTATGAGGTAAAAAGGTTTTTTTGTGATATCACCTTGTGAAAAATAGTTTAAGAAGTTTAATCTGCTTCATATCTATTCTCTAGGTTATATCCATAGCACCAGCTGAGGAGGTACACAAGTTCACAATCTAATACAGCTGTCTCCATGTCCATAAAAACTGAAAAATAACGATTTAAAAAACTAAACAAAACAGCATCGATATTTCTGAGATCAGTTACCATTTCCATAAATTTAATTCATAAATCACAACAAAAGAAATTAACCAGAAATCCACGGTGTTCAAAATTTACCTATCAGCATTGTTTATTGTTTCATCAATGATTAATTTCCCTACCTGGCTGATATAAGTAAAATGAAAAACAGTTTTAAATCTAATATTCAAAGAAAGTAGGATGGAATTCTCTAGTCTGTACCTCCAGAACTGAAGTGATGTTTTTTTATTGCAGTTGAGATTAGTACAGCAAATGCAGTCTCTGATTCTGAAGTAGCCATGCACTTCACTTTCACCTTACCTGAAATAACAGCAAGGCAGACCTTGAAAGGTTTCAGAGGCAAAAGAAAAGAGAAGTAAAGGAAAAAGAAATTAATTAATTTTGTGTTTATATAAAACTATCAGAAATAAACTGACAGTTTAGCTTGTGTCAAGGATGGATGGCTTTGGACACCACTGGCTAAATGAGGCTGATTTGGTGAGAAATTCAAACTCTCTTTAAATATCAAGCAACACATTGTAGGATGCTGTGCTTGTCTGGAACTTTATTTTCTTTAACAATATGGCAAAATCCCTGTTAAAGTCATCTATGATGAACACCTGCCTAAAATGTAGGAGAATATCAGAAGCCTGGGTCTCCATAAACCTCCTTTGTGGAGAAGAGCCTAATGATGCTAAAGAAGGAAAAGCCTGACTGAGCTGTTTCATGTCATGGCTGAATCAAACTACAGCTTAAAACAAGCTAGGAATCTGCTACTGAGGAAAAGAGGAAAACTCACTTCCTTTCTCCAGTTTCTCTGTTGCTCAGGCCATGCTATGCCTTCCTTTCCCTTTTCCCATTTTTGTTGGCAGTTTGTTTATCTAATTCAGTTTACTAATATGGAAACAGAAAACGAATGCTTTTTTTTTCTTTCTTTTCTTCCCAACTCAGTTTTCCTGCTATTTAGTCATTGAAATGAGTTTGTTATCTGATCATTTGAGTGCAAAAACCAGCAGGAAAGAAATGTCAGAAAACACAGACAGAAGTAAAGAGGAGACATCTCCCTTTTGACATCAACAAGGCACTGTACCAGCTGAGCCCAGTTGTACCAGAGTGATTCTGGTGGTGAGATGTGTAAGAGATTTAAAAATCTTAATTTCCTCAAACAGTGTTAGGATGGACAAAAGACTTGAGCTAACCTGAATGAGGAAGTTGTAATCACTGAAGCCCAGTCCCTGGAGGACACTTCCTGAGAACAATTTGGACTGTGAGTTAAGCCACCTGACAGGAACTTGGGATAAATTAAAGGTGATACTATTTTCCAATTATCTCAGGTCTAGGGAGAAGTAAACAAGGCTGAGGGAAGAGAATATATCCACAAGGAAAGCCAAGCCCAGCAGTTGTGCTGGAAATTATCCCTGTGTGGGACTGCGGAGAAGCCACAGCCCCCAGACTCATTTGCTGAGGCAGGATTTGCACACACTCCCCCCTCAGCCGGGGGGAAGAAAGAGTTTTTGAGGGTGTGATGGCAAAACCTCTGGTACTGGGGGGTGAACACCCATCACCAGAGGCTACAAGCCGAATAAAGAAGCCGACCCTGCAGAGACCCCTCTCTACACAAACTGCCTTCCCCAGCAGAAGGCCACGTTCACCTGGAACATTCATGGGAGAGACCACCAAAGCACCAAACCACCAAAACATCCCAAAAAAACACCCCTTACTCATTCCTGAGGCCTTTCATCAGACAACTCCATGGGATCCGCAAGTGTTGAAACACATCCAGAGTCTGTTGCAGAGGACAATGTAAAACTTTCTCTCCTCCCATGGGAAATACATGGGCATCCCCACAGACACGAGAATGGATTAACCCATTGAACTCAGTTTCATGGAAAACTCCCCTGCAGGAAGGCCAGAAGAAGGGAACCAATAGGATCCAGGGTATCTCTGTCATCTTCTCTTTCTCTCCCTGTCCCCCTTCTCTTTTTCCTATTTTCTGTCTTTCTCTCCAGTTGAATAAAATCCATATTATTGATTTCAGCATATGGTCTTGTTTGCACCTTTGAGCAAAGGCATGCCCCTGTGGATCAGAGCAAGGTGGCATCCTGAGGCTGTAATCCCAGCTGGAGGACATCACTGTGGGACAGTACCAGGATGAGGTCCCTGAGCCGCCTCTCACCAGCCAGCTGGAAGCACATTATCAATATTTTTTTCAGTTTTCAGTTATTTTTGCCAGAACCCTGGAGCACAGTCACCTGAACACAGACTGGTGGAGGACAGCACCTTGTATGAGACCAAGCCCAGCCCTCTACTTCAGCAGCCTCTTTGGCACAAAAACCTTACTTTTTTCTATCATCTTTAAAGTTGTTGTCTCCTGAGCACCTAGGCAAGGACAAAAGGATCAACAGTTTCTTGGCTCTCAGGCTGGATTAAATATTAAACAACCCAACCTAGAGAAGGCCGGAGTACAACTCTTTGATGTCAGTAAATACAGGCAAATATCTTCCAGACAGGAGACTGGGAGAAAGAGAATGGTCTCAGAAGAGCCATAGGCTGGGAAGTCACCAGCCATGTGAGTAATCAAGTGCTGAGTGGAAACATGAAGAGAAATGGGCCTTCACACAGGTATTCTGCTTTTCAGGTGTCTGCCTCGACCACAGTGTTGCTTTCAAGGCCTTTGCAAGTGTCCATCTTTCTAACACATCTTCATCTTTCAAAAACCGGAGACCACGAGTATAATTTCCACCTCAGCTGTATTCAAAATCACTCAGCACTTGAGTTTTTACTGAGATTCTGCAAAGCCTCATTTACTGTCATTTAAATATATGAAGGAATTGGTTTCTTTGTAGCATTCTAAACAGATAAAAATTTCTTTATCTTCACCTTAGAAACAGAATTGCTGAGATTTATATAAAAATATAATAAAACATAATTTAAACCCCACTTAGTCTTCAATAAAAACAAAATAGCACACCATAACCATTTACTGCATGTACTTTAACACAATTAACAGTCTGAGTGTTCTGAAGAGCTTCTGAAATTTCATTTTGCAGAGGAACGGTGATCTTTCCAATATTTTTTGAGCTGCTGCTAGAGATTAAATGTTACTTTTATGTGCATTTATAAAAGTACTGTTTCAGTTATTAAAAGCAAAACCTCAAGCTGTTTCTTCTTTTTTTTTTAAGTGAAATATGTTGATACATATTTAGTACAAGCAACAACATCCTTTTAGCTAAGCTATGTATATATTTAAGTATATATTAAAATATATATCCAATTAAAATGTGCTTGTGTTGATTATGGAGGATAAAACTTGAACCATGTAAAAGTCAAATAATGACCATGGGTTTACAGTAAAGCAGGATATATTCAGTGTTTATAAACTTACCCTTTTGAGTGTTCAGAATAGATGTTTTTAATACCTTTTCCCTTGACAGAAAATATTAAATGTGTCAGCAATAGAACAGGTTAGAAAACTGGGAGGGTTTAATTTCCATTTTCTGAGATTGGATTGTAATGAATAATATCAGAGAAATATGATTAGATTGTAATGAGTAATATCAGATTGAGATGAGTAATATCGGAGAAAAAGATGAATGTGAAACTACAATGGCAAGACAGAAAAACAGATGCTTAATGCATCTTTCATCTTGCCTCAGTAGCCTAAGAAAATAAAATTCCCTTTATAAAAATATGCCATTTAAAAGAAAATAAAAGGACTTGAGCATCTCTTGTAAATCAGCAATAACATTGGTTCTGTTTCTGTTACTTTCAAGGAAGAAATTTAATTGTCTCTTTTCAAGGATGTAAAATGCTTGAACGAGGTACGAACACAAATGTGTATAAAATTTGGTGACTAATTGCAGTAGCTGTGTATGAGTTTTATTGGTCCAAAGTGCATGCTCAGGGCAGCAGGTACAGCCCTGAGGGTGTCAATTTGTGTTGAGGGAATGACTGGAGGTGGCACTTGGTGCCATGGTCTCGTTGACAAAATAGAGATCGGTTAAAGTTTGCACTCGATGAGCTCAGAGGTCTCTTCCAACCTTTACGATTCTGTGATTTTATAATAGAACTGTGAATGCACTCCCCAAGGATGTGGGCACACATCTATTTCAGGAACAGGAATAATCTTCAAAGGGACAATCAGGTCGAGAGGAGGTGATTGGGATGAAAACCTACATGTTGGTGAAATAATTTTTCTACATAGTTCCAGAAGGGTTTTTTTTTTATCAACAGTTCTTTTTTAAATACCTACTTAAAGATACAGTAAAATTATGTATAACATAATATATAACAAAGTTAAAAGCAGTTAATAGCTTTCCTGGTTTTTCTTTCATCATGGCAGTTTTGAACTCTTTTTTAAACAATTACTATTCCAAGCAGCAATAGCATAACTATATACAGATTTTTTTGTTGCTTTTTTTTGTTTGTTTGTTTGTATGTTTTTGGGTTTTGGGTTTTTTGGGTTTTTTGTTTGTTTGTTGGTTTTTTTTGTTTTTTGTTTTGTTTTTGTTTTTTTTAATAATAAATTCATTTATTTTCTATACCAAGTGCTACTGCAGCCAGCTTTAAATTGTAAGAAGAATTAAATCTGTTATGGCCAGAAGGCCTGGAAGGACAACTCCTTTTTGCATGAGCTTGGGAAAAACAAACCATTGGATTCCAGGAGTCACAGGAAAGTCCTGGAAGTTTGGAAAAACACTGCTTGGGTGAGTGAAACTGAGAGAATATGAGTCTCTTAGGCTTTCTTCTGAAATAACTGAGTAGCAGAAAAGCTCAGCTTCTTGCTCTTCCTTCTCCTCCAAGTCCAGAGGCCCAGAAGCTCAAAACCCTCTTTTTCTGATTCAGTTCAGTCCTAATTACTTCAAACTGCAGTAAATAGGCATTTCAATCACAGGCTACTCCATGTTAATTGGAGAGCAATCTACTGAAATAGCACAGAGGCAACACAAATTTCAAGGCAGTTTTTTTTTTTTTTAATTTTTTAAAGTTGGAACCACATATAATAATGATTCTTCTACTACACAGGTAATGATTCTTCTACTACACAGATTCTTCTATTATGGCAGGTACTTGTGTAAACAGCATTCTTTGGCAATAAATTGCATATTTAAGAGTTCCATTTTCTGTGGTCTCTGTGAGATAGTACCTTGACTTTAAACACATCAAGAATACTGACCAATACCCAAGAAAAAACATAAAGCAACTGCTTGTTTTTAGCTCTTGGCAGTGACTCATAAATAGCAATATAAGCACAGATCTGACATCAGCAAAATTACTGTATAATCTTCTGAGTAATCTTTGTATCAGTGATTCTTACCAGTTTAAATTCTTCTTATTTCCCAATTTTTAGACAGTGTGGTGAAAAAAAAAAAAAAACAAATTTAAAAACAAAATGTGATGCAGCTGTAATGCTTGTGTTCTAATGTCATGGATTAAATTGTGCCTTTCCAGTTATCTTTTACCTTTCCTGCCGTGGTCTTTGCAGCTGTGTATGGGGGCTGGGCTTTGGACTCGGTGTGGGAAGGACTGATGGATACACGCATGTGCTAGATGATACGGTATGGGGGATGGAACTGGGCTGAAGCGGTCAGTTTTGGATTGGACAGATGAAAACATCTGTCCAATCAAAGTCTGAAACGTGATGTGTGAGAGTTTTTCTGGTTATGTAATCTGTCTAAAAGGTTATTGATTGGTGCTTTTCTCAAAACCGGGTACAGATAAGATAATCCTATAAAAACCCCGCAGTGAGCGCGGTCAGCTCAGACGGAGCTGGATCACTGAAAGAAAGGGCTGAAATTGCTAAAGCTAAAAGAGCTGGAACACTAATAAAGAAGAAACCTGGACCTGCCTGCGTGTTTGGAGTGGTGTTTTCCTG
This sequence comes from Malurus cyaneus samueli, assembly GCA_009741485.1. Taxonomy (NCBI): domain Eukaryota; kingdom Metazoa; phylum Chordata; class Aves; order Passeriformes; family Maluridae; genus Malurus; species Malurus cyaneus. Next base: position 103,957,853 of record CM019214.1, on the reverse strand, counting down.
CGGGGCGCTCACACTTTCCAAATATTTTTTTATTTAATATTACCAAGATAGGAATGTGTGAATATTCCTTTAACTGGAAGGTATTTGCTACAGCACTGTGGCAGTAGATGTCAGATTTCTCCTGATGATCTTTGTTATAAAGGTAATGACCACGCTCTGAGGATCACGTCCTCCTTCCCTGTGGTTCTCACTAAGTACAGTTTCCTCCTCACTCAGCACAGCAGTCAGGACACCACCTTCAAGAAGGAAAACTAAAAAAAACCCTCTCAGCAAAGCAGAGCCATCACATTAATATTTCTTGCATAACACCATCCCCTGAGGAACATGGAAAGAAACCTTCATTAATTTAATGGAAAAGGATAATGAATTTTAATTACTTCAGAGCAATGGAAGGCAAATTTTCTCCCTTGAATACTCCAAAGTAGAGTCAAAATGTAAGCTTTAGATAGGAGAATTTCTACAAGCTGTACTCTATAGGCATTGTAATCTAGGCATTGCTTTGTACTGCGGAAGGTCTGGCTGAGATGGAGTTAATTTTGCTCTCAGTGCTGGGCTGCCAGAAAGGTGCAGAGAACCCATCGATGTTTGGGTACTGCTGGGCAGTGCTCCCACAGCACCGAGGCCATCTTCTCAAATCAGCATCCACCTGCCCCAAAAGGACATTGGGATGGGTTGAGCAGGAGCCTGAAGGCAGGGAAAACAGCCAGGACAGTGGGCCCAGGGCGACCAAAGGGATTTTACATTTCATATGACATCTGTTCACCAACAAAAGCTAAGGCAGAAGTTAAGAGGCATTCAGTTTTTTATGGCATTTGTCTTCTGGGGAAACCTCTACATGTACTGAAGCCCTGCTTCCCATGAAGTCTCAAACATTGCCTATTGATGGGAAGTAGAGAATAAATTTTTTTTATCCCTTTGCTTCTGCACCCATGATCATTTTTTGCTGCATTAAACTGCCTTTATCTTGAGCCATGAGTTTTCTTCTGCTTATTTTCTCCCCAGCCACTGTCCTGATGAGGAAAGGGAGATTATACAGATCTCCCTGGAGCAGGAGATCTAGGGATAGAGCACCTTGCATACATTTAAGGTCAACCTACCACAATGCAAAAACTGGGTTTTGTCCAAATCCTGAACCCTAAGAAGGTGGCTACAAAGCAGCTGTTAAAGAAATAATGGCCAGAAGTTCTTTCCACTGCCACATTTTTCTTCCTCTCATAGCTCTCCAATACTCTGCAAGAACAAAAACAAGTTATGCTCCTGGGAGACTGAGTTGTATAAGGCTTGAGAGCAACATTGCTTTTAGCATTGCCAAAGTATGTATTTGAGGACCTAATCCTTCGTGCAGATAAGTTGAGCCATTGTCTAAAATTGCCTTAGGCTTCTCAGGATTGTTTTCACTATGAAAAAAAAAACCAAAATACCCAGAGAATCATGGAATCTTGAAAAGAGGTCAAAGAAGAAATATCAGTATATGAAAATTAAGAAAAAAAACATGGAGAAGCAGTTGAGACAGATCATAAACTGTAAAGTGACACGGAATGGTAAATTGGCAAGAAATCATTTAAATACAAAAAGCTCAGTTGCACAATTATTGACTGAAAACTAAGGCAAAAAGGAAAATCAGTGCCAAGATTGCTGTGATGGTGATGAGGCTGATTGCAAGGCACACAGGAAAAGAGCTCTGATAACAGTAAAAATATTATGGTTTCCATTCCTTAGAAAACAATAATTCCTCCCATTGCCCTTATCTCACTTCTTACAAAATATCGAGTGGGCATAATTCTTCTCATTCTTTTATCAAAAATCAAAATTTGTCTTTGAAGGTGAGGAAATACATGAAAGAAATATAATTAAATACAACATCAGGCAAACACACGACACTTCTTGCCTCAGAAGGTGAACCAGCACACAGATGACTTGTAATCAATGCTGTCTTGTCAAATGGACCTATTAAGAGACTTGGTTGCACGTGTGTTTACTTCATTATTATTGTGACATGTATATTCTTATATAATCACAATTATTATAATTTTTATTACAATAAGTCTCATTTTTTTCTGGTAAAATCCAATTAAGATAGAGTTCTGATTACTTTTCTGTACAAGAACTATACTTGAGGAGGAAGAAAACAGAAGTTTCCTTTGCTATATTTGTCACAAATAATAGTGTGACAAGAATCTCTGATGTCCTAGTGACTGTGATCTTGAATTAAATAAGCTGTTAGACTACAGGCTACCTGTTCTAGCTGTCTTGGAGAGTAGATTCTGGACGTAGTATAGAAGCCTTGTCTTACAGCTCCTGTGAGATCAGCTACACTGGATCTCCTTCCACACTTTGGAGTTCAAGCAGCAGTTGGAAGGCACAGTCTGTTTACTCTGTTTAGCTTTTACAGCTCTGCTGTCTCCCAAATAGATGCTCCGTAAAAAATTACATTGTTGACCTTCCCGTGGCAAAGCATCCTCCTGTGTCATAGGAATAGTAAAAGTAGAGCAGATTCCATAACTGGTACAAGGGGAATAACTCAGCATTCTTGCTGGGACTCACTGAAGTATTTAATGTGTATTCTCAAAGCCTTTCCTGTTTCTTCACTACTTGTGTAGATCTAGAGAGTGGCACAAGCACCTGTATCTGTAAACATTTATATGTGCATTTCTATTTATATGCTATTGGGCAAAAGATTAATGTTTCCAATTATAAATCTTTTAGGTCTACCTTTAAATTTATTGGATCACATAATTCACTGGGTTTGTTCTGTGGCTCTTGGAATACTCTACACATAATTAAATAGGCACTTTTTTTCATAAAATATTTGATACTCTTTGGTGTTATTCATAAAATCATGGTGTTGAATTGAATCCAGGAACACTGTATGACATGGTTTTGGGGGTTTGGTTTGGGTTTGGTTCAGATGTTCTTTTGTCTGTGTAGAGCAAAGGAGCTTGATGCAAAAAAGTTCAAAGGGCTTTTTTAGCTCTCAGAAGCAATTGTGCTTCTATCACTTAGCATCTTTGGGAATCTTAGACATTTAAGCATATTTCACTTTGTGTCTTTGGAGGTGGGGTTTTTGGGTTGGGTTTATGGGGGGTTTTATGATTGATTTCATATTTTCTGCTGGTTTGGGTTTAGGTAGGGTTGTGGTATTGTGGGGGAGAGAGAAGTAACATGTCTATATAACCTGATTACACAACACAGATGTTTAAAATGCACTTTTTTCCACACTTAAGGATAAGTAAATTTAGGAATTTTTTTTTGTCTCATGATGATTTAGATTGTCAATTTCTTACCTTCATTTATCAGCAAATAAGCTCATGGCCATCAACAGATGAGTTACCGCTGTGTTTACAATCAATCTCACACAGTTCCCTCAGAAGGAAAATCAAAGCTTGGTATTTTTCTTCACAGAGTGACATATTTCAGCAGCATATCTCTTTCAATATTGCGTCTGAGAACAAATCAAAATTACAGACTTGCATGTACAAATCTTCAGGAACTTTCCACATAAATATCGAATTCTACAAGAAAAAATGAGCTATGACTTCTCCTGTATCCTTCAGAGTTTGTTTTTACAAACATCTAAACTATTTTCTCCTCATTTTGTACTATTAAGCAAAAGTTATTCTTTCATATGAAATGTTTACCTCTCTTAGAAGTTTCATTACTCGTGATATTATTCAAGATTCTGGATATCTTAAAAAAAATATCATCTGTAATGTAAATGTAGCAACTAATAAGTTATGTATTCTAGTAAATAAATAATTTAGAATATTTACTGGGAGTTTAAAATAGCTACGTAAAATGCATCTACAAGAACACATCTAAAGGCTGAAAAGAATGTGAAAAATAGCATTAAAACTATAGAGACAGGAAAAATATGGGTATAGAAATCTCTTGTATAACAGTAAAATGCAGTGCAAATCAAATAGTCTCAACAAGTGGATTGTGTGTGAGCATGAAACCCCACCAGAATTCAAATATGTTCATCTCTATCCTCAGGCTACTGATTTCTATTATCATTCCTTTCATTTGCTTTCCTTTTTCACTCTTATCTCACCATTTCTAGTGTTCATTCTTCTCTCACAGCATTTTTTGTCTTCTTTTTCTATAAGTAAGCCTGTGAGTGTTATCAATAATATATTGTAGTGCTTTATCCTACCATGGAAAATGTAGCAAGACTAACTCATTATTTCACAAATAAAGACTTGCCCAGCTGAAAAGATACACATCAGAGGAAAAGATCAAAACATATTGTCAGAACAGAAGTTCCTTCGAGAAAGAAAGTGTTAAAAAATATATGCAGGAACTTTAAAGGTCATGAATTTGCAGAAATATAAGATGGTGGAGATTCAACAGAGGTACATGGACAAAACCAAGCACAGACCTGACGTTTTTATAGCCAGACACTGGAAAATACCAGCAAGTAAGAAAATTCATGTAATAATCCTCTTGCTTCTGACTAATACAAACTAAAGTTTATTCCAATGAAATAACAAAACCACATTGCATTAGGAAGGACTGACTGACATCAAATACACTATGTGACCCCAGCCAGGAAATCATTAAACTGACCAGCTCCCCAACTCTATCAACTAATCCATCAATCTTTCTAAGCTTCAGTCATTTAGGGAAAATGTGGAATGAAATACATTTGAAAATGTCTTGAAGTGGGATTTTTCTAAGTTGTTACAAAATTTCATAGATTATCAAAGTAGTTCATTATTTCATTTTCAGTTTATTTTGCTATGCTATCCAACTAGAATTGAGTTTAGCATGAATTACAGGTAGATTCAATTTCTCTTCACTTATAACCATTCCTAAAACTATTTTATACGGGTATGTTTAATTATGAGGTAATAGGTCAGAAAGTACTTCCTTGACTTGTAAGATTAAAGAAAGTTGTAGACCCCTCAGAGACCATCAGTAAACCAAGTGCTAGAGTGTTTTTCTTTCTCTAAAAATTCTATTTCCTCAGGAAAAAATTAGATGTTTTATTTTGTCAAGCTCTTTTGACAAGTAGAAAGGGGCTATTTCTGTGTGTTTCACACCTTGTACAACTGTTAGCAAATTCTTGTCCTACCCACTGGTATCAAATAAAAGAGCATCACTAGATCATATCTTGATTCATGTACTTGTAATAATGTTGATATAAAGTGTTATAAAATATATTTTGGATTCATTAAAACAAAAGGTGTCAATTATTGCATCAGTCCTGTGATTACTAATCTTTGGGATAATATTGACAAAAATATTCCAGCTGCTTGTATAGTTCAGTGAAAAATGAGAAAATTAAGGTTTTTGGGTTTTTATTTTTTTTCCCTAGGGGAACATTTTGAGAAAAACAATAAAAGAGCATTTTTTTCTGGAATAAAGCACTGTAAGAATGGTTTGCCATTAAAATTTAGATTTATTTAATATTTTTAAAACAGTTTTAAAATGGGCTTTGACCCGTGATGCACAGTTATTGTTAGGTAGGAGACCGAAGCCATTTGGACCCTGATTCAGCTGCTCATAAACTGCCAGGGAAGACCCATCCCACAAATACATCATATCTCTCAGACACCATAAATGCATATCCTAGTAAAGCATCCCTAGGTTCCTTTGTTTACACTGTGAGACTTTCCTAGCTCATTAGAAGAAAGGTTAGGCAGAAGCAGAATTGTCGTGGAAGAAGGCAAGTCAAACACTAACTTCTAGACATTATTGCCTACAGCTACATCCCCATTGAGATTTCATGGGACAAAGAGAGGTGCTGTCAGCAGCTGGACATGAATGCTCTAAATAAAAACCCACTTTCAAGACTTTATAGTGCAGGAGTACATTCCATAATTTGTTGGTTTTTTTTTTTTTTTCCTTTTTTTTTTTTTTGTAAGTTACAAAATCTGTTTTAGAACTCCAAACAGTGTGAAATTGATGGGCATTTCTCTAGCATGGGTGAAATGAATCGAGCTGCTGACAAGATAATAAGTGCTCAGAGTTATCCTCTGAATTATTTTCAGTCTTCTTTAGGAAAATTGTGCTGCACATGAATGTTAGTCATAAAAACAGTTGTGCTGTTTTTGTGCTCAGAATGTGCTCAGAAACTAGGTGAAGGAGTGGATGCAAGGATTTTATAAAACAGAATGGAGAAAACATAAGCAAGAAGGGCCGAGTGAGAATTCTAAAATTTATGAACAGAAATACGTTAGACAAGCATGGTTACCACTTTCAAAATTTATTCTCAAACTAATTCTGCAAATATATTTTGCATTTAGCAATTCTTGCAGATACAGATGAAATTAAGTGCTGGAGGAATGTAAGGGACCAATATGGATTTTGTCTGTATTCCCCAAAAGCTGAGAGCATGTATTTTTAATGGATAGAGACTTCTTATCTTCAGATGGCTTCATATCACGCATATTACTGTCTCTTAATGTTTCTTCATGTATCTTGTCCTTAATTATCTTTTTGATTGAATTATAGCAAGCCTTCAGAAAATGTATGTAGGAAGGAAATGTTATGACTGCTCTCAGTAAACTCCTACCCAGCTGAAAAATTCATGTCTTGCAGAAAGTTCTGTGATGCTAAAAAAAGAAACAATCTCATAGTGCTGTCTTTTATTCAGTCATGAAATATAGAAGGGTTTGCTCTCTTCAGCAGCCTATTTCCATAAAATTTGTGAGAATGGTATTCTCTTTCAGATCTGTGTGACGGATTAGCAGTAACTTCAGAAATTAAAAAGGAATGAAGGACAAAAGCATGTATATACATAAAATTCATGGCACATACCACACCACCTTGGAGAAACAGACTAATGTGCCTTTCCATTAAAAAAATAAGAATGAAGACATATTTCTTAGATTTGTTTTTGTTTGAACCATGAAAGAAAATGGAAGTATCTACTTCCTTGCATTGAGAGTTACCTAACTCCTTTTGTTTCAGAATTGGTTAAACAATTTTCCTCAAAATTTTTAACTCAAATAATGTGAATATGAAATTGTGATTTCAGGCATTTCACTGCAGTGTTTATTTGATTTGCTGTGGCTTAAATCACTTACAAATGGAATTTCGCTCTGGTGGCATACTGGTCCATGTGATATTTTAGACAGTTGATGACCTTATTATAGGATCTGTAATTCACTACATGGTTAGATAGCAAAAGAGATCATATGGATGTGTGTGTGTGTGTCAGTCAGTGAATTTATAATATCTGGCATTGTAACTGCTGTTAAAAAAGCTAATTCTTCATTGAGGTGAGAAAAAATGTTAAACTTTACATTATCTCAGCTGAAGCTATTATGTGTGGCTGCTTTGTGTATTTTTGTTACTTTTGTTGACCAGGGAACAATAGGGAAGAATAATTTTAATTTAGCCAGTGCAATTTTCTCAAGGCAGAAAAAAAAATCAGTTTCCATTTAAGGAACAGTGCTACTACTAGAAAAAAGAAAAAGAAAATAAGCAAGCAATTAACATAAAGTATATATCCATATTCAACCATTCCTCTAAGTACTCATTGTAATATACTGAAAGTCCATTTAGTTTTATTTTATGAACAGAAAACTCTTATACTTCATCAGAAAATTAATTCCTATAGTCCAACATCTTCCTGAAAGGTTTGGGTGGAAACAAATTAATGACAAGGACACTAAAAATAATATGCAGGATAATTTAGGGGGAACTCATGCCGTAATGCCTGTCCATTGATGACTGAGTTCAACATCCTTTATTTCAGTATGATTCCTCTTCTCTTAGTTTCAGGAATGATCTTGCCACAGGACAATCATGTGTACTGAATTCCACAACCTGATAGATTTATTTTATGGTATTAGATTTACAACTGATGATTTTGTTTCCTGTAATCATTCATTAAAAAATAAGTATATTGAAGAAAAGAATGATTTTATAAAAGCTAATTCTTTTAGAGAGCAATTATCAGTAAACAGCTGGAAAGTATGTTGTCTTTCAATAAAGAAGTGAACACCTATATTTCTAAGGTGACATTTGAAAAATAACTAGGATATGCAAATATATGCTTTAAAAGAAGAATCTAACTGTGAAAAGTTAGACAGAGATTATTTTTCAAAACCAGAATGGTTATATTGTACATATATAATAGGCAGTCAATATATATGATCTTGGTAATTCAAGTACAATGGATTTGACCCTGTATTTTTTTTTACCCCCACCTAAATTGACAAATACAAACTTTTCTTTTAATAAATAAATAGGTATTTTGAAGAATGAGAAATCATTGAATTATTCTGCTTTCTGAAAGAGAATTTAGTCAAGAAAAGTATGAGCATAGCATGAATTTGTAGTTGCTTTTTATGAAATTCCTATCATAGCACAAGACATTCTTGATTTCCTGGTAAGTCATTGCTCTACTCCCAGCTGGACTAGAATTGGCATTTACCTGATCTGGGTGATGCCTGTCTGAGAGCTGCATGGATCTAAGGAGTAGGTCAGAAGGCAATCCTCCTCTAATTCAGCTCTCCATTCTCTTAAAATCTTGTCCTGATTTGTTTTCCTAATGAGGCAAATGAAAAAAAAGTTTTTTGCCATTGCAGTCCTCCGTGAAACCAGTTTTTTAAATAATGAGGTACAAGTCCTTCAATTTTAGACATGTTCAAAATGGAAAATTCTTAAGAAAATGAGATCTGTTACATTCCAAAAAACACGAAAATGCAGTAGGTAACATCTCAAAACAATGAATTAAAAACTTAGCTTTTCATAGCATGTTTTGATGTCATTCCATACTCCACATTACACTGGGGACAGATTTTGAGAGGATTTACTTGGGTATGGTGGGTGAAAAGGTGCATTCAAGAGGTTGCTATTAAGCTCTTTATTATCTTATATTGTGTCTTTTCTATGAATGCTATCCCATTGTTCATTTGGTTTGCAATTTTAGTAATAGCTTGCTACTACTTTTAGTGCTGTTTTGATAACTACTTGATGCTTATTCTTATTGCTGTGAATTAGCTGGGTTTAATTCATGTGATAATTTCTATCAGAAAGGTCAGTGCTGCAGTTCTTTCCTTAAGGGTTCCCAATGGTATGTTTTGCTTTCTTTTTCACTTTTTCTGTAAATCAGGTCAGTCAAAACAAAACCTACTTCCACTAATGAAGATGCACTTGAATTTGTAATCTGGCTCAATGATGGGTCACATCTTTCTTGACAGTGGAGTCAAGTCAGCAGTGCAAAAATCAATTTCTCTGGCAAAATAATGGGATACACTGCAGTTACCACTCTATAATTATAGAATCCTGGAATGGTTTGGGTTGGAATGGACCTTAAAAGTCATCTTGTTCCAACCAACCCCCTTTGCCATGGGCACGGACAGCTTCTACTAAACCAGGTTGCTCAGAGCCCCATCCTACCCGGCCTTGAACACTTTCCTTGGCAACCCGTGCTAGAGCCTCATAATCCTCACAGGGAAGAATGTTTTCGTATCATCCAATCTAACCTTAGTCTCTTTCAATCTGAAGCTATTCCCTCTTGTCCTGTCACTCCAGGCCCTTGTAAACAGTCTCTCTCCATCTTTCTTACAGGTTCCCTTCGGGTACTGGAAGGCCACAATCAGGTCACCCCTGTTAGGATTAGGGTCACTGCCTTCTCTGTTCCAGGCTGAACAATCCCAATTCTCTCAGCCTTTCCTCACAGCAGAGTTTCTCCATCCCTCGGATTCCTTGGTGACCTCCTCTGACCTCATTCCAAAAGGTCCATGTCCTTCCTGTGACCCTTCTGAGTTGCACATCTGTGGAAGGACAAAGGCCCAAGACCTGCTCTGTAGGGTCACATGTCATCCAAAACAGCACTACATTTACAGGTGGATCCTTCTGGTTTTCCTTGCCTGGTTCTGAGGAGATCCATGCTGTGTTTGACAGCACACACAGTGATGTGACTCGTCCACCTGCATCCTCTTCCCACACCAGAGCTGGAGTGAGGGAAGGGCTGTGGCACTGGAAGGAAGGAAGAAGAGAGCAGTGTCACTCTGGTGAGCAAGGACAGGATAGTTTTTGTGTGTGGCTTCAACAGTTGATTTAGTAAAGTGTCTCTCGTCTCAGTGAGTTGCTGTCCCTTGTTCACTCCTTTCTGCTCTCTCCCCCAGGCAGGAGGAGATCATGTGCACAGAGCCTGTATTTGAGGCTGTAGATTCATTTTCCTTTGGTGGAGTATGTCAACTTTTATAGATACTTCTCTTTTTAAGACTTTCAGGCAATCCAGACAGATTTATTTCCCCTGGAAGTTTATTGCATTGTATTGTATTGTATTGTATTCTTATCCCAGAAGATAGTATATGGATATTTTTCTTAATTAAAGAAACCTTAATTTTACAGGTCCTAGCTATCTGCAAACGTTTCTTTACAAGATAAGATTGTATTTGGCTGGTTAACTCACAATTTATTGTCCCAAAACTCTCTTTTCTCCACTGGAGTATATATTTTCTTCTAACCTGCATGTTAAGAAATGTATATTTCTAAATGGAGCATATATATAGAATGCTATTTGCTCCAGCTTTTTACAGATATGACAGTATTTGTGCTGTTGCCTAGATTTAGTCTTGATATAATTCAATTGCACATTAAAAATACTCTTGTGATTCTAGTATTAGCATAATGTAGAGTTTCTCAGTTCCCTGAAGGATGTGTGAATAATAGGTTGATTGCAATTTTATCATATTTTAAAAATGTTCCTTTTTAAAAGGTTATGAAACACTCCCAGATCTTCTATATGTATCTTCATGAGAAACAATTTCCAATATATGTATATATTTAATTTCTACATGTTTAATTAAAAGGTATATTCATTTTGTTTTGCTCTTTCACAATTCTCAGGTTTTGAGCTTACATCCTTTTGATTTAATTCTTGTCACTTGAATAAAAATGTGTTTTATTTATGTTTTTCAAGTTCATAAATATTTTAAATTAGTATTTTTCTGTTTCTTGCCTTTTCCAGTGATTCCATTTCAAAAATTGCTCATTGCATAGGAAGTGGCAGTAAGATAAAATTGAAGAGGGAAAACTGATACCATTCTGCTTAATTTTTTTTTATTAAAAATTAAAGCAGGAAAGATTACAACTGTAAAAACTCGTATTACTGTATTTATAGAGATAAAGAAAGTACGAGCACATTTTTAAGTGTTTCAACAAGTTTTGTTAATAGAATTTTTCTACAGGCATCAGAATCTGAACTTTGTCACAGATTTGCCAAAAATCTGAACACATGATATGTTGTCCCCAGCTCATGAAAATGATCCGGTTTTCCATTAAAAGATTACATTTCTTTGCAAATTGTTGAACCACTATTTGACGATAATTTTTGTGTATATATTGCCTAAATTGCTCACTACTTCTGCCTTTGTAAAGCTGAGTTTTGGACTCACTTTTTAAAGTTTAATTGAAGAAAAGCAAGATAAACTGATTTTAAAATATTTCACAGCAATCAGTATATCTACTATTATATGTTACATTTACCGCTCAAAATCAGTTTTGGGTTCTTGGCATGTTTTTCAACTGTAAGCCTGTTCTTACTCCATGCTATATAATAATACAAATTAGAAGAGGTAATTAACAGGAGAGCTGTGTGGTGACTCTCCATGGGAAAGCTGTCCCAAGTACAAACTCCTGCCTAATATTTACAGACAAGGATTCTGGCATCATTGGAATGCCAGCATATAACATTATCTGCATGTTGGAGCCTTTTTCTCCTCCTTTTTGTAGTGGCCACTTCAGGTTGCTGACCACCTTTGCTTTCATATCTACCCATCCTTGTTTTCTTCTCATAATTCCAGCCCCTCTATTTAGTTCTTTACAAACTGGTCTTCAAATTTGATGCTATTTTTCCACAGAAGCACTGGATTTGTCACAGTCAATGTAGCATTTTAGAATGGATTCATACAAACCCTTTGAAATTCTACTTTTTTTCTTATGTCATGACTTCAATTTTCCCGATTTTCCAATTTATACATTGGCATTTCCCCCTCAGCCAGTAGTGCTGGGCTTTAACTCACCATGTTTACGAGCTGCTGAGGTCGTACATCTACCATGTTTCTGTCAAGTCTCCTACATAATTTTTCCCTGTTAGTCACAGCTTCCAATTCCTCCTTGTTTGTCCTTCAAGCTTCCTGTGTTAGCATGCAGGTATTTTATTATATTTCATATATGCCTGAAAGCTTTCTGGGATTGATGTATTGGCATCTTTGTGGAGTATTTAAAGGTTCTCCATACTCATCTTGTGCTAAAAAGCTTTTCTCTTTTCTCCTGCTTTTCATGCTGGAGAATATTATTTATCTGTGCTATTGATCTAACCTCTAAATCAGCATCCAAAAACAACCAGTTCATCCACATTTAGCAGATATTTGTTCCCATCACCGCTTAAAGACTGCAAAACACAAACCTATATCATACTTAAAGGAAGATGGAGAGAAGAGTAAAAGAGACTGAGAGGGATTTAGGAAGCTGGTTGCTGCCAAAGTGTTGTACAAAACATGTTTGTCTTGTTCCCTAAAGAATTACAATTTATGTATTGCATGTAAGAAAGCAGAGGGATTGGGACTTACCTCAATTGTTTTGTGCCAAGAAAACTCTCCCAAAATAACAACAGAGTCTGAGTTTTTGTGTCCCAGACCATTTGAGGCTAAAAACACCATTTTTTGATAGTAGGGCCAGGCCTTCCCTTTCCTGGCTGGAGCTGCATACCCTGGCCATGGACCTGCCCTTGCCTTCCTCATTTCCAAGTCACAGGGGCACAGACCTGAAATGAATAAAATGGGTATTGTACAGCAACTGCAAAAATTTTGCAAACCATGAAAAGAAATATTCAATTCTCAGGTGCCTTCAAAAAGCAGAAGTTTCTCTCTGTTTGGATTGCAATATGAAGGGGGAAAACTAGGGAATGATTTGGCTCATTTTTTAATAATAATTATTTGACGATTAAACAAGCAAAAAAACCTAATGGACAACTTAAAAATTAGTTATACTAAGAAATGTGAAAAAAATGGCAACCATTATAACCTGAAACCTATGGTCAGAAATCTCAAAAGTGGAAACCTCCTTTTTTCAGCTAATTGTGCACAGTCACAGGTGCAAAACCTTCGCTGTAGAAATGACAGCTATCATTCACTAAGGCTGCTCTAATCTTGCAAATGCAGCCATGTGACTAATCCCCACTGAAGTCAGGCATCTGCTTAGCCCACGTTAGTAGAAGAGTAGATCAGGAACTCCAGATTGTTCTGTTTTGTCTTAGGGGAAAAAGGAAAAATAATTAAAATAATTGCACAAGAGAATGCAAATAAGACTGGCTCATAAAATGAGAACAAGGGCATTTGTTAAAATTAGCAGGAGAATTAATAAATAGAAATGTATTTTAATGTAATGAATAATTAGACTGTGAAATTTACTGTTAAATTATATTATTGATGCAAATAGCCGAGCAGGAATAAGAAAATATTTATAAATTGTGAATGAATAAGAACTGCATAGGCAATAAAAACAGAATAGGCAGAAAAATATTAGGCTGCCATAGTGCTTGTGAGAATATGATGCTCATCAGCTGTGGTCATGAAAAAAAGGAAATGAACTTCCCTGTATCTCTATTTTCCTTTGTCACTGAACATCAGGCAGGATTTATGTGCCATTGAGCATCTATTTTCTCTGCCTTGGCACATACTTTTAGCTAATAAGTTTTGATTTATAATACCCTTGAAAGTCTCATGCTGTAACTCAGCAAAATTTCAAACTCTCATTTGAAATTTTGAAATGCTAAAATAATACTTTAAAAAGCATTTAGAGAAAACTCTAAATATCCATACTAAAATATTTACCTAGTAAGTGTGATCAGTTGGACAGAAATAGCCCAGAAATATCAGAAACATAGGGATATACAAGCACTGCCATGCCCAGATTGCCTGATGCTTTAAAAAGGGAACGAGTAATGCCATCAAGCCATATGAGCCATAAAAGCTTTCCAAAACAATTTTGCTGAGGGTCAAGAAAAGAGGTTTGCAGTCCAGTCTATAAATCATTTTGATGTTATCTAAAAGACCAACAAAGTGATAAAGTATTTTGATTTCTCCAAGTAAACTTTATCAGAGTGAAACATGAAATTGCTTTGATTTTGTAAACAATGTTCTTTATGAATTTCCTGCTTTTGCATACTAATTATCTGATAAGCCCTATTGTTATCACCTGATATTTTTTTCTTGTCTGACTCTGTGGCATTTAAAACAGCAAAGGATGCAGCCTTGAATTTTCACAAAGAACTGAAGAGTATTAGTATTCTTGAAAAACTTGCAAAGTAGGGTCAGTGATATTTCAGTTGGGAATATGCCTCTTCTTTGCCGAAGGGACTTACTGTCTTCTATGAGGATTGCTTAGTCTAACATAGATTTTTAAAGAGAGAGAGAACTAGAAAACATCTGTGGGTGACTAGCTTCAGGTAACGAGGAGGATGATAAAGTGACAAAACAATAAAAACATACCTATTTCTTATTCTATTGAAAAAAACTTATCACATCCTAGTGCTATGGAATGTTTTAGGAAGCCACTGATCCATTTAATTTGTACCCGTGGATGAATTTATTAATGATTTTCTGTCTGAAAAATGAATTATATAGTGAAAGGATTCCATGAGACTGCAATTCTTTGCCCAAACTTTGCCATGAATACATGTATGGTTCTCATCCTCAGCTGGGATCAGTTTGAGAGTAGCACTGACCCTTACTGCGAGTGTACAAAATGCATTATTTCCCCTCGTGGTATCAATTGCACTGATGAAACAAGCAGGAAGAGTCAGCTTTCATCTCTGATTTTGGGGGACTTATCAAACAAAAACCCACCCTGGTCAACATCAGCAAACTTATACCATGGTCCAGTCTAATGTTTCCTTCCACTCTCCATCCCACTGATCCATGAGTCTGGTTAAGGACAGAGATGGACCCAGCCGAGAAATCTGCTGTGGTTAATGCTGCTCCTGTACAAGGGGCATATGGTACAACACTCCTTGGCTGGATAGATTTGTTAATTTTGCCTCTGAAAGAGATGGTTTGCCATATTCCTTTTACATCCTTGAGATTATAAGGAAAACCTGCCTGGTTGGGGGTCGAGGCACTGTGACCACTGAATCTGATAATTAAAGAATCAGCTACTGATTTGGACAAAAGCAAGAATTCCTGGTATGACGCCACAGACTTTAATTAAAAATTTTAAAAGAAAAGAGAGGAAATTATTCCAACTATGAGAGTAATGAACAGTCTTTTCAACAGAGAAGTTAAATATTCCTCACCCTTCTCTGGAAAGTGTTGTGTTAACTCTGTATTAACTTTTCTATTTGGCTGTTTGGTGCTGAACCAGAAAAAACCTATTTGGGATCACACTGATTCAAAATTTGAATTGTTTCGGTAAAATAGAAGCAAATAGAGAAATTCCCTCTTTTTCATTATAACTATATTATGTTTTTTGTTATAAACATATATCCTAGTACCTCTCTTCCACAGGAAGTGGCAAGTATAGGCTGACTCTTGAGCAGGGACCTAAGGTTGGCTATATGTTCTAATATTCAGTTGACTGATGAAAGAGAGCTATCACAGCTTTTTTTCTTTATCTACCCATTTTCTCTCCTTATCAGCTGAAGTGTTTGACCTTTTTCTGAAATTTCCAATAGGTTTGGAATGAGCCAAACTCGATTTTTCATAAAAGTTGCAATTTGTTACACAATAGAATAACTATTTTTAGTGCAAATGATGAGGAAAACAGCAATGTTGACAGAGCTAACAGAAACACTGACCGGGACCTTGGTACAAGTCAAAATGATTCTTCAGCTCTCCTGGTGTTACCTGAAACTGGATTCTCATAGCTGACACAAATCCTTTTCTGCCTGATGTAATTGCAGAGAAAAAGTATGATAATCAAACTTAAAGATTGGGTTTCTCTGTCACAAGTGTGCTCATTCTTATTAGAGATGATTCCCCCTCATTGGCCAAAAAAACCCACCTCAAAATATGCAAATTTTATTAAGATCACCTGTTACTTGGAGATTTTTGTCCTCCTAATGTTCTTCCCATTTTAATTCAGACCTATGACACAATAACTCACCTGAGTAACAACCAACACAGGTTTTTGCAGCTGGTGAGATTGAAGAAAATTTCAGAGAATTAATAAATTCCTGTGATTATCCTCTCCAATGAGTTGTAAATAAAGGATGACAACTTACATTGAATTCTCTATTGCAGATGGTCTTCACCATCAATGATAAAGTTGGGAATCTGCTTTTTTTGCTGAAATTGAAGGAAAGGTGGACTTCCCAAAACAGCTGGAGGTGTACATAACACCCACATGGACCACAGGTGTTCCCCCAGGAAATTAATGAAAACTAGTTGGATTTCCCTGGCTGGTGTGTGGATGGCCAATTTAATTTCTGAATTTATTGGTTTTCATTGTCAGTACCACTCTGAGAGCAACAGAATTACCCAGACTGAAAAGAGCCAGCTTGGTTCTTGAGCAATAGGAAAGGGTTGCAATATCTATACTGTGTTTTAATTAAAGTTTAATACAATAGTTCAATGCATATGCACATCTTTTAGCTATTACATTTGTGAGGGTATGAGTGCAAAACCTGATCAGCACAAAAGGAGAACAGGGATTCTCAGCTGAGTATCTGCACCATGGCTTTGCCTCTGTTGATACACCTGCTGTTGAGCATTTAAGGAAATATTTGTGTCACTTCATTCTTATTTGCTTAAAATGAAGGCATTGTCATTTCAACTCTCATACCAATATTTTTTTAGGGCTATTGAGGTGATTGTCTAGAAATAACTGTGTCAGGTGCATTTTACTGAACATATTGCTGCCATTTATCAAGTATTCTTGTCTAATAATAGTTTCATTTGAATCCCTTCTGCCTTCATGCAAATAATAGATCATCCAGCAAGCCCTGGCTGGAAATCCATAACTTGGAGGAGAAGGAAGATATGTGAGTTTTGCTCTGTCTATGCCCACACTATGTAATTTATACAATTCCATCTCAGGTTAGATTATTAAGGAGGAAAGGATTACATGTGTAAAAACACAGGCTTCATTATTTTCATTTCCACCAGCAAAGGCACTGCAGAAAGCACAATATTTACAAGAAGCATAAAATGAGTATTTAATAATTTATTTCATTATTTTTTCCTTTTTTATCCTCTAAATTATATTTGCTTAAATATTAACAACTTCTAACATGTCTTTTACATGTTAGTTTCAGCAAATGAGCCCCCACCCACAGACTTTAAAACACAATGTATATCTTTACATAATGTGTAATCTGTCGTCTGTTTCTGCTAAATCTCTACCTGCCAGAAAGCAGAGAGAAATCTGCCCCACTAATTTCATTAAGTCAATTTCATTTGTGAAAGCCTCTGATGTGAAGATAATGTCAACATTCAAATATACAGATAATGAAATTAAAAATATTTTTCCCTCTCCTGCCTACACCTCAGCTTCAAAGGCCACAACTTTGAGGCACTGCTCTTGTTTGAATCTGTTAAGTGATCCTGGAATCTGGACAGCAGCAACACAAGCTTTCAACAGAAATACTGGTCAGCTGATATCTTACATTCCCGTTGCTTTCCTAGGCGTTATATTTTCTTAAATAGCTTCTTTTCTCTTAAATACTGTTGTTTTGTTGATCAAGACAGGTGTTCAGTTTAATTATCCAAAACTCCTGCTCAGAGGAACATTTTTGTCTTAATTATGTTGTTAATCAAATATTTATGCCTTCTCCCTGCAGATATTCTTGGCGTGCCTGGTGTGGTTCAGAGAGGGAGGTGCAGCCTTGCATGAAGCGCTGGGCCCCATGGGATGCACAACTTGCAGGATGTGGTACAGCCAAGCACCAGGAAACTGTGAAAACACTCCAAATCTTTTATTTTAGAAGGATATAGAATCACAGAATGGTTTGGGTTGAAAAGGACATTAGAGATCATCTCATTCCAACCTCTACCATGGACAGGGACACCTTCCACCAGACCAGGATGCTCAGAGCTCCATCCAGCCTGGCCTTGAAAGCTTCCAGGGATGAGGTATCACCAGCTTCTCTGGGCAAACTGTGCCAGGGCCTCACCACCCTCACAGTAAAAAATGTCTTCCTAATATCTGATCTAAACTGATTCTGTCAGTTTGAAGCCATTGTCCCTTGTCTTGTCACTCCATGCTAAGTAAAATAGGCTCTTTCCTGTGGGCTCTACAACCTTTATTCAGTTATATTTTGCTCATCATGTATGTCTGTATCTCCAAGGATCTGTTCTCTTCTATTAGATTTTAGTTCTGGCTCCTGCCAGCCTTACTAAGCACCAGCCACTGCTCTTGAAAACTGCACTGTGTAGTCAGATCTTAGGGGAATGCTTCATCTGCGAGCACATTTCCCAGTCCAGTACATCTTAATTAACCAGCACAACCTAATCATAGAGAACTCTACCTTGTTAAAATTGGTTTTATTTGCCAAATTCTATTAAGTCAACCTTTTTGTCTTTTCAAAGCACGCAGAATGTGAGAATTGATTATATTTTATTTTTGTGGTGAAAGAAAGTTTTTCCTCCCCAGGCATTTGATCATGAAGCTGGAGTCGTAAGACTAGCCCTGAGTATCTGATACATCAATTGGATTGTCTGCCATAGCATTCTATTTCTTGACAGATTCTTTTAGCAATAGCATTTTTGGTTAAATGATTTGTTTGATTTTTATTCCCTTCCATGGCTGTACTTTTAACCTTTCTTTTATTTCCCAAATGTACAGCTAAAAATGCTGAACTCTCATATATGGATGGCAGTAACAAGCCTTGTAGGTGTCATATGTTCTGCTTATTTCAATAAATTTCTATCATCTTGTAAATTTTAATTCTTCAAATGCTTCCTAACTTATATGTTTAGCCATGATGATTTTTTAGTGACTTCTTTTAAACAGACCAGTGAAAGTATTTAATTGCTTCTAGATTCATTTGTCTAGTGGAATAAGTTTGTACTAAGCAAAACTTTCATTTCAATTGCCAAGATCTGTTCTGTAGCAACCACATTTATCTTCAATACCATCCAAAAGATCAAAGCATTTACTCTTAAATATTATCTTCACACTATAGCAATAATGGTTTCTTTCTTGCCATCCTCATTCATTACAGCCTTTATGAACAATAAGTTTGTCCTTTCAATTTCTAGGCTGCACAAAAATGTTTTCCTTCTTTCTGTAAAATAAATAACAGAGTAGTAAATACTTTGTAGGAAAGATATACTGTTATTCCAGAAAACCCTAACAACGGAAGATATAGAGCTATAGATATTTTATTCAATTGTGCTTTACTAATTGACTGAACTGAATTGAACTACTGATTGAACTTCTTTTTCTCCCTAATTTGTCATATGAACATCCTTCTTCCCCAAGGAAATCTGATAACTCTTGAATGCTGTAATCAATGAATGCTTGATCAATACATTCTCACTCTGATGAACTGACTTAATCATCACAACATTCAATTGACATGTCTAAAGAAATATTAGGTCTAGGTTATATCTTCTGATGGCTAAAAAGTGTTTGAATGAGACTTTTAAAATAAAAAGAAGATATGTTTGCACTTTGCATCATAAGACAGATACTTCACTAAGATTTCTGTATTTCAGCTGAACTGTATCCTACTAGAAATAGGGTGTTAGAGTGGAAGTGGAAGAGACTGGCAATTAGTACAAAGTAATTATTTAATGGGATGATAAATGTACAGTTTTGTGCTTGTCAGAGTGTGTTGCAGGGTGGTGGACTTTTAATTATGCAGTGTTTTAAGTAAAAAGCTTTCATAAATGCTTCTAATTTACCGAATTTGTTTTAACTTGCCTTAGAATAACAATAATTTTCTACTTAAATCTGTCCCATTTTTATCTGGCTTCAGTGGGGTGGGGGTTGAGGGGAAAACCAAACAACAACAAAAAAAATAGGATATTTTAGTAAACAGAGAACTTTTCCATTGGAAATGGTGCCAGTTCAACATCAGTCCAGTTCTTCAGGGAAGTGTTTGGGGGAAGTTCTGTGGCAAACTTCAGCAACTTGGTTTCTTCATCTGTAGGTTGCAGGGAAAGCAGATACTCTAGATATCCTAGTAACCCATGAGAGAGAAATTGACACTCAAGCTATCCCAAATTTCCCGTGCAACTTGTAAGAAGTGTCGCTCCTAAATCAACCAGAAAATAGAAATATGCTCACTTACAGAGATAGGAATTATATAATAATAGAATCTATGTTATGCAGAACAAGCCCAATTGAAAAACATTATTATGTACAGCAGAGCATGCAATTACCCAGCCCACGGAGCGTGACCAATGTCGCCTTTGAAGTGGAGCACCAGATGTATCAGCTGCAATTTGCCAACATCAGAGCACAACACCAGCCCTCACAACGCTGCGCACTTTGCTGCCTTCGGGTTTTATTTGCTCTTGGGTTTTGTGTAGGGAAGATCTAAAAAGATGAATCATTTCACGAAAACAAAAGTCGGATTTTTTTTTTTTCCAAAGATGTTCTTGAAAGAAGTAACTATGTTATAGCAAATATATTATTTATTTCATTTTAATTAATAAACACAGTTTGTGATACATTGCATATCACTAATTCTGACTCTGAGAATCATTGCAGCCTTTGTCCAAACCTCTATTACTGAAAGACAAATCTATAGTCCTGGGTTATATTTTTGTTATGCAGGTTTTTTTTCTGAAAAATCGAGTCTTTTAAAAAATTATCAAACTCAGAACGACAAGACCAACATGAAGGTCCTTCCACCTTCTTTCTTATTATCTGTCCAAATCACACATGTGTAAAGCTCTCATCATTGTTAAAAATGCAGCTCATGCATGAAAAAAAAAAAAAAAAAAAAAGGATAAGAAAAATTATAGAACTCAGAAGCTCTACCGACTTGAAGAAATGTTTTCATTTTGTACATTAGTTCTCACATAACGAAGCATTTCCCAAAACAACCACTTTCACAGCTCAAGAGAACTGCATATTTTTATCAGATTCCCTGCTGCCTGTTTTGCTGCAGTTAGGAATATTTTAAGTATGTTTTTAATAGCTTAGTTGAAGAAATATTCCTTCTGTACAATAAGTAGGATGCTCAATAAAGCCATGTTTATTTCAGTCCAAAGAAGCAGCCAGACTTCCCCACTCCGTGGAGACGGGCACTGCAATATAACACGATGTTAAGCTAAT
Organism: Malurus cyaneus samueli; assembly: GCA_009741485.1. Lineage (NCBI taxonomy): Eukaryota > Metazoa > Chordata > Aves > Passeriformes > Maluridae > Malurus > Malurus cyaneus. The sequence continues at coordinate 103,936,661 of CM019214.1, read as the reverse complement.
GATGGGGAAGATAAGCATTCTCATGGCGGGGTTTGAAAATACTGCTGAGTCCTTAATGTGCAGAAAATGCCTGAAAACTTGCATCTGCTCTCATGGGAAGCTGCTACAGCAGTGAGTTCTATCCACAGAATATTTAACATTCTTCCTTACTCTTTGATGGCTTCTGTTCCCTGAGGTAGCTTACATAAGGTATCATATTTCTAACTGGAAGCCAAATTAAGATCAGACATACAGTAATTGCTCTTTGCTGATGTTTTCAGTAATTCATCATAGGTGGCACAATAATTTACTCTGCTTATATATCTCTGGGAACCTAAATAAAGAACACTCCTTTGCTGAGAGTCAGTTTTTGTCAGGCCTAAGGGATTTTTTTTTTCCTAAATATTGCAGGTTTCTGACCTGAAAATTAGCATTTTGTATAAAAAAACACCAAAAAGTGGAGAGAAGGATGCCACATACCAGCTGAAAGAACAGATGGGTAGGAGGAAATTTTTAGAGTCATCATCTGGCTTTGTACAAAGAGAAGAGAAAGTTTGTCATTTCCCAGAAAAACACTTGACACTAGATCTGAAGTCTCCCCAGATTAAAAGCCTCAAGCTTTGGATGGATGTTGGCTACTTTGGCTCTTCATTACTTTTGTTGAGTTATTTAATGGAGGAAAAAACTGGCATTTTCTCCTTATTTCTGTATTTATCATTGTGTTCATTAAGACCAGCTCTAAATATCACCTGTGTCTGCCTCTAACCTTCTTAGGCAAACATAGGAGAATAATAAGGGATTTTTCCTCACATTGTTGTGTTCTGGATTATGACATCCATGCGAAGAAAAGAAGTTTTGTGGTTGTTCATACAAATGCAAACCAAATGTAGCAACAAATATGACACTGACACAAAGGAGTGCTTATGTGTGCCAGAGGCTTTGAAGTACTTTGGCATCATTTTAATTGGGAAAAAATGGAGGAAAGTCTTGCTTACTGGTTGGTTTTGGTTTTTATTTGTTTTTTTTTGTTTGTTTGTTTTTTGTTTTGTTTTGTTTTGTTGGTTTTTTTTACCTGCTATGAGCCCAAAGAAACATGTAGCATTACAGTCATAATCAGTAAAATAAATTTGATTTAATAATTTGAGATCTTCTATAAGCTTATACCACCCAGCTGAGTTCAGAATTTTTTTTTCTTTTTTCTAGATTATTACATCAAATTGACTCATTTGTTTGTTTTATAAATCTACATTTTTTTTCTGAAGAGTAGTTGTGTGATGCCCTCAGCAGGATGGTTGGTCCTTTTTAGTCAAAAGCAAAACAGATGACACTTTCCCTGACTAAAGCTTCCCCATGTTATGCATAGCTCATAGTTCACAAATATTTTGATGTGTGTTTGGTTATACATTTCCACTATCAGAGTCCAAAGCATTCCAGCTAGTTCCTACTAAAGCACAGTAATAGTGCATGCTAACCATAAGAGTTGATGTGGTGCTTTGGCAGATGCCACACTGGCTCTATTTCACTCTTTGTTCTCAATCTTTGTGTTTTGCCACTGCTTTCCAGGCCAACTTAAAACCTAAACTGTATTTGTCAAACGTTATGTGTTTTCACTTACATTGCTGTTTATATATTTGAATAATTCAGCTTTTAGCACTTGAAATCTTTGAAACTAATGCTGCATCCAATGTTCGAGCCCCTTTCTGGTGCCTGGGTTTATTCTCATTTTAGATTTTGTTGTCTTTATTTAAATAATTCTGATATGGCTGATGGTAGCAATCACTACACCTGGTTTGACACAAGCCTTGTTCACCGAACTGCTGGTACAAAAACCTGATCTGCTCATTCAGACAGATGAAGTCACCGTCACGTCACACACCAGGTGGCATCAGCTGCTGTCACCACACCTGAACACCGCCATCAAACATTTCAGTATTCAGGGTGGGAAGCACAGAATGGTTTTGGCTGGAAAGTACCTCAAAGACCACCTAATTCTGACTCCTCTGCCATGGGCGGGGACACCTTCCACTCTCCCAGGTTGCTCAGAGCCCCATCCAGCCTGGCCTTGAACACTACCAGGGATGGGGGAGATCCAACTTCTTTGGGCAGCCTCATCATCCCCACAGTGAATTTCTTCTTTATCCCTAACCTAAATGTCCCTCTTTCAGTCTGAAGCCATTCCCCCTTGTCCTATAACTACAGTTCCTGATAAAGGTCCCTCTCCAGCTTCCCTGAGGCCCCTTCAGATGCTGAAAGGTGCCCTGAGGTCTCCACACACCCTTCTCTTCTCCAGGCTGAACAACCTCCACTTTCTCAGCCTCTCTTTGTAGGGGAGTGGAATATCCTTCAACATCTTGTCTGTTGAGAAATAACAATTTCAGAAACGGAGCATTCCCTCAAGAATCAGATTCCTTTTCATTAGGGAGTGCCAGAAGCAAGTAGCTTTGTATTCTCATGAACAGAAACATAGGAATCCTTTGTTTCCAGTTCCTGAAAATGAAACTCTACCAGGTGTAACCCAATGTAATGTGAGGAAAAAGGAAACTACATTAATGGAAAAGTCATTTGATCAAACCTCAAAACAAATAGAGTTCTACTAACAATTTCCAATTGCTACAGAAAGAGGTGCATAAGTTTTGCATGGTTAAATTGTCATTTAAAACCTGGGCAACTATTTTTTCTCATGCTGAATGAAGAAACTAGGTTAGCAGAGAAGTGCAGAATTTTCTTTGTTTCTGATTCTGATTTAGTTCCTCAAAAGCTGATTATACAGAAAGGTCAGTTATCCCAAGAAATGAGAACTGAACAGCATTTCTACAAATGTATGAAAGGCTCCTTTCCATAACTCCTAGGAAAAAAAATAATCCTTGACCAGATCAATGGGCTGATGCAGAGCCATGGCTCTGAGAATTTTGCTATGAGGACATAAACAAGCGCTCAACTTGGAGATATTTCCTTGCTTCTTAGTTTGGAAAATACATTACCACAGTAAAATAATATTTATGGTAATATATGCATGAGGTGTAAATATGTTTATGTAAAGCATTTAAGTTGATATGGGACAGCTTGGTTATGCATCAACAGTGTGTTATTAGCTGTCTTCAGAAAAGAAAGCAACTCTTGCAGATAAATACAAATTTCTCCATAGCAAAAGTAGGCAATAAAAACCCTTTCTGTCTTTTTTTTTTTTTTTTTTTTTTTTTTTTGCTTTTGCTATCCAGGTTATCTTTTAAGAAAATATCTTGATATATAACGATCATGTAAAATATGTAACAGCTCCAAAATATTACATAATTATTCTGCATATTTATCTGTTAATTTTTACTTTAATATTTTGACAATACCTTATGAGCCATTTTAATAACTTTTCTATGAACATTCATGCCATATTTTTCTTTTTTTTTTCTTCCTTATTTTTGGTTGTTGTTGGCTTTTTCTTTGTTAGATTTCCCAGTCCCAGAATAACCTCATGTAATACAGAGCTTGTTTATACTTGCTCTTCCTAAATATGTATAATTCAAAACAATATGCACTGTAATTGAATTTTAGTATTAAGTAAGCCTATAAATGGGTTTTTAAAGGTTACAGAAGAGTTAAACTTAATGTTGTGGGTTTTTTAATCTACACATTGTGTCTGCCTCATTGACTCCTCAGTGTGTTTGCTAATGAACTACATGGCATTGTGGCAGATCCTGAGGCAGAAGCTGGGAGAAGGAACAATTTATGAATAAATGTTATTAAAATCATTACATGACATGCTATCCTGCCATGATGTTAATCTGTTTGGGGATACGGTTAAGATGTGGTGGCAAGGAAGCTAAATTTCTCAGCAAATGGTGTAAAAAATGAAATTTGAACTAGACAGCTGTTGAAAAGAAATTGATTTGTCACCATTCACGCTAAAAATTTGACCTGCCACTTATATTAAAAGACAGGGAAAAAAGGAGAAGAAAAAAATTGGATGCCTCCATGTTTTATTACTTTCTTTTCTTCAGTATCTGAGTTATTCTTCGAAATAGAAAATACATGTTGAATGAGTGAAAGTGTTAAGATGCTAAAAAGCCATTTTATTACCATCGTTATTGTCAATTTTTGTCTGAAGCCAAAAATCTTAGTTTGGTATTAGCTGGAGATTTCTGTGATTTGGTCAGAACATCCAAACACAAAAATGTCTCTCAGGACGTTGCAAACAGACTCTCCCACATCCTCCAAGGGCATCTCAATTCAGGCAAGTGTTTCTAGTTTATTAATAATGGATGGTAAAGGGGGAAGACACCTGGAGTGTTTGAAACTGTGCTCAGCTGTTGGTTTGCTGAGTGAAGTCTGGGTAAACACTTTGCAGTTTTTCCTGTAAAATCTCATACTTGGTGAAGGCCACTGATGATAGAGGAGATCACAGTAATAAGAAAGAACATTTGGCTGTCTATTTGAGGTGAAATTTCTGTTATTACCTGGGATAGGATTTAACTCTGCAAAGAACTTTTTTTTTCATGGCTTTATAGTCTCTGCAGAAAAACAGGTATTTCTGAGGTATGGTGTTATTTTCATATTTGCTCTTGGGTAAAATAAATAATTTTAAGTATTTAGTGGCTTTGATTGTTTCAGTCCAGGAGATGGCAACTTGAATATCATTCAGTTATATTTAAGTGCAACTGCTCAGTGCACCTGGAGATGTTATTCTTTCCATAAAAAGCAGAGATACAACTCTGGGTCTGTTTTACAAGGTGCATTTCCTTATGAAAATAGATAAAACCTTACAAAACAGAATGGGGCATGAGTGCCAAAGTAGTTTCCCCACCGTAACCTAGATGTTACATCCACCTGTTGGAGCAAATCCAGAGGATGAATGTTGGATGATCAGAGGATGGAGCACCTCTCCTATGAGGAAAGGCTGGGAGAATTGGGGTTGCTCTGACTGGAGAAGGCTTTGGAGTGACCAAATTGTGATCTTCCAATACCTGAAGGAGCTCACCGGGGAGAGACCATTTACAGAGGCATGGCGTGGCAGGACAAGGGGGAATGGCTTCAAACTGACCCAGTGCAGATTTGGATTAGAGATTAGGAAGAAATTCTTCCCTGCGAGGGTGCTGGTTGTCTGTTACACACAAAGTATTTGCTGTTTCACACACAGCCCTTATCTATAATTATGTATCCCTTTGTTCTTTGCAATCTTCTTGAACAGCTCTACATGACCTACATTCCATGTGTTTACAGGGCTGTTTTAGGAAGATGTTAACAGCATTTATTAATTTAAAACATGTAAACAGTCTTAACTAATTTATGGTTTGACTGCAGTTCTGATAACAGTACAAATTGTTGCAACTTCAGTAATTTTAAGTGTGACATCAAGTGCATGAGTTTCTTTTCTAGGACCTGTAGAATCTGAGCACTACATTAGGTTGTTAGAACAACTTACTTTGAATCTAGTTTTATCACTTGAGCATTTTTCCCTAGAGCCAAATCAAAGCTTGGCTCTAAATGTTTATCACGAGCTCTAGGCAGGTTTTGTTACTCTGTCAATAGATAAGTTCCTTATTTAAATCAATCTTTTTCATTATAGTATTTCATGTATATCATGTCAGATAATTAAGAAAGTTTTAAGAAATATATACTTGCTTTTTTTTTTTTTTTTTTTTTTTGTTAGAGTCATAGTTATTTCAGATAGTTTTATTTCAGCTTAATTGAATACTAATTTACAGTGTTTAAGCATGAGGTAATGCATGTCCTTCAAGATCAATGTGGTACTTGATGTGTTGTAGCAGATTATCTATGTTTCTAATATCTTGAGAAAAATATCTCAGGCATATTTATTGAAAACTGTCAAGCAAAACCTTTTCTTTAACAAAGTTAAACCCATCTGGTTTTTGTCTGGGTTTTGCAAAGCCAAATACATTTTGTGCTATTGATAGCTTACTTGGATCTTACTGTAAAACTATTGTCAGAATGGACCAGTTCAATTTGGTGGCAATTAAGAAAAAAAATTATGCCACATAACTTGAAAGTTAGATATAGAAGAATATGGTTTTGCTGTCACCAAAGTACTCAATGGCACTGTGGCCATGAAAAGAATTAAATAACTTGTGTCTCGTCAGTGCAGTTGAAAGAAATCATTAGCCAAATACCTATCAGCTTGTCTTATGAAAAATTCCTGTAACCTTTTCTGGAACAAAATCATTCTTGCAGTGACATCTTCATTATTTGCAGCCTGAGCTGACACTCCTGGGCTGCTCAGCGTCTCGCTGCCGAAGCTTTGTCTGACCTGTCCCTGCCCCCCTGTGCTCGCTGCTGCTGGCACACGTTCCCCTAAACATTCCCACACTTCCCCTAAACATTCTCACACGTTCCCCTAAACGCTGCTGCTCCTCTCGCACACTCCTCCTCTCCAAGGGAGCTTGTGGCATCCTGCCTAAAGAGCCGCTGGGAGGAGAGGACCAGGCTGCCACCACGAGGAGAAATTGTGGCTCTGCTGAGTGCCAGGGGAAGAGCAGCAATTTTTACCTCTTTGTAACAATGCATAATGACACGGGACAAGACTTGGTGGGTGGAGGAGGAAGTCCCTTTTTCCAAATTGTTACCTGCTGTGCCCAATGGCATTTTGGGACCTTCCTGTCTCCTTTGCCAGGGCCTTGAGGGTAGTGCCAGCCCTGCCTGCCTCTGCCCATCCACACCAATCGAATTACAGAACTCCAAGTGAGAGACCAGTATTTAAATCACAAATTTTTATAACTGCATTTCCCATATAACCACTAGCATATGCACTTTAATTGCAGAGACGGAGAAATATTGGTATTCCTGCCAAATTTGAGTGAATGCCTCAGTGAATGTGTCAGCTGCGCAACAGAACCAGCTGGAGCTTGAGCAGAGGATTCAGAGCTGTGGCAGAGGATGAGGAGCCCAGGTTCTCGTGGAGCTCTCGTGTCTGCAGGTGGTTTCAGCCCCTCTGCGAGTAGGAGGGACTGGATGTGGAAATAATCTCTCATCAGGAACCACACTCAAAACAACGTAACTCCCATTTCCTAAGGAATATGACAAAATATTACCAGGAGGGAGGGAAGGCATGACATGCAGTGGTGGCGTATATCTTTTAATGAAAAAAACATCTAGTGGCGGTGCATTACTAAGAAGTGCTTCTTATGGTCAAGGCAAAAAAAAAACCAAAAAAAAACCCCAAAAAATTAACAAACCTGTGAACTGATTCTTTACTACACATTTTTTGTCCTTTGCTGTGTACCTAAATTTCATCTCCATGAATTTTGGAAATTTGTCATGTTTGGCTGTAACACACTTTCTTTTTTATGAATTCTGTAGGGGTTTTATTCCTCTTTTTGTCCTCCTTTCACTTGACCATGATACAATACAAGAGTGAGGGGGGTAGAAAACCCACTGTGAATAGAGCCTGGATGCTGACATTCACATTCAACATGCTAACCTAGTGAAGCTAAGTATAGCACATTTTTTATCTACTGCTGATAAGCTGTCCTCTCCACCTCTATGATTAGGATTCTTGAAAAACATGATGTAAAAATGGCCTCTGCAAGTAATGCAGAATGCGAAAAATGAAAGCCCCAGAAAGCATGCTGTAGTTGCTGCTTGCAATAAGCAGCATTTGCATAAATTACAATGTCCCCTGTCATATTTTCATTAAGTTTATGATGCCTTTTAAACAATGATTTAATCTTAATGCAATGCACCCAAGTTTTAATTTAAAGAAGCCATCTCCTGGTTGTCTCCCGTTTAAAGCTGATGATGAGATAACTGTCTTTATAAATGAATTACCATTGGACCGTGACCAACAGGATCTGAGCTGAATCCATTAATTCACAGCTCATCCTCAAATCCAAGTCTGTCATTAACCTTTTTGTCCTCCCTCCCTTCGCCTAAATAATTTGCTGCATTCTTTATCAAACATGAAGAGCAACAACCTCTACATTTGCAGTCGAGACGCTGAGAAATTTTTGACTAAGAGCGCTCGTTGTGGAAAGCTTGAAATATCTTGACACTTTCACTGAGAGCTTCAATTAAATTTTGATCAGTTATGTTACCCTAAATGTGGAAATTTCTGGTTTAAATGAGAGACACAGACAGACAGATTTCAGAACAGCACATGACAGAGGGCAGAATGTTTCCATTAAAAGCCTGGGTCACAGAGTCCTTCTGAGCGCTTCCAGATACATAAATTTACATCCCCTTGGTATCCCTCTTTCTGTCTGCCTGTTCACCACATGCCCTTGTTCCCTGCTGCTTCCAGCTCATTTCTGTGTTTGTTTATCATCTCTCTTATCAGTAAATAGTGAATGGGGTGGGAATGGTGAAAAACAGTGAAAGGAAAATGAAATGGCCTTGGATAAAATATATGCTAGGGGAAAAACAGATGAGGAAAGAGGAATGAAAAAGGAAACATTAGCAAATTTGGTCAGTAGGAGAGAGGAACAATAAAAATCTCTATGAAATAGCTAGAGTAAAGAAACACAAATTATTATTATCACTTCCCTGTCAATAGATTTGTAAATCTATTTTAAAATAAATTATTTCAGAGCAGTATTCATTCTTGTATATTATTAGATCAATAGCAATCAGACAATTATATTTATGTAAGCATGTTGTGCCTGTAAGCAGTTGTGAGTGTCATTATCACTCAGATGTCTTGGTGATGGTTATGTGATAATTTCTTGTTTACGAATATTTCATTATTCGATGTTCCGTACAAACTTGATCCAAAATTGCTAATAGTCAGAGTATCAATGTAGACACTAAATGCACTGATCTGCTCTTCACTGTCAACCTGGGTGAAGTCTTGCCCCTGCTAAAAAGTGGTAGAGCTGTACATGGATTGACAAGAAGTTGGCTGAGCTCTAGCAGCAGCAGCAGTCAGACCAGCTTTTCCTCTACTTTCCATGACCTTGGATTTGCTGGTATTTTATAAGCCTTAATGATTATCAGTAATGAGCCCTTGTTGAAGAGAACAGAAAATTCAGGAAAATGTGTCCCACTAAAGCAGGAGCTCCAGTCCAGTGATGGGTATTTAACCATGCATTCATCTGCTCTTTCCTGGAAATTTCAGAGTTTGCAATTTTTTCTCCAGGGAACATTATAAGAATATCTTTTCCCCTTTAGTGCTGTGTCTGGCTGATGTCTCCAAAGAAAAGGACTTTATTTATACAGTAGACTCCTGTGCTGGGGATCATGTTTGTAAGTAAAAGAAGTTATCCTTCATAAAAATCAGTCACTTCTGCAGCCAAGTTGTAAACTCTTGGGAGTGGTTGATACTGGACAGAGCTGGAGCAGCAGGGACAGAATGGACCTGGGAGCATTCCTGGCAATGCTTAACTTCAATTCCTAGCTTCATTTTAACACATGTGAAAACTGTCTTGGGAGGATACAGGATCATGGGATCATGGAATTGTTAAGCTTGGAAAAGATAACTAAAATCTTAGAGCCCAACAGTTAATGGATCACCACCACCATGTTCACCAAATAATCTTGTTCTCCAGGGCCACATCCACATCTTTTTTGAACCCTTCAAGGATGGGCGGATTCACTACTTTCCTAGGCAGCCTGTTCCAATGCTTAACAACCCTTTCCATGATTTTTTTTTTTTTTTTTTTTTTTTCTTAACATCCAGTCTAAACCTCCCTTGGCACAATTTGAGGTTATTTCCTCATGTTTGGACACTTTACTTGGGAGAAGAAATCGACCCCCAGCTGGCTCCACCCTCCTGTCAGCGAGTTGTACAGTGATAAGTTCACCCCTGAGCTTCCTTTTCTCCAGGCTGAGCCCCCCCAGTTCCCTCAGCTGCTCCTCACCAGATTTGTGCTCCAGACCCTTCCCCAGTTCTGTTCCCTTCTCTGGACACTCCAGCCCCTCAATGTCCTTCTTGCAGTGAGGGGCCCAGAAATGGACACAGGATCTGCCCCAGGGCATTGCTTACATCCTTTTGTCTGTCACCATTGCAGAGCTTCAGAGTCTAAAATAAAATAAATAAATAAATAAATAGCTCTATAATCAGCCTCTGTTGTTTTAAGCTCATATTCAAGTGCCTTATATAAAAGTTCTTCTCCCTTTTACAAGTTCATAAAAATTTAATTTCTCATAAAAATTGAAATATCAAAATCTTAAACCAAAAATACACTGCATTCTTTAAATGTATTATTAGAATGGAATTTAAATTTTCATTTCAGTCCTTAAACATTTCTCCTTATTTTAGTTCTTCACTCTTTGCAAAATGCATCATTGCCCTTGTACATTAGGGCCTTTGCTGTGGTGATGAATAATTCCAAAACAACTCTGATATAAGTTTGTTTGTTTGTTTATTTGTTTACTTTAGAGGAGCTAAATAATTATAAGGATTATCATTAATAGAGGACATTTTACACTGAGGACTGCAAAACATCTTTAATGCTTATTGAGGCAGATAATTTAGTGATTTTGTTTCTTTTGTGAACAAGTGGGGTTCATTATTTTCCAAATGAAAAATATGCTGCAGATATTACAGATTCTAAATGTACTATTGACAATTCTTCCTGTTAGTATAAAATGTACGATCTGTAAAGTACAGTTGAGTATAGCTCATAGCTATAAGTGAAACTCTCAGTGTTTTCTATGTTCTTATATATAATATAAAACATCACTGAACTTTTGTACTTCTTGTATATACTCATATTAATCTAAAAATCACAAATTTTTATCATTAGTTTCCTCTTCTGACTTAATAGTTTTGGTAACCTATGTCTAAACATAAATTCCCAGTTTATGCCTAGTAGATAAATGAGCTAATACAATTTTTTGTTTCTTCTTGTAAAATTTTGCCTTTTGAAGTCACATATTTCCCCTAAAAAATTTAAGTGTAATTGTTAATATATGACACATCCCATTGTTGAATACCTAGAATAGTTGACTCCATAGTTATATCTTTAGAGAGTAAAAAAATAGGAATCATTAGAAGAAATTTACTTTTAAATCTTAATTTTAGGTTATTGATCTTAAGTGATTATGTTGCTTCTTACCATAATGGTACTTGGAGCATGTGTTTGTGCTCTTACCTGTGCAATAAAGCAAAATAATTTACTAATTTGTTTTCAAGTGTTGCATTTGCTGTGAGCAACACTCATGCTGTTCATATTTTTAATGAACATTGTTGTGAATTAGCTTTTTGATAGATGTGACATAAGAAAATACAATATGAACTTATTGGTGAATATAACTTGTAATTTATCCCATTCATATTTATAGTGTTGATGTTGTTTTAAGAAAGAATGAAAAGATTCTTCCTAATCGTTTTTACTAGGTTTCTTTAAGGATGTATAATTATATGAAATTATTTTGTCTATCTATTAGTAAGAAAAAGTTAGCAATTTTTAATTAATTAATTACTCTCAGAATAAGAAGATCATCCTAGAGTTCAATTAAATACAACTGGATTACACTAAATCCATGCAGGGGCCTTATTTCTGAACAAGCATCCATGTTATTCCATAATAACAACATGGATTCATGAACCTATTTTAATTCATAAATAAACAAGAATCATTACATGGCACTGCAGGAGCTACCAACAAGCTTGGGATTTTTTAGAAAATTGGCCTAAGTTTCCAACAAGACCAAAAAATAATCAATAACTTATTTATTGAATATGAATATATTCTCAATGCCTAAGTATTTCTGATAATGCCACTTTTAAAGTGCTTTGATTCTTCTTGTAGATAAGACCTTTCCCTGAAATATAAAATAACTCAATCTTTTTTGTAGTGCAAACATCAACGTAAAATAAATCAATCAATGAACGTAATTGTCCTTGACAAAAATCACAAAAGCTTTCCAAAGCCTGCCTTCTAACACAGAGAAATTGTACTTCACAAGAAAAAAAAAGGAAGATGTGGTCTAATAGATAAGAGACTACTCATACAGATTATTTTGATAAACCATAAAAATCAAATCAGGCTCATCAAGTGCTCTCGACTTGAAAAGAGAATAAAAAGAATATTTTCTTTGTATGTGAAATATACAACTTTGGGCAAAAAGATTTATCAATATGACATAAATCTTCAAACAATAGAAATTCAATAGATGAGATAGAAAAATAGCTAATAATAATATTAAAACAACAAAGAAAAAATCCCCAATGTGTTTGTGAATGTGGAACAGTGAGAACTATTCCATTAACAGAAGCAATCGGTTGGTTCGAGACTGTAACAACATTTTAGGTATTCTCAGCAAGGATTGAGGCACTTCCTTCATGGGATCCTCGGCTCTTTCTCTTGGCGTTATCAAGTGAGGTATTAGGTACAGTCAAAAAAGGTAAAATCACTTATCTTTTTTTTTTTTGATAGATGATCAGTATTCTACCATGACAATTATAAATTCCTGCACAACCTGAAAAGAAAATTGAGTTACCAGAGTAGAATTCACAGTGTTCTGTGAAGACTATATGACTTGCTAAGAGACTGCTCTTTAGGAGTTGGAATAACATGATGTTTTATCTTCTTCACCAGAACATACTGAGGAAATTTTTGCTATCTTGGCACCACGTGCTTGAATGACTTTTGTTTCACCAGGACCCATAGTTCCTGGTCATATTCTCTTTATATTTAGGAGTATAATTTACAATTAAAGAAAAATATGATTTGGACCAAATTCAGAGCAGTTACCCTCTCTATTATATAATGTTGGCTATTGATCCATATTACAGAATATTGCCGCGAATGATCCTAATGTTGCCTTATAGAATTTTTAATTTTTGTAATTCATTAAATTCTGTTCAGAGATTAGTATAACCTCATAAACAAGGAACGTCCACAAAAAAACAAAACAAAACAAAAAAAAAAAAAAAAAAAAAAAAAAAAAACAAAACAAAAAAAAAAACGAAAAAGCTTAATTAAATAATGTGATTTGGTTGCTAAACTGTTCTATGGAATTATTCACCAAAGTAATTCTCAAGTTCTTCCGTATTGTGAACCAGTTTTCATCCATTCATGATTGCTTTCCTTTTGGACCTCCTTGTTCCAGGTTTTATTTAAGCAGATACTGTGCTTCATTCTCTTACAGACGGTGGCATTAGGACCTTGAAGTGAGAACTGATTCAATAAAAATTCAGTTTCACACTGATATTTGAGCGACTTGATTATATTTGAATAGATCAGCAACATATTTACTGTCCCTTATTTTTCTGAACATCGTCTGTCTGCATCTTATTTTCAAGGTTATTTTTAACACCCTTTTTCTTTGGCTGTGTTCACAATCCTTTTCATTTTGCTGTTAATTGCAGTTTGAACACAGGTGCATCATGATAGAAGTCATAATGAAACTGGATAAAATACAATCATGAAAGTCCAGGGAAATTTTTTTCTTGTTCAGCCAGTTTAATTATATAAGGTCTTCTGGAAAGCTTAAATAGGGGACAGAATTTGAGGGCAGACTTCATCAGCAGTGCCATTATTTTGATAGTTTCAGTATTTGGAAGGTCTGGTGACCATGTGACAGTGCAACATAGACTGGTGGCTGAAAGCCAGAATTATTCATTACATGATGTGAGTCAGGCCCTCAGTTTGAAGCAGAATTCTTCCCTGTTGAGTGCAAAATAAAAGAGGAAGTTTTTGAAAGGTCCTAACAATCTTATTGTCATCTAGACAGATTTTAATAAATTATGTTGCTTTAGACATTGAAATGTTATATCAACATTTTTTATGGTTCTTAGGAAAGAATAAGTCCCATTGAATTTTTAATAACTCTGATAAAACACACGCTGAATATTTTTGAATCTAATAGTATCACAAGCTGCTATCTAAGAAAGGTGCTTATTTTTTTGTGTTGACAATGAATAAATCCTAACAAAACCAGGAATTATCTGTGAATTGGCCAAGATCACTACCTGAATCCATAATCAGAAAAGATAGCTCTAGCCAAGGCCTGATAGCAATCATACTGCATGTTCCTTTCAGCACTTTTTGATAAGATTACTTTTGCCCTTATGGCTTCTTATGGGACATTAATTTCATGTGGTATTGTAGGGACGAAATAATTGTACAGCAATGGACTTTTCTGGTTGGGTGACTTTGTTCTCCATGTTTTTTACAGTGTATTGCAGATGTCCCAAAAGATTGGCTGTAATGACCAAAACCACTGAAATGCAGGTAGCACATAATTGCTTCCATAGGCTGCAGTATGCCATATCTGCTCCTGATTTTTTCTGTTAAATCCAGAGCAGCATAGAGTATTCCAGCTGATTCTTTTCCTGCATGTAAAGCACCATAAGCCTTTTATCCTTTGGAGGAAGAGCTGTAACTGGGAATCATTTGTAACTCGTAGTGTTAAGAGTATTTGAGTTTAGCAGCTGCCCATGTGTTAACTCTGTCCTGCTTTTGCATGGTCTTTTGAGTGGCCATCACAAACTAGACAGACCCCAAGAATTTCTGTAGCTTTCCACCAAACTGTCATCTCCAGGGATATTCCCGAGAGAGCATCAACCAAAACATTTTGGGTATACTGGGATCCCTGTCTACCCTTACTACAAATCCTATTTTTACTCAGAGTTAATCAGAAGGACCTCATTCCCTTCGAGGTCAGATCATATGTCAGTACCAAAAGGTTCTGACTTCTTCACGTTAACCTTCTTAAATTAAATAAGAATTTTTGAAGATATTGAAGTGTCACTGAGCTGAGTTCTGCTGAATTAACCCCTAGCACTGAAGCAAGACCAGAATCAATGTTCAACATATGAACAGGTTTCTATGAAGTTGTACCCTCCCTGAATGGGAACTTCAGTGATACCAATGTGACCTTTTATAATTACAAATTCATGCTTGTTGTGCTTTTTAAGTTTATATTCAAGAAGCAGCAAATGTATATGAATTATTTTCCAAATAGTTCCTACGTTATTACCTTAATGTATTTCTGACATTTTATTCCTTATAGACAAAATGCCAACCATTTTTAATAAGGAAACTGGGAGATAAACCTACTTTTTCTCATTCCTCGCAAATGCTGCAAAGATATGCTTCTTGTTAATCATGATCATTAATATTAAAAGTCAGCTAGGTATATAAATATCTTAGACTTTAATCCATCTACAGTAATTAAAATTTTATAAAATTGCTCTCTGTGTCTTTCTCAATTGATTACCTGTGACTTTAAGCCACTCCAGAACTTTCATTATGTATATCACTTTTGATGTGGAATATTTCACAAATGTGTTCAGCATATTATATTATACAAAAACTTTGGGAACAGTTGCATTTAGCAGCTATTATACCCACATGTTGTTTAATGCGAGCCAAGTTCCTTCAGGCACAGCTTAACTACCCCTTCTGCTCATATAGAAGCATCTGTGCAACGAATCTGTGAGGGTATTTAACTGTGTGCTCTGCCAGTGGTAGATCCTCAGAATTCTGCCACAACTTGTGCTGTGGGCATCTGAAGTGGTGTCTCCGCATATTTATGAATTCACGTTTTTGGGGCCAGTCTGTTATTCACTGAACAGAGTATAGGACAGTCAAATATGTATTTTATATATAGCACAGGAAAAATAGCATCTAAGTTATTATGACACCTGTAGGTTTGTTTATTATTATTTTATTAATCTCTTCTAAGTATAATATTTTTTAACATTTCTTCCTATATCATATTAATTCTATTGCATTGTTTTGCTTTGTTCTTTTGCAGAGAAAAGAAAATCAGGTATAGACTGTGGTTTGGGGAAATAGGGTGAGGAGGATAGTTTTCTTTTTTCTGCCTGCAATTTTCTCAGGCAGAAATTGGCATTCATGAGTCATATCAATGTTCATTATTTATACAATTCCCAACGTGAATTCATTCTTCAGAAAACTCTGCCACTTACCATGGGTTTCACATGACTGAAGCCAAGTAGTCACAAATAGCATCCTATTGCCCTTACTTTGAGAGGTAGTTAGAGCATGTGAAATTTGTAGGATTTTAGCTTGAAACCCATTTAAAGAAGTTCTAGATCTGTGAGTTCTAAATCTTCTTTAAACCCATCTGGTTTTACTGCTATGTATTTTCATAAGTTTTGATATTTTTTGCCAGCAGTATAGCGATATCAAATCAGGCTGTCTGGTTTATTCCTACCATTTCAAAAAGTAGCTTAAAGGAGGGAAAATACTATAATTTCTTGTGATTGGAAGGGCATAAATATTTTAGTGCCCATAGCTTCAAAGTTATGCAAGGGATTTCTTTGAATGTAATTTTTTCCTTTGATATAAACATTACCAAGTACTCAAATACAGATATCACAGAGCTGTGATATTTCACAGAATTGTGAAATCACACAATTATGGGAGATAGACAAGGAAACACTTGTTTAAGAACACATAATTGTCCTAATTGCGCTAATAATTTATATTAATTTTCTTTGTTTCTTCTAAGTGCTCATGCAACATGAATGAATTTAGCCCCAGAATAGCAAAATGAGGGAAAGAAGTTTTGTTTCATCTTAAGACCGTGGGCCAAATGTGTTCCTCTACAGGTTTAAACTTTTATTTAGTCAACATTTGAATTGAGATTCCTATTTTTAAGCAGTGAAAATTGAATATACTGACTATTAGGAATATTTGGAACACAGAAATTGCTATTCCAGTAACAGTGGTAAATTCTGCAGAATTTAAACATCTCACCCTGCACTGCAGATATTCTTGCCATTTTCTTCCATGAAAGGCCATTTCCTCCACCCTATTGTGTCTGTGTCATAAAGTATGAACATACTTGCAGAGAAAACTTCCAATTACATCAGGATTTTTAGGGTAATCTCTTCCTGAAAATCCTTTTAATCTTATTAAGTATGTCTTTATCCTGGAATGAAGGGACATTTTACAGCACTGAACAGGTATTGGAGCAGAGAGTGGGAAAGCTGGCAAAAAGAAAAAAAATAAAGAAAAAAAGGGGGTCTCGCCATTGCCTCTGCTCTAACTGTATTTTAACAGAAAAGCAGAGCCTAGCAAGCCGCCAGTGTGGCACCTTTCATGAGCTCATCTATAAATACACTTTTAAAAAATGGCCATAAATCATGTTTTGTCATCGGAGAACATAAAGGGAAATTATAGTTTTTCCACTGACAAAAGCACAGGGGGAAGGGGGGAGGGAAGTCATGGCTCTCAAGTCACCTCTGCTCTTATTTTCCATTCTAATCTAGTCTGCTTTTCATTTTGCAGCTGAGCGATTGATTCAGTTCGGCATTAGCTTCCTTGGCTTGCCTGATATCAAAGACTTGAAGCATTTGCAGCCAAAGAGTGGATTCTTTGTCTGAGCAATCAAGGGTTGTATCAGGGGCTGCAGTGCCTGGGAAGAGGGAGGGCAGCAAACCCAGCAGTAACAAGGAAAACTTGGACACACAAAAAATTGCTTCTGCACAGCACAGAAACAAGAAGCCACAGCGATCTTGCTAATAGCTCTTTTTCTGCCCTTTTGACCTCAGCTGATTTTGATGTGAGGAAAGTCTACCCTAATACAGCCTCAAAATCTAACAGCCTTCCTGCTGGCAGAGGGACTGCTGTGTGTTCCACTGATGTAAAACCTCTCTGCTGTGTGGAGAAATAGCAACAGTGATTGTAGGACCTGGCCCTTAACACCGACACATTGAGCTCTGCCAATGCCAGCACTTATGGTCAGTGATGAAGCAAGAATTTGAAAAATTAGGGGAAAAAAAATGTGTTTCTGCTACCATTAAAGTTTGTCATGTCAAATGCTCGTATCCAAAGCTATGCTTCCAAATCCTTATGAGGGTGGGCTGGTTTTGACTGGAGTAGAGTTCATTTTCTTCAAGGTAGCTTGTATAGGGCGGTGTTTGGGACTTGTGCTGAAAACAGGGTGTGGTTTTGACTTTCCCTATTGAACTGTCTTTAACTCAAGCCGTGAGTTTTCCCACTTTTACTCTTCCAATTCTCTCCCCCTGCGTGGGATTGAGCCGTGGCTGCAATGCTCAGTTCCCAGACAGAGGGACAACCATGACAAAGGGACAAAATCTGGGTAATGTTCAGTTTTGATATTTAGTCCCAAACTCCATTTTTCAGAGAAAAGAAAAGGGTCTGTATGCTGAATATGAAGGACTGTAGCTCTCACATGTCCCAAACCTGGCTGATGAAAAATCAAAGAATATTTTTTGTGCTAAGGCACTCCTGAGAAGGGTAATAGGGTTTGGAAAAGACATCCAAGATCATCAAGTCCAAACTTTGACCAACCTCTACCATGCCAGCTAAATGACAGAACCAAGTGCCATGTCCAGTCTTTTCTTGAACACATCCAGGATGGTCACTTTACCACCTCCCTGAGCAGCCCATTCCAGTGTCAGACTACTCTTTCCCTGAAAAAATCCTTTTTGATGTCCAACCTGAACCTTCCCTGGTACATCTTGAGGTTATGTCTTCTCATGTAGCTGCCTGAAACAAGAGCCCAAACCCACCTGGCTGCACCCTCCTGTCAGGCACTTGTAGAGAATAAAGTTCCCCCTGAGGCTCCTTTTCTCCAGACTGAGCCCCCCTCTCCAGCTCAAATGGCAGAAAGGAGGAATAACTGTATTTTTATAAAGGTCTAGAAAGAATCCAGGGATGAAATGCTGAATCTGAGATTAGAATACATTTAGAATCAAAAAATGCCAGTCCAAGGCACGTATACCTCTTTCAACTTCATGACCAACATTATGCAGAACACATGAATACATTCTTAAAGGCAGCCAAAATTGGCACCAAAAAAAAAAAAAACCCAAAAAAAAAAAACAAACCACCAAAAACAAAACAAACAAAAAAAATCAAAACAAACAAACAAACAAAAAAAAAAAAAAACACACAGAGGGTTTGGTGAAGATTTGAATGAAAGAAAGGGATTAATTAAAATATGGTAACAAGGATTTGAGGGAATCTAACAAGCCTCCACTCAAAAAATCATGTATCTTCTGTACATACAACAGAAAAATTATAACTCCCCCAATTAAAGAATCTACTTCAAAGTTTCTCTGTTGATATGGAGTCACTAAAGTGAGAGCTGGTATGTTCACCTTGCTGTGGAAAATCCTTGTGACCTATAGCCATTGACAAAGCCTTTCCTTCAAGGATGTGATATCCTGTAGAAGCATTTTAAAACAACAAAGAAGCACAACTGCATACGTTTTTTTCTCCTTCCTAATAATTTCATTAATTTAATGTTAAAGAAACACATTCCATGACTGATTTAATAACTTTCAGCCATTTTTCTTCCTCTGAATTCGGTGTGCCTTCTATGAAGAAATAAGTTTCAGGCACAGGAGAACTGTAGACATAATTGTATAATTCAGAAACAGCACCAACTGAGCATGAGACTAGGAATGAATCCCCCAGACAAATAGAATTTATTTTGCTTGTTCTCATAGCTCTCCATTGCATGCACAGAGAAATATATATATATATATATATATATATTGCCATGGGATGTTTATTATTTGTCTGGGGGAATATGCCTGTCTGAGGGCATCTGTGCAGAGGAATTTATGACCCCTGATGATATTAACAAAGAAAGATCACAAAAAAATATAGAAAAAACCCCTTTCATACTACTGATCAATTTACTGCAGCATGAGCATTTGACATTGCATAATACACCCAGCAATTTTAAGCTATTTTCATTTTCACTGTGCAGCACTGGCAGTCTTACCAAGAGTAATGCCTAGAGTCAAGTGGCAGAATTTACAACTAATACATCAGATGTGATTTCAGTGTGTGTCTGAGTTTTGGGGTATGGGGAAATATAAAACTTGCTCAGAAGAGCAGGTGATCAGGCTTCAGTGATAGGTGACAAAAGCTTGATACAATCACCTTTCACTCAGTAGACTCATGTGAACCTTTGACATAAAAGGTGGAGGGAAAAAGAAAAATTGAAAATAAAGTGAAATTTTGAAGAAGGGAAAATTGTACAAATACAGATAATATTTTTAAAAAGTGAATTAGTCAGGAAGGAAATTATTTGAATAATATCTTCTGTGTATCTCTCAGATGATCTGGAGCTGTCCTTATCAGAAAGGAGATGTAAGAAGCTTAGAAAGAAATAATGCTGTGTTCTCTACTTGTGCAGGGTCGTCTTACAGATCACTTGATCTTCGTGAGAATCTACAGCAGGCCTGATATGCTAATTCCTCTGTGTACATACCCATTTCATCCTTCTCCAAAGGACAAGAAGTCTGGGAAAATTCTGCTCTATGACAGCGGCTTGCAGGTTGATCAATAGCTGAACAGAAATCCACGTACTTTTAGCACCTGTGCTGATATGTATGGATTTGCAAAACCAGAGGAATTCCACTGCCTCTGACTGGCTTTGTAAAGCTTGCACTGAGCATCCAAAAGCTTATTGACAGAGAGGTGAGAGCAGCAGGGCCAGTTATCCTGCTCTTGGATGAGAGGAGAAGCATGTTAATTAGCTCCTTTTTCTTTTGGCATGATACTTTATTACAGAAAATAATACACATTCCCCAACACTTGCCAAGAGGAGATACACAGCCCACTTCCCCCCTGCACCTAGTGCTGAAACTAGCTTTAAAACCCTAATATGCCCTGACACTTCTGAGCACCCTGGGACAGCAGAGCTGGCTTTCTCCAGTAATCCAGCCTGTTAGCAGGTGCTGCAAATCCAGAGGCAGATGTTAATTGATTCACACTGACAGCTTTGGCAGATTCTGCTCGTTAGCCTACCCTGAATGTAACTGCAGCCAAGAGCACTCCCTGAGCAGAGGAATTGAGGGTTAAGTAGTCCTACTGTGCTAATAAGACTCTGCTTTAGGAGGCCGATAAGCTCGTGCCTGCTGCCTGTTTGCTGTTTTGGCTCATGGTGTAACTGGAGAGGGACCAAAGTACGAGGAGTACGCAGGTATGGGGCATGTCAAGCCCCAGGTGACTTTGAGATTATCCTTCCATGTACAAAACCCTGCGTTTTTAGCTGTTTTATCCTAGTTTTGGTTTATCTGTTACCGTGAAAGTGTTTTGGATTAGAGCTATGTTTGAGTGCTAGATGGAGCGATTAATATTGACTGTGTCCGCCAGGAGCTGCACTGAGAGTTTCAGAATGGGTGTTCACTCCCTGTTTGATGGAATTAATTCTCTGCCAATTTCTTTTTCCTAGCCACTATCACTACAAAGAAAATCGAATAAGAGGTCAAGAATCTTGTCCCATGAGATGCCAAACACCTTAGTTATTATTGAAAAGACTGCAATTCCCTTTGTGGTAGGTTCTAACTTAGGAAACGATGCTGGTTGTTTTGTTTTGGGTTGTTGGTGATTTTTTTGTGATGTGAAAGCAGAGAATGAAATAGGAAAGTGCCTATAGAAAGGCTTCTTTTAAATGTCATTCCTAAAATACCTGAGGTATACAAAGGCTTGTTTTATCTTAGACCAAATGTGATTTGAAGCTCTTTTTCTACCATAATGACTGAGGAACAAAAAACACTCAGGTCTTACAGCTCTGAATTTTGTTTTATAAAACAGACCTCTTATGAAGCTGAAAGGATTGGTTTATTTAAGGCATGTTATACAATTTCTAAGCCTATAAACTATTATTTCCCCCTGATACACAAATAAACTCTGTGTTGAGACCTAAGGAAAAGACCAGCCTAAGGACAGGCAGGACTCTGCCTCTGAGTGAAGACATTTACAAATATCAATCCTCTTGGCTAGTGAGCATGTAGCTATTAAATGTTATGGAAATGAAATTACTGTGAAAGAGAAAAAAAGTTATTCTAAAGAAATAGCTCAACATCCACGCTTTTGTTTTGAAACACTGAGAAGGCAGGTTACTTTTGAAGGCAAGTATGGAGGAAATGTGATGTTTTCACATTATACAATTGTTACCAAAAATAGGGACTTTTTGACATTCTAACTGGACACTTGATAACAATGGGAGTAGAAAGCAAAGTATTCTCTCTTCTATCTCAGTTGCTGGCACTGCATACTGATTTTGTCTCTCTCAACCTCTAAAACCTCTGCAGTTCCAGCTACATTAAGCATTTATAGGGTTTTTTTCTGTTTACTTCAGACCCCAAAATTTACACTCATTTCCTGGGTTAGTAGATGATGACCAGCTATATCACTACCCTCTAAATCCATAGCAACAAATGTTTTTCTGTCTTTGTGTCTGGGGAAAGGGGTGAGGAGAGATGCTAGGCTGTTTAAGCAATCTTGTACCATTGTTCAACAGAGATAAGTTTTTAATCCACTGCAGGGAGAAAAAGGAGCATTTATGTGATTGAGGATACACTGGCATGGTGGGAGAGGGAGATAACTGCTGAAAGAGCTGCCTGAAGGGCCTTTTGTGCTTCCAAGTCCCCCAGACCTAGAGAAGCATTTGAGGAGTGTCCCTTAATTAATGCAACAGCATGGGATAATTTAGCCTCTGAGAAGCCTGGGTATGATTTTTTTTTTTTTTTTTTTTTTTTTTTTTTTTTTTTTTTTTTTTTAAATCTGACAAATTAGTCAAGAGGATTTGCTTTTGCTGCTTAGGACAAAGTGGGGGGCAATGGCTTGGGGAAGCACTGAATACATAAACAGATTTGAGCTATGAAAATGTTACAAGTGGTAGCTTATTTCTCCTAACATGCTGTTTGCCTTGTGTAATAAATATAAGCAGGCAGTTCTTATGGTTCAAAACTACCAGTGGTTTGTATAATATTTGTTATATCACAGCTTGGACTACAAAGAATTTAAATATAGAAATCTTCTTGAAAATCAGCCAGTTGGCTCTTTTGGAGATATCCAGGCTGTGTAATTACTGCTACCTCAAAACAGGTAGCTTTCAGTGTCTTAGTAGATATGTGTTTTAGACACCCCAAGTGTGTCCACCCAAATACCTTTGCATAAATAAATTCTGCATGTCTCTCTATTATATGACTCTGACTGGTGTAATTAATACTGGGAAAGAAATTTAGTTAGAAGTTTCAATATATGAAGAAAGATGTTACCAGAGTCAATACATTTCATCCCCTTAACTCATATTTACAGGAAATCTTAATGTGATGATGGTTTTCCTACTCCTTGTATTTAAGTTTTGCTGCTGCCAGGTATGCTGCATTGCCATGGACTTAGTTAATGGTACTGGGTAGCATTATTTACTGTAGAATTACTGACTTCTTGTTAACACTTTCAACCAGGAAATGACCTGCCACTGGGCTGAAGTAAATAGTTATTGCTCTGTGTTGTCATTCTAAGCCCTCTTGTACCATTTGTGTGCACCCTTCTGCTGTGTCTGACCATTCCTTGACAAATAAAGACAAAAAGTGTGATCCAATACAGTGGCAATAGGCTTCATGGGATAGTCAGTAACAATCCTCAGTGTCATGCATGACTGACGACTTGGTTGCCATAGTGATATCAGCTCCATTTGTCTCTAAAAGGTGACATTTTTTTCCCCCAAGCTCTTTAAATGTTTGATTGAAAGACTCTGACACAACCATTTGATATTGATCAGTGAGTGACTGAATGGCCATTGCCAGCAACAGCATCGTATCAGTCACCAAAATGTGCTTTAATGAGCAGACCCAGGCACTTTCATTTTTCCCAACCTCCTTATCAGTTTTGCTCTTTTTCTCCATTCTCTCTTTGTTTTTTGTTCCTTTTAATTATAAATAAGGATAGTTTTAATAACTCAGCAGAACAATGGTATTACAGTTTTCTTGTTTTGAGAGTACTGATAGAGGCTGGCCTATAGGATCATCCTATGATGGTTGAAATAATCCTTCAAGTAGACAAAAATACTTCTTTGTTGTGTGTCACATAGTGCACTGCTTCCCCTCTGCCCCATGTCTCTTGCTCCAAGGTATTAGCTATTGACACTTTTGGAAAAGGTTTTTAGCCTTTGCTGGAGTCTTTTTGCCCATCTTCTTCAAGATAATATGTCGTTCCCACTCAGATTTCTCCTCTCCCACAAAGATGTCTCTTTCCCAGTGCTTAGCAGGATTAATGTGTCAAGAAATGTTCAGTTGAGATTCCAGCAAGTGAAAGAGACAGGATCTGTCGTGTACCTTTCCTTAGCAGCAAGGATTGTTGCTCTGATGGACTGAAAATGGAGTTTCTCTTAAATATAACCATTTCTTTTTATGTTTCTTCAGCATCTGTTTCTCAGGTGAGTGATATCAGCCAGCCAGGTTTTCTCACTGCATGACACTTCTTCCTGCTCAAGCATTTCAAAGCAAACCCACTATTTCTTCTCAAGGGTTTATTCCAGTGACTTGGACTTGATGGGGTCTGCCACCTACTTGATTTGTGAGTCACTTAGTGGAGATATGTAGTTCATGTAAAATGGTAGTTAATATTACAAAATAGAGAAAGGAGACTCGTCTAGCTGAGGAGAAATATTATCTCAACACGTAGTGCTGATACTTAGGAAGTCACAATTTTTGTTTCTTTGACCACAATTCCTATTCTTTCATTGATGAGACACTTCCCACCCCAGTGTGCACCCCACCCCACCTTTTATTCCCAGTGGGGAATGAGTTTTAGGGTTGGTGTATGTGGTGAGGAGGTGGGGTTTTGCCCCTTTTTCATCTGGAACTCATTCCTGGCTTGCTGCAGGAAATGTTGTAGGGGTTTTCATCAGTGTTTATAACAGCAACATCAGTGGAACTAGTCCTAGGTGACCTTTATTCACTGCTTAAGTACATGCTAAGCTCTTCAAAAACATTTTTTCAGGGCCTGAGTTCTCCATGAAAAAACATGGGTAATAATAGAGGCACTAAGTAGCTGCAGGTCTGGAGTGAATGGTGTTTTCTTGCATTGAATCTGTAGCACTGAATCTGCCTGAACTGGTCTGAGCTTTTCCAGCAATTGTCATAGGAAAAGAGGAGAGCGGCACACAGCAATATTTAATGCATTTCCAAACATGATAATACAGACAGCTGCTGCAGGATTTCATTTTCAGTAGTAACAGAAATTCTGAAAGGTGCTCTTGAGTTGCTGCTGGGTTGTTTTGTTGGGTTTTTCCCCCTTAGAAAACCAAACCAAACTGCACACGGTTATTTTCTTGAGTTTTTAGATGGAATCTTTTCTTTTCAGAAAGTTTATTTATAATACATGACACAGAGGATTTCATGCTGTTTTTTGGCCTTGAAGCACTACTGAATAATAATGCTTAATAAAACAGGTTGTCTGGACTCTTTTTCTCTATCCTTGGTCAAATCTCTCTCACAAGTGTTCACTATTCCTCTTCTCAGTGACTCATTAAAGCTTTTAAAATTGGCATGTGGCATGTTGGGCACTTACACTTGAGTAGAATAAGCTCTGTCATCCCACTCAAAAGTTGTAAAGAGCTGGCAGGGTTCTAAGAACAGTCTGATATTTACAGCATTTAATAAGTCTGCAGCTACTCTCTTGTCCCTTTTTTTTTTTTNTCAGGTATTTGCGATATAATTTGTCTAGGAAATGTCAGAGAATGTAAGCTTACTAAGACATCCTGAGGCAATTTCATCATTTGTATATTTTAAAAATAATTACCCAGAATTTAATAATGAGTAATATTAAATGAGCAGTCTTCAAGATGGTCTGCTTTTGAAACTTACAAAAATGTGAACTCAAAGTACAAAAGTTTGACTCACATTTAACTGGCTGAGGATCCATTAATGTCTCTATATGATCAGAATACCTTTTCCTTATTTTAAAACAATATTAATATTTTCTTTTGATATTGTTTCTAATCTGATATCTGCAACACTTGGTGGTGACAACTTTTCAACAAAAAACTGAAATAAGAGATGCCTGGACCATAGTTGAACAAAAAGATGTCTTGGTACCGTTCTCATGGCATTCCTATTTCAGATTTATCTTGCATATATGCATCACACATTCTAAATATCAAACTTGAAAGATCACAGAAGAAATACTGTAATTTCTTTTACTTCTAATTTCCACTCAGTGATTTCCAGAACTTTTAAAACATCATTTGTGCTCTATGGCCTTGCATTAAAGAATTAAGTCAAACTCAGAAAAAGAATAGGTATATATTCTGTTGTTTAAACTCCAATGTAATATAAAATACTCAATTTCTGGAAGACTAAATGCCTGGGCTCTCCTGCAGATATTTTGTTGTGGTTTTGTACTTATTCCAGTGGTAAAATGTGCTTTGTAAGTGATAATTTATGGGTTTGTTTGGGTTTTTTAATGTGCTTTTGGTTTCGTGGTATTAATCAGAAAATGCACATTTCTGAGAACAAAGAACTACAAGAAGAGGTATGGAATGAACTGCTTAATTCAGTAATGTGTTTAGTTGCTTCATTTATTTGCCCACTTGAGGCTTTTCTTTTTAGGAAATAAATCTTAGTGATATATTGCCTTTCTAATTTTAATCTTATTTGTGCCTTAAGTGCATTCATTCTTGGTTGAAATTAAAACCACCACCAACAAAAAATGTGCCAGGTATCACAGTGGGTAATCACATTGGTAAGCATCAAATATTAAGAGCAATAACTAACTCAATCAGAATGACAGAAATGTGGTAAATTCATTTAAAACAACCTAACGTATCCTTTGCAAAATGTCATTAATGTTTGTATTATTAGCTAATAAAAATGTCATCTGAATTGTTTCTCTGATGATCTAAGCTTTAAAACTTAATCTAATGAACAGTTCAATATGTTTCTTTGCAATTCCTAGGTAATTTAATTAATTTGTCCATGTAATATTATTGCAATTCAGTGCTGTGGTTTCTTGGAAATCAAAATAATGTGGCACTGGTTCATTCCTTCAGAAAACTGAAATGTTTTCCATCTCTTCAGTGTTTGGTAAGTATTCTCATAATTCTGGATTTAAAAAGAAGTCTCACACTAAGGGTAGAGAGAAGTATCTATTACAGTTTCTGTCTTCAATAGAAAGTTTCAGAAATAATAAAACAATAAAAGAGAATGTTTCATTTCACGGCTAATCATAGGATAGTGATTTACCTGACACATCTCCCCCACATTATCCCTCTAAGAGGAAACTTAAATTTTTTTGAGTCTATTTTATTTTTGTTGAACTTTTAAATTATTTGCATTAAGCTCTTTCTTCATGATGAGGAAATAATATGCAACATAGGCAATTTCTTCATTAAATCATCTTAGAACAGCTAAATGTGTCAGATAATCCTTTTTATTTTAAAAAATTGCAAACAGCTTTTGTTCATTAGCACATCAGTGAAGATTCCACAGGCTCCCTTTTATCTTTGAACAGCATTCCAACATTTTAACAGTAAAGATTAACTGAATTAAAATAATCATCTTGTCTCCTGCTGCACTGCCTATGGATCTTCACCCAATGTGCACAGCTGATAAAAAAAAAAACACAACTGTTGATTTGGGAGCACCCTGCATTGTTTGGTGATGCTGCAGAGCTTCAGGCTGCAGGAAGAGCATCTGTCACTCCTTCCAGTTCTGGAAATCAGTGGTTTGGGAAATGACTCAAAACCATAGTTGGAAGAATGGGGAACATTGGATAACCCTCATAATATTCAGGTGAAACTCTAGAGTGAGATAAAGATACGGGGGAGTCAAACTTGTGTGCAAACCTCGCATCCTACCTAATTCCAGAAATCACAAAGCTGCGGCTTCCTTCACTGGTCTGGCCTTCAAAACCACATTCCTATACAAATCTTGTTATAGAAGGACTTGTTAAAGTACTTGCCTAATATTGGATTTTAAAATATCAGTTCACTACTTTGCAAGATGGCTGAAATAATAATGGATTTGGAGTCTCACAGGAAGAATGGCTTTGCCAAACAAGAGGCTGATAAAGGGCAGAAAACAGGGATTTGTTGCACAGCACTTCCATGTAAGCACCGTTAATAAGTAATTAACAAATTTGCATCAGTAAATGGAGCTGTTGTGGCTGAATACTCATACTTACTGTGCTAAAATTATGCATTTTAAAGTCTTTTGCAGATCACCCAAAAATAAATGTTCACCATAGATGATATCAAATGTCTCATTTTGTTTGGGACAAGAGTTATGTGTATGTATTTTATTTTATGTGGGCTGAATTAGGAACAAAATTCCCCTAGTTCTCCCAGCAAAATGAGAAACCGAAATATTTTATAGCTTTAAGATCTTGGTTTTTATTAGGAGTTTGTAATTCTAGTTCTCTTAACACTGGTTTCCTTTTTATAATACTTTAATTGTAGTAATTTGTTTTGAAAATATTGGATTGTAAGCTTTTGATATCTCACAATTTTGATAAGAAAATACTCCTCACTGGATCAACAACAGAATGAGGAAGGTCTAACAAAATTTCACTTTTTCTCCTGTAAGCAGATCTAGCTTATTTGAAAGAGCATTTATGCATGTTTTCTGCATCCAGTTTCTTTTCAGAGTGGGCTACAGAAGGTAATTATGACAATATCAATACCATTTTGAACAATGATTTTCTGTGGATGCCCAGCACCACCAGCTTTTCTGTGTTCTCATTACTGGTGGGCAGTTCTTCATTTCTTGCACATGGAAGATTTTACAAAGCCTTTTTGTAGGTGCTAAAACCCAGGAAACTGTTTTAATCTTCCTTGTTTTGATAGCATCTCTCTTCACTTGTTAGATTCCCTATTTTTTCTTGTTTTTTCTTGATTAAAGTCAACTGCCTGTTCTTGCAGCAATGATCTGTTTTGGGCTGGGGCTGGTTCTTCCTTAATAGAAAGTGGAAGATTATTCAGCTGGCAGTCCTGCCTTGGCTTCTGCATATCAGTGTTATCAATACTTTGAGGTGCCTGACAGTGTTTATGGGTGATCATATCTGCATGGAAAGATGTTCTGCTTCTCACACTTTCCTGGCCTTCTGAGCTTTTCCTTACAAGAAAAAAAAAAAAAGCAAAGAAAAAGCAGCTGTAAACCTGAATTTGATATAGGGATGTTCTTATTATGGACTAATCAGACTAATCAGAAGTTTACAAACCTGATTCATCCATCAAAACAGGTTAGCTGACCATATGCTGAGGTAACCTGTCTAGATACTCAAGTTCTATAACTTAATTTTTTTTTTCCAAATTAAGGCATAGAGAATGCCCAACTTTAGCCTTAATGGATAGGGAGGAGTCATTGCAACAGCAATTTCAAACTGATTCTTGTATGGAATTTCTATGAGCTGTTTTTCATCTTGTTTTGCAAGATTGCAATTGGATTTGGTTTTTAAGTAACGTGTTACAATACATTGGTAATGAGAATACATTATTGAGCCTTTGAAGTGAGATATTTTAATTATCCAGAACTTGAATAGCTGAATCCAAACATCCCCAGGGATCTGATGTTCTGCCTGCTCCACTCCACTTTAAATAAATCTGAATTCTGATGCAGAAACTGGGTGATCTCTTCTCTATGGCTGCTCCACAAAGCTTCATGGCACAGAGTTCCTGTGTGTGAGCATTTCATTAAAGACTTGAACTGCCTGAAAGACTGTCTGTGAAGATCCCATTGTTGTTATGAATGCTGCAGAAATGATTGTTTAAGAAAAGCTTTCAGCTGCCTGAACTAAATGAATTTCAGGTCGAGATGAGCACATGTGGGGGAAATAAAAACAGAGATAATGAGAAATAGGGTTTTGGTAAATGCTCCTAATATAAACTAGCAGCATTCTCCTGTTTTCACCCTCCAAACTACAAGTTTTCTTTGTATGTACACCATTCACATCAAGTTATATAAATAACACATTTTGCAAACAATATTGGTCTTGGGCACTCTGTTCCTTTGGTTTATACTAGGAGCCTGACCTACAGACTCTGATTGGGTGTTAGAACTTGAGCAACTTTGATCCAGTCTTTCTCTCCAAGACATAGATTGTTTCTTCTGGATTCTGCTACAACACCACTCAGGATTACCATGTTTTGGATGTGATTTCTTTGTGCTATGGTTTCTGCACCATGCTTAGTGCCCTGCGGTTGGAAGCTTTGGTCACCTGTGGAGAAAGGACAGATCAATGTGTGAGGTGTAATGGCAGTTCTGGATGGGACTGCTGACACCTGATGCCAAGAGTTTAAAAATCTCAAAATCCTTTGTCTACTACTGACTTCTGATAACCAAGGAAATTGCAACAATAATCAGTTGTCTTCTGGAAATGGCTTTTAGTGGCTCATAAACACAAAAGTAGCTTTTATAGCTCATAAAACATTTCTACCAGTTCTTATAGTAGACACAGAGCACAGTGGGGCTGTGATTAATCTCTTTGCCTAACTTTCTACAGGGTTTTAAGAATTGCTTCCATCAGAAACCAGTGAACACAGTGCTGTGTACAAGGTTGTATGCAGAATATCCATATCTGTTCCTTTGTGACACAACCACCATTTTTATTTTCCTTTTACCCTCTTGGACAACTTGCATTCGTGTCAGTGAGGCTGAAGACAGTTCCAGCTGAAAGGTTGCAACCATGTTTAGATCTGCCTTGTCACAAAGTGTCATATCTGATACAGGCTTACCTAAAACAGAGACAGGGCAAAATTAAGAGAATAAAAAGCAGTTATATTCAGTGAAGGGCCTTCAGGTACATTTGGGGCAGTCCCAGGCCACCCAGGGGCTACACCTGGAATATTGGTCATGGATTTTGCATGCTTTATAAGTTTTTTCCATTTGCATATCAGGGGTTAATCCTTCAATTACAGCTTCAGCCAATGAAGTCATTTACTCCAAGTTTACTCTCCCCAACTCACTGTTGTTTACATATCTTGGGGCCTGAGACAGTGAGGTGTCCTTGAGTTTGGGACCTGGAGAGGAATTGTTTTGTCTCAAAATGGGAGAAGAGCTCAGCACTGTATAGGGAGTCTGGAGTTATACACTAAAGAATTACAGGATTACAGAAATGTGAAAAATATAAAGCTAAAATCCTAAGGCATCAGGTGTATGTCCTCCACAGAAGTGTGAGTATGTGACTGGGGAGTCTTCTATAAACCACCCCAAGAGGTCTGATTTACGTAAGAGAATACTTTGTGTCTTAGTTAACAAGATCTATTAAGTGCTGCACTTATTTTAGGGGCAATTTTATCCCAGTTTCAGATATTAGGTCAAACCAAACTTTCATTATTTCCTTACAAGACTTTGTATACTTGGTACTCGACTGCATGAGCAAGTGAGTTCATTGTGGACAAGCCCCTGACAACGGCAGTGAATTGTAAAACATGCATTTTCAGGTTCACATAGTGGCTGTTTTTCATGTGCAGTTGTTTCACAAAGACAGGGCTGATGAGAAGCACTCGCAGTTTGCTCCTACTGTATCACATTCTGTAATGATAAATGTGTTTTGAACAAAACAATATTGGGTCCATAAAAAAGAAATTATTCATGTGTGAATGGTAGTGGAAGGACTGCCAAGGGAATAATGAGACTCTAGGCATGTACTTATTGGTATTCAAAGAAGGGAAAACGCTGAAGGCAATGGTGTCAGCTCAATTTCCTTTTCTGGTCAAACCTTGTATAGTGGTGTAGTCTTTGCAGGTTGCAGAGAATGTGCACAGATTAATTTCATAGGAATTCCTTAAATATGTCCATTTCTGGGCTCCTCACTAGATCAGAGACATGGAGATCCCAGAGTGAGTCTAGTGGAAGACTATGAACATGATAAAGGAGCTGGAGCAACTCACTTGAAACGAATGGTTGAGCCCCAAGTAAAGGTGTCTGAGAGGGGATTTAGTGTCTGTTGGTGGCTGAAAGGAGGTGCCAGGAGGATGGAACCAGACTCTGCTTGGTGATGCCAAGCAAGAGGAGAATAAAAAGCAGTGGGTAAAAACTGGAACACAGAAAGTTCCACCAGAACATGAGGAAGAACTTTATTTTGACGGTGACAAAGCACTGGAACAGATTGTCCAGAGAGGGTGTGGTGTTTCCTCCTCTGAATATATTCAAAACCTCTTGGAACTCGACTCTGAGTAGAAAACTGTAGAACTCCCTGCTTGAGCAGGAGCTCCAGGGCTCACTTCTCACCTTAACAATTCTGTGGTTGTAGCTGTGATTTTTGCTTCAGGGAAATATATTTCTTGAATATATTTTGTTCCTGCAGCATAAGACTCATCACTAGTTACATTTTAGTTTGGTATATTCATCGCAATGGATGAATTGTTGAGATGACCAATAAGAAAACTTTGTATGGATAATAAACTTGAGGGTAATCTGTGGGCAAACTGCTTTTGTGAGCCTAGGAGGAAAAAACCCCAGGCAGATGAGGAAATAAATCTCATCTTTATGTGTGACTTCCTTATTTTTTTTTTTTTTTTTTTCCCCCCCCCTTCCATGGAGTCCGGTATTTCACATTTATCTTCTGTGCTTTGCCAGTTTTTTTAATCAAGTAGTGAACTGTTGGTTTGTGGGTTTTTTTGTTTGTTTGTTTTTTTTTGGTTTTTTTTGGTTTTTTTTTTTTTTTTATTTTTTAATGTAGGCGAGAGGGAAAGAACTCACAGCTGTTTTTACATATGTCCAGTGATATGTACAGCATTCTGTACATTAATGTGACCAGAAACCATCCAGGTATCAAAGTTTTCAGGGCATAAATTTCTTATTGGCCAGTTACCTCATTATTCTAAGCAAATTTTTGTCTTCATGCACAAGACAATACCTTTTGTGAAGATGGAGAATTGATTTGTGGAGTTTGGGACGGAGGTTGGTACTTACCACAACAGGGATAACTTTCCCCTCTCAGAATTTTACAGAGGGATTAAGTTCAGATGTATTGTCTTTTCTTTTTTTTTTTTTTTTTCTTCACTTCCATCTAAAGTCACGCCTATGGCGAACCTTCCAAGATGGCTTAGCATCTTAAGTTTATCACTTCCAAGCCTTCAGATGAAAGAATAAATTGTTTTTAAACACCCAAAGCCCAAAAAAATACAATATACTGGTGTGTTGTTTGTAAATAAGGAATTTATAGTCGTATATAGCAATCACTTTGCTGTATGTTTTGGAGGTTGTTGATTTCTTTGTTTGTTCAAGGGTTTTATTTGTGTTTTGTTTGATATTTGTTGGGTTTTTTAAAGTTTTGTCCTTTTGATTGAGGAAGATAGCTAAAGCACAAACCTATTTCAAAAGCCCAAAACTCCTTTTGATCTCTTGGTTAGTTTCCTGACAAATGATATTGCGGTCTGGATCGAAGCTCCAAAGAAAAAGCCCATCAAATATAATGGCAAGGCTCAATTGTGCCTTATGCTGGCTGCCATGGAAACTTTCCTATGATAAGGTGTCAGATGTCAGGGAAGCAAGGTAAAGAAAATAGCTTGACTAAGCCAGAAACAAAATGCCAGGCTCAGGTGGTGAGTGCTGAGAAGAGCTGAATGCTTGGCCAAGAACTTCAGTGGTTGGTTTCAGATTAGCAAATCAAAAAGTGTGGTAACTGAAGACTCAAAATCTTATTAGTGTCCTGAATCCATGGCTGCAGAGTTGTCACATTGTGATTGAGAACCATTCCAGGTTGATCCGTGGGTGGGGTGTAACACAATTCCTCCTGTAGGGTGGAATTAACACGAGTTAATCAAACCATTCCTCAGAGTTTGGGTCTCACTGAACACAGATTTTCAAGAATTGGTCTTTGGAGAGCTGGCATGCTTGTGAACATCGAACAGTGGATCACAGAGGGCAGGTTTTTTTTATTCGATAATGATCTTCATACTTTTTTCACCTTTATTCTATAAAATTGAAATTATACCAATGTGATTTTTAGCTGTTTCCATCATATTAGAATTCATATAATTAACTTCAGTTAGTGTTCATTGAAAGGCATTTTTAAAAGAAGAGTTAGAAGAACACTAAGGTAGATTTTTATATGAACCCTGTGATTATATTTTTTTCTGGTAATCTGGTAATCCCCTCCTTTATCAAGTGAAATTATTAGTTGGGAAATGTCTCCTAACACCGGAGTACTTATGGGAGAAGAAGATCACAAAAGTACATCACACATCTCATCTTCTGTAGTTCACTATTCTCTATCTATTGGACTCTGTGTTGACTTCTTTACAGTTGGGATAAATTCTGGTTTTCGTAATTTACCACTGCAGTATTTAAAAACTTTGTTTTATTACAAAAATCATATACTAGAAAAACTTTTTGAATGCTTTAAAGATTATTGGCATACTAAAAGAATTAGGAAGAAAAAGTATATGGGTAAGGTGAAGACAAGTAAAAATGTGCTCATGTGTTTTATTCTCATAAAATGAAAACAGCTTCTATTGTATGATGTTGTTTCTCTCTTTAATACAATTATTTGGTGTTGCCTGCCTTGCCAAAATAAACTTAACAGATTAGAAGGCAAACTAATTTGGCAGAACATGACCTATGTCTTCCTTCCCAATTTACATATCAAAGTAACAAGGGTAGATTTCACATTATATATTTATATATTTCTACTCCTTTCATTATTGCCTTTTTACTCTTTCCAAATCCCATAGGTAAGGTAAAAGGTTTCGAGTCGTCAACATTGTACTATTCATGTCTGAACAGAAAGGTGTTGTATTGAAGCTGGAGTAAATTTTTAAAATAAGGGAAAATTATAATTCAAAATTTCAAGATCTGGTCAAAAATTATTAAGGAACCACATTTTTTGGACACATAGATATTCAAAGATCATGAACAGTTGAGCACTGTGCTGAAATCCTCCATACATCAGCCAAATGACTCATTCCCTTCCATGATAAAGAGCTGTAACCCTAAAAATGGATCATCAAGCCTCAAGCCATCAATCCACCACCTTTACTTTCATCTCTTTCCCCACTGGTGCTGATTTTCTTTTGTTTTAATGAAACTGGTTGCCTGGCAGTGTAAAATAACAGGTGTGTGTCTATCATTATTGTAATAATTTTTCTTATAATTATTTTTGCCTTGCAGTGCTGCTGACAGGTCATTTAGGTTGCAAAATGAGTACTTCTGTGGGAATATTGCAATTAAAATGCAGACTGCTATCAAATGATTTCCTTTGAAACTTTTGAATAGAGTAGCTGTATTCTTAAGAGTTTACACTCTTAAATGAAAGGCAATTCCCCGTGGCTGCATTATCTCCTCTTTAGATGTACTGTTATGTTGCAGAAACACTAGCTGAACCAATTTGTATCAAATGTTTTTTTATGGCATAAAGGAAACATTAGAAGTGTGGTATAAATCAGAGGTAAACTTAGTTTTGCATGAACCCTCCTTGCCTCATGTTTTCTTTTATAATGACTTTGGGGGGAAGGGGGAGAGAAGACAGACTTCCACAGTAGGAGTTGCTCAGCTCACTAAAGCAATTTGAATTGTGTATCAACACATTAATGGTAAGGTCACAAAGTTAATGATGTTTAAAACTGTATTGTAAAACTTGCATCAGCAACCTCATAAAAAGCAGGAGCTAATGAAGTACCTTTGATTTGTGGTAACACTAAACTTCTTTCTTCAGCATCAAAGCTCGAGGCTCAGAATTGTAGCTGGAACGCTGCTTTGATTTTTGTTCTCCTGACTGTATTTCTCACAACTATTTTTATGGGCCAAAGCAAACTCCTCCACAAAGAAACCTCATCTGTCCTCCCAAAAGTTTCCGTGCTGCAGGAAGCCCTCAGAGCTTTCACTGGAGCTCAGCACAGAGAGCTCCTTGGCATCGTTAAGATACTCTCGTGGTTGCACTGTGTAAGAAACAAATCTATGTCATTCTAATTATAAAGCTGCTGATTTTAACTTTTTATAATTCTAGTTACACTGAACTGGGTTATGCACAACAGGCAATGTGGGTAGAGTTTAGGATTTTACTGTTGGTCCAATGAACTCTAATAACTCCAATAGTCCAAACTGAATAATGAGGGTGCAAAAGTCTCACCAATTATATGCTAAAAAGTCATGTGAAAAAAAAAATCATACCTAATACCTCCCCATTTATTCTGATGTTCTTATCACTCTTTTAATGCTTCCCTAATCTTTAAAGGTGATACCACAGACAAAATCAGGGAGAGGGAAGTTAAAATGATTGCTCCCTATGACATTTTGAGTTTTTCACTAGGATGACAAGGATGATTCTCAAGGTAAGAGTGGCAGGAGAAACATGATGTTGATACTTCCTACTTTGTTGATATTAATTCATTATATATTTTTTCTTAAATGTCCACACATGTATTTTGGGTGGTATATAAACAACTAGATGGACAATTGAAGTGAACACTGAATGTTTATTTTATCTTAGAGGTAGAGGCAACTGTCCAAGGATGAATTACCAGGTTTCTACCTTTAATAACATAAAGCATTTTACTTACTGAATACTTCCTCATATTCCTCCTGCTAGGGTTTATCCAGTCTTGTTCAAGGCATCTGAGTTTTCTCCCTCTTGGTTTAATTCTTGTGCTAGAAATCAGAAACATTTCAATTAGGAACAACTCAGAAATTAGAAAAATATATGTAAAACTTCCCTTAAAAAAATCTTCACAGAAAATAATAGTATTTTTAAGGAGTGAGGTAAAATCCCATCATTTTTCTCTATTATAGCTTCGTTTGAAATTAATGATTTACTGGATGAATAAGCATTAAACAGTCTGGAAACAAAAATAATAGCTATTTATAAACAGATTTTAATTTTCTTTTAGATTTATATCAGCTTCATTCCATCATGCTTTACTCATGGATCTGCTAATGCAGATAAGGACTTCATAAGGAGTTATGTCCATAATAAAAAGTGGTTTAGTATATTATATGTACTCAGTAAGCTGCTGTAATTTTTTTCTCTCCTCTTTTTTCCTACTGCTGTACCAATTCCACTTAAATTGTGGCAAAGCTAAGCCCAAGAGTATAATTAAATTCTTGAAACATAATTAGTTCAGCTGTGATATCTTTGATTTCTGGAAATAGTTAAAGAATATGGTAAATATATTTATGAGAAAAGCTGTTAAGACATGCCAAAACAGAGACACAGAGCTACCGAAAAATACACCCAGAGACAGGCGTTGTATCTACATTTGATTTTAGACTACAACCAGTAATTCTGCCTGCACACCAGAACAGGGTTATTACTGCCTCATCATGCTGTTACTGAGGGATTATGTTGCTTACAGGGATTTTATTTTTAATTATTTCTTTTGTTTGGCGCCTCAAACACCTATCCATGCAGGGGCAAATTTAAGGCAATAGATGGTGCCTAAATTTCCTGGTTGCCCTTTGGCTGAGGGCTGAACTCTGAAAACAAAAGGTAG
This sequence comes from Malurus cyaneus samueli, assembly GCA_009741485.1. Classification (NCBI taxonomy): domain Eukaryota; kingdom Metazoa; phylum Chordata; class Aves; order Passeriformes; family Maluridae; genus Malurus; species Malurus cyaneus. The sequence goes on along the minus strand of CM019214.1, from coordinate 103,899,614 downwards.
GGAGATAATTGCATAAGGGACACAGAGGAAAATTCCCTCCAGAGGTGCTGTTGACAGACACCTCTCCCATATGACTGGAGTGCACTCTGCAGTGCTTTGCTCTTAGTAGCCCAAAAAAGCCCAGTTCCATTTAGAAAGAATCAGGAACATTCGGTTGTACTCGGGGTAAGAGTACTGATATCGGTTAGTAAAATTGTTAGAGGAAGAATGAAGAAATTATTTTGTCTGGCTGCACCAATTCACATAGGTGAAAAAGTGGGTAAATTTTGCAGCTGTGGTGTGAGTTGATGCTTTAAATTTTTATTCATTTTTCAGCGGTCACCACATCAGTGCTGTCTAGCAACCCAAAAACTAGCTGCATCAATCAGTGCAATTAATTCTGTGCCAAAAACTGCAACTCTTCTCCAAGTCTGCTTGTTTTATTTATATTTTTATTTTAATTTTACCACCTTTCTTCACTTATCTTCTCTCATTTGACTGCCAAGGAACATTCAGATCATGGGACCAGATTCTGATTAGCCTGAAGGGTTGCCCCGAGATTTCAGCTGTTTGATATTTAGATCATCATCATCAAATGTGTAGCTATATCCATCTGGCTCAATTGGTCTGTGTTTTATGCATGACTGTAGGTTATTAAACTCATGTTTTGTGATTTTGACGCTTTTAAAAATCTACTTGTTGCCATTTTCTGTCCTCTAGCTTCCAGTTTCTAGTAGAAGACTTCAAAAAATTGCCTCTGCTTCCCCAGGTTGTAAGGAGATGATTCTTGATTACTTCAATCATGATTCTAAATCAGTATTTTTCTCTGATACAGCTAAGCTTCACCTTTTCTTTCTGTTTCACTTTTCCAGTTGTAGATTGACAATTTATTAGGGAATGAAGGAGTGCAAAATACAAAAAGAAAAAATTCAGCCACTTTGCATAGCATTTCTACAGAAAGTGCTGTTTTGTTCTTGAGCAAATGAGGTTGCAATTTCTTGTCAGTTCTAAAGCTTCCAGGCTTGGATATCATTGAGATTCCCAGAAAAGATGATGCAACAAGAAGAACAATCTCATTCTGGGGAAAAGGGAAAATATTTTGCATGTGGTTTTGGTATTAAAAAGTAATTGTTAATTTACTGAATGATTTAGCAGTATAAAGCTGGAATTAACTAATATTGACAAGCTTCATGTATTATACAAATTCGTTCTATATGATATTTTATATGGATATCATATATAAAGGATTTCTGTCTCTTATCCATCCCTGTGTTCAATGTTGCAGTGTTTTTCTGAGTCTTAGGGTCAACAGTTCCTGTACTTCTCAATCAAAAATTGTGTATTTTATTAAACATTTCCAGGAAATTTTCTTTCTTTATGGAAGAAGTAGCATGAATGAAGAAAATAGGAAATTGTCTCGAAATCCTGATTTTCATGCTTAAATGTATTTTCCCTTTCATGCACTTGTGGAGGATTTTGGGTGAATTTGAGACAAACTGTCAATGTTGGTAATTAAGAGCCTCTTACAGAGACATGTCTATAAAAGAAATTATTGGTGAATTAGTAGAATGAAGAATTCAGATAAAACTGAACACAAAGTGCTATCAGAAACTATCACAAAAATTGAAGGAAAGTGATTAATTCTATAGAATGAAGAGGATCTGACTACAAAGTGGAATCATAGAAAAACATGCTTATCTAAGCTCATGGAGCATATGCACAAATCCTATTTTTTGAATGGCAGCTTTTTATGCTTTCCAATTTTTGGTTGATCTAAGTTTCTGAGGGATCTTAAATATGTAAGAGAATATATATTTTTAGTTTTGTCCTGAATATGCCCTTCCAAAATAAACTGTAGATCTATTATTGTGGGTCATATTCTGTTAAACCAAATAAGTGAAGAGCTGGTAGCTTCTACCCCTTTCCAAGTAAAGAAATTTAACAAGAACACCACAGCTTCTGTCATTATTCTACACATTGAACAATGTGTTGTCTAATTTCATTGTAGTGTTATAAATATCAACTTCTGCAGTCTCAAGGAATCGTATTATCAGAAAAATCTCAGCTCTTCACTTCAACCCTTGCATCATTTAAGTTGGTGCTTGTAATATGGAAGATGGAAAAAGGATTTTGCAATATGCCAACTGTCAGTGAAAGGTGGAGAGTAATAAACCATCCTGGTCTAAATGCAGCAATAGTTCAGAAAAACTATCTAGCCATAACAGCTGCTGAAGATCTTAAAATGCCTTTTTTATTTAAACATAGCCCAAGGTTTGCTCTAAATGTACATATGAATATATCTAAAAAAAAATGTCAGTAGGAAACTGTATCCATTTTGACCTCAACAATCCATAATGTAGAACTTCTTGTTGCATTCGAGAACTCCACGACATTTCAGTAGGAGTTTTGGATGGCTGATAAATTCTTTGCCTGAAGTCTTCTCCTGGTTTTACTTTATGAAATCTCAACTAATGGTTTTTAGGTTTTTTCATTCAAATTTTACAGTTAAAGGAGTGAGGTTTAAAAGATATAGGAAATAGATTTCTTAATTATGTGCTATGTGAGCTTGTATATAATTGTTGATAGCTCCGGAAGCTGGTTTTACACAGAACTGGCTGAGCAACTGGGATGAGACAGTTTTGTATCTTCTGAAGCTGCAGCACACAATCTAAAGTCATCAGGGAGTGAGAGCAAGCAGCTCCTGCGGTAAAATATACGTACTGGAATACAGGAGAATCTGGGAGCTGCATGGGTGAGCTATGGCTGATAAACCTGGGCAGAATGGAGGCTCTAAAGAACAAATGGATTTACCTGCCCATCTGTGCTCACAGAGAGAAACAATTCTGAGCAATTCTACATTGCACGAGTGCTGAGGTGGAGAACTGGCTTCATGGATCTGGGCAAGCTCATGGCTGTGTGAGGTACAAGGGCTTCCTCTGGTGATGGCTTCTGAGAGGATTTGATTTCAAAGGCAAAATTGCCATGCAGGAGCCATAGTTTGATATTCTCGTACTTGAAAGACCATGCCCTTTGGGGGGATTGGAGATACTTAAAATATAATTTCCCCTTATCAGCATCAAATGTATTTGATATGTGGGAACATGGTGGGCTGATTGATTAGACTGCAAGGTCAAAGCCAGGTGGTCAGAAGAACTAATCTGCATGAAACTGGAAATAATTATCACCTTGTTCAACTACTAAAAGCATGATGATCACATTTTTTATACCTAAATGGCAAAAATTCCTCTTTCTTAGCTATTTATTGCCACAAATTCTTCCACCATTTTGAATGTTTTGGTATGTTAGAAGCATAATTTAATCCATTTTTGTTTCTGAATATTTTGCTTGTAGAATAAGCTGGTAATCTCATTTTTTTTTTTCTTCTCACTTTTAAGTATACTGTACACAGAGAATTATGCAAAAAGATTAAAAATAAGGTTGGTTGGCAAAGTCCCAAGTTAAAAACATGAAGATCTGCAAAGGACGCTGACACTGGAATTTCATTCAGAAGTTATCCTTATATTTCTCATGTAGATGATTTTCAGTATTTTTTTTTCAGGGATAAAACTTTAGTTTGAATGTATGTATTTCGATAAAACAGATACTTGCAATGAGGCATTTTCTATGAACTAGGAAATTTCCTTTGAAAATGTGAACTTCCACCTTGTGCACTTATATCATCTTGCACTTATATCATTTATTGGAGAAATTGCATTGAAAAGAATAGCAAAAAATACATTTTCACTTCTACTTTTGAATTTGAATTAAAACATGATGTCTGAATTTTTTTTGTAGACTTCTGAGTGCACTACATTTATTTGAAAATAATATTTTCACGTCATTATGGCTTTTTCATGGTTGAATTAAATTACAAAAATCTCTGTGAGAACAGAGGTGATTGACAGACAATTTCTTAGTATCTTGGATACAACTGAAGATTCTTAGAACAGGGCAAAAGTAGTTTCTTAGAGTTCAGGAATAAAATTTGGGAATGCATATATTGTATATACCTGAATCATAATATGTATGGCAGGCTATGAAAACACAGACACAAGCACAAAAATGTTTGAGTTAATGAACATTGAGAGAAAAAAAAAAATAAAATATTCCATCACCCCGAAACCCCACCAACCACAACAACAACAACAAAGACCATCACTAAATGGAAAAATGATTGCAATTATTTAGGATTCTCAGATAGTCCTATATATTTAACGCTGTCATTAATTATTTTCTTACCTCACTGACTTTTGTTTTAGAGTTAATTTCCTCACAGTTTTGACTGAACTTTTGCAGAGCTGTGGGGCTTCTTTTCTGTGGACTTTTGGACTGTTTATTTGTTTATTCCTTAACTCATAGATCCATTGAATCTTATATATGACTATGGTTGTCTCTACAAGGATAATATGTGAGCTTCTGTAAAGCCTAACTGATATTTTCTAATACTTCTTTTCTAAATTTTGGAACTCTGATTATAGAGCTCTTAGTCATGTCTTCAGCTAAGCAAAGTATAAGACAGGATAGTTTTTCAGAACTATGGAAATACAGTTCTTGTTCTGCTTTTTTGGGACTTTACTGGAATATGTTTTATTTTATGGAAGGTTTTATTGACCTTTTGTTTAACTGGAAAGCCTAAAGACATTAAGAAACAAAATTCATTATTTAAACAAAATTATTAAAAATATTTTGGAATAGTCTATTATGATAATGGAATAGAAAAATGAAAGGAGTTAAAGAAAACAGGGGTGAGGAAGAAGAACAAAAGAAATTGAAATTCCCTTGAAAATAATTTCCACATTGTCAGGGTCATGTGCCATATTTCAGAATATTTTCAAGATCTGTAGAGCAGCAATCTGCAATTTACATTAAAAATTATGACATTGTCTGGAAGAAGAAAAGTCTCTGTGAAAATCTCTGTTTCTCTACAGAAACAAAAGTTCTTGAACGTACCTATTAATTGGTGTTTGAGGACTATGACTTTGCAGTAGTTGGGTTACCCAGCTAATAATGGTTCAAAGATATCCCAGCATTTCCAAGAGATTCCATTCCATTTCTTTGGTCTAGGTCTGCTCAGCTGATACTTTCTAACATTAAAAACTGGTTTAATGTTAGAAAGTTTAGCAATTTATTTTTTTTAAAGTGATAAGATAAAATCAAGAAAAACTGCTATCACCTTGTTAAGGGCTTTTCTATATTTTTTTCTCTTCCTTTCCCATGGTCAGCTCAAGATATGAGCAGTTGTAAAAGCACATGCACTCTGCAGCAGTGGTGTTTCAGATCTCTCAATATTGATAACAGTTCAATAACGGGGTCCTAGGCCTAGGGGTGCACTGTAGAACCCTTGCTGTAGAATGTGAATACAAAAGGTTCACTTTGGAAACCTTTTACTATACAAGCAAAACCCTAGAAAGTTCTCCTGCATGAGAGATTCCCTTCCTAAAGCGGTGAATAGACTTTTGGTGCCATGTCTCACAGGAAGTTATCCATTTTCCTAAGGTTGTAACTGAGAAAAAATAATTCTTGGGCACAGCATGTTCTCAGCTTTATTTGTCCTCTGAACCCAGAGGAAATTACCTGTAAAACTAAGAATTGTGGGAGAGGATTACAAATGCATCCATAAGTTACAGCAGTCAGAGCTGTCGGTCATGAGAGGTCTGGGATTTTTATCTGAGACGTGTGGAGCTACAGGATTCTATGGATACAGAAAGCTCTTCAATTTGTGGGTTTTTTTTCCTTCCAGACTTTGGCCAGAAGCATTTTCACCCTTGGTGATGCATCTTGAAATAGGAAGACACTGCTGTTGATTCTGGTACTTTTTACATTTTAGAACCCTTTGATGTGTTTAATTTTACCACTGGGTTATCCAATCTAAGGCTTGTGCCCCCAAATGAAATGTGGAATAATTCCATTCATGTCAGCTTGATATCTTTCCAAATGTGTGTATGCCTGCGTGCAGCAGTTGGCTCAAACACTGAACTCAAGCCCACATCGTTTTTCTGAACACCTCAGTCTTTTTCTCTAATGGAGGAACAGTTAAATAACTATCAGTGTATTTAACCTTAGCTGTGGCTTTTGCAAAATTTTCATTACATATTGAGTTTAGGTTAATTCTATGAAAGAATGCTCAGACACATTGGGTAGAAGGAACGGGGGTGTTTGATAAAATACCAGGCTAGAATGTATAACTCTTTTTAGCTTAGAAATAGCAACATGAAAGTGGAGTGTTCACTATATTTGCTATTTGCAATTAATTCGTAAACATCCTTATTTTTCCTCTGAGTCTGGGATAAAAGTGTGTGCATGAGAAATTAAAGGGAAATTTTAGTTAGCTCTCCTCAATTTAGCCAAGGTCTACAACACACTAATTTTGTTCTTAGAGGACTGAAGCTTAATTTCTCTTTACATCTCTGAGATGTAAAAGGCATTAGTTATTAATTGAGGAAAGTCTATAATGAATTAATTATTTCAGTATTAGGTTGCTCCATATGATTATTTGTAAGCATCTTTTCAGTTAGCTGCATTTTTTGAGTGGCTTGAATTTGAATATCTCTGTTCTTCATCTTTTTGGTGATATAAAAACTACACATGCCCTTTTTGACCCTTTTTCTTTCTTTTTTTTTTTTTTTTTTTAAGGATATTCTTATGGCCCAATTGAATTCTCAGTATCTTCTCTCTTTAGGAGAATATGTCAACTCTCAAGCATCCGGTAGCTCTTTTTATCTGATGTGGACTCTTTAAAACCCACGAGCATGTCTAGGATATCAGATTAGCTTTAAAATGCTGCCATTCATCTGCTCAGTTTAATGCATTCTCAGTCGAGAGTTGCTGTGTTGGCTAAAGGCTACGCCACACTGCAGCTCAGAAAATGAGAAAAGAAAGGCAGCCAGGCTGGGGCTAACTATACCATTAACTTTCCTCCAGCCTGCAATACATCAGCAGAGCATCAGACCTCATCATGAGGTTCGGGGGGTTTTTTATAGCTGCTCTACCACGGCAAATAACGATCAGAGGTATTTATTCAGAAAGGGACACTGTTTAGTCCTCTGGAAATTTGCTGTTCTCTTAAACATGATGTGCGGCGGCTGCTCATTAATCTTATCGTGCATTTTTCTCTTTACTTTTTAAAAAACAAACTGTTTATGCTTTGAATGCTCGAGGAAAGAGGAGAGGCAAAGTCTTTATGTGTAAAAGGCAAGATGATGTACCTGATTAATCCCACAGAATATGTAACAGAAATGGTGTTACATTGTTTTCCCTGCCAGGGAATATTGTAGAACCGTGTATATTGATTAACTGGTGATGCAAACCAGCTCTTTTTGTGTCCTGTTGACTGAGTCTGTGTTGTACTTGCTAATACCTAATTGGGTCTCAGGGCAGCAAAGCTTGCATTTAATTATTAGACAATGTGCTTTCATTCCATGTCAGAAAAATCAGATTTTAAATACCACGGGACCACAAGATTCAAAACTTATCACCTGTAAATCTTGAGAAACAAATCAGTTTGTGGCAAGATCTCTGCAAAATATTTAACTACGGAGGGTGAATGTGCCAGTAATAGCAGAAACACCAGCTCACGGGGGATTTGTCTGTGTGTGACTTGTGAAAGACATTGGGTAAATTCAGTAAAAATGACAGCAGTGAGCTGCAAATGAATTTCAGCCAGAACATGTATTTTAATGGATTTTCTGCTTAACCAAAGTGTACACTATCTGAAAAATAGATATTAGCTGTCAGAGGTTGAAATTTGTATTTTAGTTTAAAATGCTGCTATTCAATTTACTTCAGAAAGTAGAAAGCCAACTGACTTATTTAGAGCAGAGCATAAAGACTTTCATTTTATTTCATTAGATACATATGTGAATAACCATCACTTATGGTCCTTTGTATAAAACAGATCAACAAGCAGTGATTTTATTTCTTGCTTTTCAAATGTACATCTACAAATGTCATCTGTCTCTATAAAGAAAGGTTTGAAAGGTCATATAAACTTTGGTATGTGGCCAAATGTCTTGATATCTGTGGAAGAAACAAGCAAGCTCACACAAGTAATTGTGTTAGAGTCTTGGTGCTTAGAAAGCATATGGGGATGAAAAGGGATATTTGGGGTTTTTTTTGAGGTGGCAGAGTTGTATTTTTACCATCATTCTGATAGCTACACCTCAGTTCTCTGTTTCTTGATGTGATCAGAAAAAATCTTATATTTTTCAAGGGTTTCCTGTGGCTCATTTTCTCCTAGCGAAGGTACTCCCTCGAGCATGGCCAGGGAAAAATGACATGCTGCTGGCAGAAGAACATTTTCCCTGGCTCCATGCTCCCCAAATGTTCAGTGACATTCTGACACTGCAGACCATCCTCCCCTTTTGGGACAGTTCTGGCTTCTTTTGGGTACTGTTCCAGCAAGGCACAGTCTTTGAGTGTGCCTGGACTCCACTACACAGCCTATCTACAAATAATTTTGTGCCAATAACTTCTGACCAGGTACATCTGTTGACACCTTTTGACTTCTCCTTCACACCTTTTCTTTTTGAGGGTAAAACAAGCTCAATGAGACTTTTTAACTTCCCACAGCTAATTAGCTAGAAAAAGATTGTCTAGATTTCAGTAGCTGTAAACTTCATAGCATTTCTCATCCTTCCATTTTTTGTGCTGCCAGTGTGTGTTGTAAGGAAGTTGGTGAGGAGCTGGGAAGGGTTAAATGTTGAATATTGAAAAAAATAATGATGTGAGAAAACTGCAGGAAAGTGCCAGACTTCAAAAACTGAGTAGAGGTGTCAGAGTGATAGTGAGTGTCTAAAATACTGGCATAGAATTTATAGTGGCAGCTCAGGAAACAGATCTTAGTCCATTTTTGTTCTTCCTCATAGTCAGAAACAAGGCATGATTCAAGCAGAAGACCTTCAAGAGCCGTACAGACAAATTCTTTCACTTTTTTTCTTGATGTCTCTTTAAAACTGGGAGCTATGCAATTATGAGTGCAAAACAGTTTCCAACTAAAAAACAGCTACAAAAATCTTATTGTTCTTTGTTTGAAGTGTTTGCCTCAGGCGTGCCCAATCCCCCAGAACACACCTATCTAAAACTATTTATCCAAGATCTGCTAACGTTTGTAATCTCTTCCCAAAGAAAGATAGGAAATGAGACTGGGATGGGGGAATAGGGACAGTAATATGGCTTGTGCCATACCAAAGTGCAGGTATCTTCTGTCTGTGTGTTTTTCTTGTGATAGCCGCCATCCTGAGGATCTTTTTTATCTCTCTGCTGAGTTACTGCTCATCTTGTTCTTACCTGGGGGCTCTCGGTGCTTCTGGAGTGGAAATAATAAATACCTGCTTTTCTGTGTGCTCCCACTGAGCTGTTTCTGTGAGACTGCTCATGGTGGCCAAAGCCATGGCGGCGTTTGGGGATTTGGTGTTTAATCGTTTGCCTCAATCTGCCCACATGTGGCTGGAGCATATGTTGAACTGAAAGGGGGCTTTTGCTGCAGGCCCCAGAAACATAATGTAGGCAAAAAATGAAAATCAAAACCATGTCTGTATTTTTGCATGCCTTGCATAAAGTCAATTTCCCTAATCTCTGCAGAACTTTTTGTTTTCAAAGAAGTACCTGTTCCAAACTGAGCTCTTTCTTACTTCATTGCATCCATTTTTAAAGTTAAGAAAATTTCTATATGTAAGAAAAACCTATATATGAAGTTTCAACTCTCTAGGGTTTTAACAGTTAGCTCTTTCTTTTACTAAACTCTGCTTAAAGGGAAAAATGTTTTATTCATGCAGATCACTTATGTATTACGATTCTTCTCAAATAAATATTGAATATTTAATATATCCTCAGTATAGTACGTAATTTGTGCTGCAAGCCTTTTCCTGAAAGCAATTAGGCAGTTATTAGAGAGCTTAAAAAAGAAAACAAAGTATTAAGCTGATAATTTATCTTTAATGGCTTGTTCAAAGTAGTATTTTGCTAAACTTAATAAAACAGCCACTGTTATGTCTTTATTTCCTCCACACAGCCTCTAATAAAAATGTATTTTAAAAACATTGGCCAAGATAATCTTGAGAAAAAAAAGCGTTTTGTAGTTTCCATATATGCAAATCCATCTTTTAGCATGTGTAGGAAGGGACAGCGAGGATGAAATCTCCTTCATTCACACAAAAGTGTGCATTCACTGTTTCTGTGGTGCATGGTCTGTCAGATTAACCTTGTGGCTTGCTCACATTGAGAAGCTTTGTTGAAGAAGAGATTCCTAAAGGATTGCAGTGGCATGCTGTGTTATCTTCTAATGGAACTGGAGCCAGCACTGATATGCAGGCTGTATCTGATCAGCCGGGCCAGCAGAGAGCACAAGGTATTGATTTGCAGAAATGCTTGAGGGAGTGACATTGGCCACACAATGACACATGTTTAAGGAGAAGGCTCATGACTCGCCAATGAAAAGCTTAAACATAGCACTGTGTTACTTGGGCATTATTGTTCAAAAAAAGTTACAGGATTTTTGACTGCCTTTAAGTGCCTTTAAAGAAAAGTGTTCAGGTACAATTACAGTCAATGTGCTTAACAAGTGTTTCCCATTGGTAAAGATCTTGTTTCTTCTTTAGTAGCTTAATGCAGTATTAAAGAAAAGATCCTACAGCAGTCTGATTGTCCCAAATCTGGGATTTTTCACCCTGAGCTCTTTCTCATCTACATCAATCTTGCCATAGTTAACAGGGAGAGAAATCTAAAATTTCAGAGGGACAAAATGTACCTGTAACTCCACTCTACAAGACACATTAGGAGTTTATTGGTCCTGAGAGAGACAGTCTTGCTAACTTCACAGCCCTTAAACATGGTCATTACACCTGCAACAGTGTGCAAATTTCAAAAGTGCTGAGAAATTGGATTGTAAGCGGTGTAATTCCTGCTCCATAGCCATGTCAGCTTGGGAACCCTGCCTTATTTTGCATAAAGCCTGATCACTGCTGGAAATAAATGGGCATTTGAATTCTTAGAATCACCATAAGGAAAAGCACACACCTCTTACTTCTCATGGAAAACACATTCAAACCTGTCTGTAATTCAAATGCCGTGTAGCCAAAAGTTCCTTAAAAATGGTTATATTTTCTCTTGGGGAATCTGTGCTGTGAAAATCTCACATAGCACTGAAATTGCCATATGAGATGTGGTTCTGTCTTCAGTAGGTTTCCTGTGTTTTATAAGGACAGGAACAGCAGAATGTGGAAGAGAGGAACTGTATTTGTCGCTTCATTCCATTCCTCTGGGAAGACACGATCCTCTTCAGGCTCTGCTTTCAAACCACAGATTCCCAGAAATTAATGAGATGAGTTCTTCTGACTAATGCAGAGTAGAGCAAAAGTTCAGTTATTGCAGTTGACTTTGTACAAAGAAAGAATAATTCCTTAAAAGCACAAAACTGGAAAAAAAAAAAAAAACCAAAAAAAACCTGTGTTTTATTTCAGTAGGTGTATTGTTTAAGACAAATGTTTTTTTACCCACATTTCATGCCTCCTAATGCTATCAACCTGTTAACTGCAAGGCCACGATACATTTTTCATTTAGTAAATATTTTCCCAAGCCAAGGGAACTATAAATTATGAATAAGCCTTTAATGAAAATACATGAATAGGTAATACCAGCAACAATCTCCTATTATTAGCAGCACGAGATATTGCCTAATGTTATATTTAAATTATGCAGATTAGAATAATTTTGTATATATCAAGGGATAAATTATATTGTTCTGTGCCACCTTAATTATATCTTTTGACATGAAAGAAGCTCTCTGAGTGCTTTGCTAATTAATCTTGTCACTCTTGACCTAGAAACATACTCTGTGTGGGTTGTTTCAAATTGCTGCAGTTAAAAAATACTAAATAATAATTTAATTAATATGATATAGAGGAGTTCAAATCCATCCTGCTGTCAAGGGAAACTTGAAAGCTGATTGCTTCCACACCATCATGCAAGTGAGAGATGTGCAGAATTTATTTATTTCATATTGCTTTATTGCACTTATTGCTTTCTATTGCACTGACTGGTCATTCTTTCCTCCTATCAGTATCTAAGATGATCAGATGATTCTGCCTGTTGCAAGGTTATGTTTATGCCAATATCTCATACCTCTAAAACAAATGTAACTTTCTAAATCACTTTCTTTAAATATATATATATATAAAATATATATATTATATTAATAGGTAGGTAGGTCCCCTAAAGAGGTGGTACTTTTGCAAAATGAAGAAACTAAAAGATATGTATTTGAACCATGGAACAAAAGCTGTATTTTTTCTCAAGCTCAGTAGATTAAATGAATGTGAAAGCTTCTTCAATTTCAAGTCCTCATGCTGTCAATAGATCTAACCATTTTTAACACCTTAGTTGTACAAAATAAACAGATTGCTGCCTAATGTGTTATGTATTCAGGCCTCCCTTAACAATTAATTATTCCACCAGAACTCCTAGATATGAAACAGATCCTTATTTCTTTTCTGCCCTTAATGTAGGCACTGTGTTTATGTTTTCACTGGGCTCACCATCTCTTCCAGTGATAAAAGAATTGATTTCTTCATTCTTGCAACATAGAAATGTGCTTTTAAATGTAAATGCACTCTTAGAAGTTACTTCCTTGCCAGACTAGTGGGACTTTGAGGTACCTCAGACAAATTTTAGGGAAAATGATGATTCAGGACATGTAGGCATGTCTCTCCTTGCGACACAGTAGCACTTGTCTGTGTTAACTTCAAAATATGAAGCCCCTAAAACTTGTAGTGCCGACATCACAACATACTTAGGACATTTCTGGTGAATATCTTTGTTCTTCTCTACTGCCAAAGTTCAAAACTGTGACTTTTTTTTTTTTTCCCCACTTTGCACATGCTGCCAAGATTTAAATTTGCTTGTATTCAACATAAGCTGAGGAGAAAATTTGATATGTCCATAAAGATACCCAAAATTTTTTTGGTAGTCTAAGAACTTGCTGTAGACATTCAAAAGAATCAGAAGCAGTTAGAATTATACTGACCTCTTTATTGCTGCCTAAAAAATCCAGTAAACAGCTGGGATCATTATGGATCTGTTTTAGTACTTTTGCTCTTTCTCCCCTTACTAGGGGTAGCAACATCTCCAAGTGGTTGAGTAAGAAACACTTCCAAATGCAAGGACAATGAAATTGTTCCAGGTGGCCATGAGACAGCTGTTGTGGTGGCATCTATCTGGCCACCAGCAGACTGGGTCACCTAAAATCAAAGCTTTAGAGGGCTTCTCATGTTCTTATTTATGCATCAGTATTTTGGGGTTTTTTTTTCTGAGAAACTCCCTTGGGAGCATGATGTAACGAAAGAATCCTGCTAAACATGGGGGTGTTTTAGAAAACACCTGGGACTGGGCAGCTCCTTGGCAACTTGGAAGGAATTTGAAGCAGTGCAAATTCAAGCTGCGCTGTTAAGAGAAATTTTCCCCATTCACCTGTTCTCTTCAGTTAGAATTAACATCAGATAAATGCCAAGACCTGAAAGATCAGCATATCACAAGACTGAACTCTCAAAATTGGATGCAGAGTTTTCAGTACAAGACTTTTAGTGGCTCTAAGATTAAAGCAGTCGCACTCAGTTCGCCTCAGCCCCTCAGGGAATTTCCCAGCTGTGAGGTGCCTCTCCTTTGGCCATGCAAAGCACACAGGCATGGGATTTATGTAAAGAAAAGTAACAACCCTCTAATCATGAGAGAGACAAAAAGGAAAGAGAATTTGGATTGTATCAGTTGCAAATGTTCCTGCTTGAATGTGATCTTGCTTTCCTGTGGACAATTGCATTAAAAATCTATGCCTGGATTAAAAAAGGTATGAATAGCTGAGATGGAAAATCTGGATTCTAGCATGGCTTCTGATGCTTTCCATCAATTTCTGAGCCAAAGGCAGCCAAAAGAAACAGTTTAGTAAATTCAAGAAAAGGCTGGTGAACTTGCGCTCTATTTTACTTTACTTCTTCATATTTATGTTATAATTGCAAAATATTTTATAAATTCCACTGAAATGTACCCCAATATTTAAAAACCTTTTAGCCAAACCAGGTTTTCACTGCTGATAAAAGCCTACTTAGTCTGCCTGTATATATTTTATTTATCATAATGAACTCAATAAAAACATTGTTTGCACTGCTACATTTAATTAAATTTCATTACATGGTAAAATTGTCTTATAAAGAAATCTTTAAAAGCAACATCATCAAGGTGCAACATTAAAATTCTATTAATAAATAAAAAATGATCCCCTGTATTTTAGTGGTCACAAAATCATTATGTTAGCTATAGTCGGAGTTTATTTCAGATCAACAGTAAAATAGCCACTCTTAATACACAGCAGTTACATAGAATGCCTTCTAGTTTTTACAGGGGATATTGTATAATACCGGAAATTGTATAGGACTGAAAATGCACTGGTGAAACCAAACTGCTATGTATAATGAGATTAAATGGACCTCACTCAGGAGATTTTCTCAGTAAAATGCTAAATGGGTGGGCCAATGGCTCCAGAAATGTTTCTTGGCAAATGAATGATATTTATTCAGTTTATTGTTTCTTGGGAGACTATTTAATTTCACTTAAAGGTTACATATAGTTGTATTTTTAATTAGTTAACAATTTTGAAGAAATTAACTGGTGAATATTAGGTTTTCCCACCCTGCTAAGTGTTGATTCTTTCCTGTTCCCCCAAATATAACACAACTTCTACTGGGGTTTGTTGGACACACTCCACCAAAACAGGATATGCATTGCTTCCTTTACTTAGATGCTGCAGCTGATCCATTTCAGCAATCCATTTTACATAAATAGAGTTCATGAATGAGAAAACTTTTATCTAAAAAAGGCATCTCTATGCACATTTATTTATATCTCTTGAAAGCAAGAACAATTGTCCTGCAATAATCATGTCTTTAATCACCCCACTAGAAAAAATAGCATGCAAGAGGATGCACAAAATACGTTTTTGTTAGTACCAAATAGATGGAATTGGAGAGAATCTCGAAATGTCCAACTATAATGTCCTTTTCATAGAAATCGTTAGCCAGGAGCCATATTATATTCCTAGAACAAGTTAAAAAATATGCCACATCAAGCAAAAAAAAAAAAAAAAAATAGTCCTTTTCACTGAAGAGTCAGCATTAAACTGACATTGGAGTCAAGGAGTGCTAAGGGTGTTGTGGGAACTAGAAGAGAGGTCAGAACTGAGTCAGCCTTTGCCTTCCTTTCTGCTCCCGAGAATATGTGGAGGAATGGAAAATCCGATGCTTAAAATAAAACTCAGTGATAGGATACTGCCCTGAAGGCTTCCTTGAGGAGCTGTCGACTACATTAAGGGCACATTGATAATCTGTCCTGGAAGCCAGGTCATCCACACTCCTTAAAGATCAAAATTTCTTCATTATTCTACCTTAACATGTTTATTAGGAACTGTGGGCATTCTCATAATTAAGTACTTCAATGGTTGAACTAAAGTGTGCCATGCATCTTTTTATTATAGTTCCCCATACCTATTTAGTTGTTATTAGCTAAAAAATATAATCACACAGCCAACTGGAATAGAGGAACCAGATAGAATATAACTCAGTGTAAGTTATGCCTAAACTAATTTGCTGACATCAGAATGCTCAAAAAATATTCTCAGTCCATTAGTTCAAGGTCCTCAGTGTTTTTTAACACTTAAAGGAAAAAATCCCTTTCTAAGTCTTAAATTTAAAAAAAAAATTCCAAGAAAAACCTCGTTGTGTTTTAAGGATTTGATCTGGTCCTTTCTTTTTTCCTTTAAAAAAAATTCTCTTTACAGAATTTTTTGATTTTTTTTGTCTGGTTTTTTTTTTTTTAATCTGAGTATTTTGTTACTAAATATGTGATGGGTGCTGTAGAATGGTATAGCAGGGTTTAATTTGATAATTTTTTGTAGAATTTTAGTGCCAAAAGTGTCTTTTTTCTCTATCAACCTCGTGGTCAGATTATTTCATGGAGTATAAATTCTAAAGGCAGAAAGTGTATAATATAGAGCTGTTATTTATCTGAAAAGTTTATTACCTTTTATCTGTCAGTCCAGTTTCTCAGTTTCAGTTTTCTCCCCTCAATCACATAAATGTTTTTTATTTTCCATATAATGTTTGCTGGTTTCTTTTCCCCCCACACACATTTTCTCCAAAATAGATGGCAATAAACTTTCGAAGTCAGGGCATCAGATACAGTCCCCGTATAACTCTGGTTATGACATAAATCAAACATAAATCTAGATCCATGGTATTTGATTTGTCAGTAGGTGAGTCAATATCATCCATCCCTGCTTTGTGGATGTATTATTTTAAAATAAATATGTCAAAACTTCTTAAAAGTTTTGAAGTATCAGCTCTGTCTCCCTTTGTTATACATCAGATTCGCACAAATCAGGATGGGTATTGAAAGGACTTTCCTCAAGACAGAAGGTAAAGTCTGAAACAAAATTTAGAGTTTTGGAAAGGCTTTTTTTTAAACTAAAATAGAAGGTTACGTGGTGTGTTTAATGATAATAAACGAGGGTTCTGTTATTTCAGGCTTTTCTCTGCTGTATTATTAAAAATAAATCAAAGTGCTAAAACCAGGACTTGTTAAACAGAATGTTCATCTCATAGTAAATACAAACATTTTCAAATTTTCCATGAATTAAGGTAGTTGAATTTTCAGAACTTTTAGAAGGAAAACAGCCCATGTGTAATATCAGCGCAAATATCAAAACAATCAAATTGATTTCCCTATCATAGTTACATTACCTAACTACATTTTTGTAAAAGTAAGTTGGTTTAAAATATGTTCCATGGATGATGTAGTACACGTGCTGATATTATTCTTGGATGATTTCAATGAAAAACGTGGTTTTCATGAGAAATTTTCTTGCTAAAGTATTATCAGTAGTTCAAGTTTACTGACATATTTTAAAATAAAACATATTGGTTCTAGATATAGCTAGAAGAAAATTACCTAGTTATTCACAGGTATTTTTAAACCTGGTAATTTCAAATTATTTTTTGGGGATAGAGTGTGGGCAGCAGGAGCAGGAGCAGAGACAATGGCATTGATGGCACAGGACTGAAACTTGAAATGGTGTTCTGGATACCACATTTTGCTTTTTCATTTCATTTTTTCATTTCATTTTTATTTATTGACATGATCCATATTAATTCCAATGAAGTGGTATAAGTGTCCTCTATCTGGACATTTCTATTAACTTTAAAATAGTTATGTAGCCTTGAGAATATTACAATTTGAAATAAGATGTAATGGAATTTCAGTTATAGAGAATTCTATAATTTTGTGGAAATATACAAGAGATTCAGAGATTTGAGGACCACATCCATCAATAGGACAGAATTATTTCTAGAAAAATACACATTTTTATTAGAGGTTTCTTTGTAAGTTGTCTGCAGCTTGATGAGAATTTCAATAAATAAACAACCTAATGAAAATTTGCATTAAACAATTTTTTCTCCTTTTAGGCATCCTTAAAATTTCCATGACAAACATGTGTAACATTTTAATCTACATTCATCCCAATAGACTTTAAGTACAAATTTCACTGTTTGATCTGAAAAAGCTAATTCACATTAATAATGTGTTAATCTATACGCTTAACATTTGTCTTTGGTCATAATTGCTCTTTAGGTTTATAAAACACTCATTGAATGTCTTGCTAAATTACATAAAGATCATAATAGGCATTTAATGGATGCTTTTAAAACTGAAGTAGAAATTACTTTAGATTATAAGTAACTATAGGTTTATAAAGCCATCATTATACATCTATTAAGACCATTTAACTTAAGTGTTCCATAATTGGGGAAGAGCCAGAATTTTAATTGCACATTTGCAAACTGCTAGCTAGGACTTTTGAAAATAGCTCTCCTTTTATCCTAAAAGAGAGTTTTCACTTTCTGCATGTGTTATTTATGAAAGATTTTGTAAGTAATATCCTTCTAGACTCTAGTCAACGTTATGGGACAGAAATAAGAAGATGTCTGATATATTATTTGTCACTTAAAAATTATCCTGATATTTGAAAAGAATAAGATTAACTGTGGTTTGCAAAGTGTTAAGATTGAATCTCTGTAGGAACTGTTTCAGCCAAAGTATTGACAAGGGAATGTAGAGTACTTTCACCTCTGGATGACTCACTGAAAATAGGCAAGAACAATAACTTGGACCAAATTGAGCTCTTTTGGCCTAAATCTCTCTCTTATGTAGCCTCCAGATCATTAAAATATACTTGTCCTTGATTCTACTGCATTCAGGATCATTGGACATTTCAAAAAAACTTAATCACAGAGAAAATAAAGTGTGTTTCGCTTCCAGATGCACCCCAGTGTGGAAACAGGGTTCCTCAGGACATTGACTTTGCCCAAGTGTCTTCTGTTCCATTCTCAATTCAGTTATCATACCTCACTTTCCTGACACTCAGAGTCTTAAATGTTCTTCCACAGTTGAATAGAGAGATTCTTTTTTTCTACCTAAAGTCTTCATATTAAAAAAAAAAAAAAATAAAAAAAAATCTTAAACTATTACTTTACTTGCATGCAAATACAAAACAAGCCCTCCATAGCCAAGGAAATGTGTAGAAAGACCATTGGTTTCTCATTCTTTTCAAAAACACAATTTAATGACCCTAGTGACACATCAGTTTGTATTTCCTAGGATGGGCATGTGGACTCAGAAAGAGAAAATCTTGGAGTCCAATGATGTCCCATATGAAATACTGCATGAACTATTTTGTGTTTCCCACTGGTTTCGATGTTCGTATTTTTTCTTCAACATGAGCTTAAAGCAAAAGCAAAGTATTTGCATTTAAGTAGTAGAACATTAGAAATGGAAAAATGACAGGAATGGTTAAACTTCATCTCACACCCATTATTGCTCCCCATTTCATTGAATCTGTTTCCTTTCCATTACCCTCAGCTCAAGGCTGACAAAATTACCTTTTTTTCTGGTTAATTTTGTTATGCCTTAAGTTTTGCATCAAATGCGCTGTGTTAGGGTCTATAGGACCCCAAGAGAGAATTAAATGATGTGACAAACAGTCTCAAAGGCAATTTTCTGTTAAGTTCTTGTTTTCCTTTGTAAATCTTCCTGGTTGAATTGTAAGGTTTTTCATTCAAATACATTTAGCTTGAGAGCAATTTTACAAGCCTACAACCA
Organism: Malurus cyaneus samueli; assembly: GCA_009741485.1. NCBI lineage: Eukaryota > Metazoa > Chordata > Aves > Passeriformes > Maluridae > Malurus > Malurus cyaneus. Next base: position 103,880,441 of record CM019214.1, on the reverse strand, counting down.
TTATATTGTAGTAAGTGTATGCTTCTGTGCTTGGAAGTTCATCACATATTCCATGGCTGGGAGAAACCACAGAGAGCTCCTTTTAAAAAAAAATAGTCTTGAGAATAATTAATACATTTGTCAAGAACTATAGCTATCATGTAAATTATTGTCTTTCTTTCCACTGTGAGCTGTTTTTCTTTAAATATGATCTCTGGTCAAGCAGTCCTCCAGGTTTGTTCTCAAGGGCCAGTTCCCTCTTTCAGTTCAGTCACAGACAAACAGCAGAAAATGAGTCCCAAATAATACTCTTTTGATGTAGTTTAGTAGATTAGCACCTACTTTGCAAAAAATGTTGCTGCTAATTCATTTATTTATGTTAATATTGAAGAAGGTGTCAAATAGTATCAGGAACTAGAAAATGAGAGTCATTTTTATGAAGACAAGAGGCATAATTGTTAACTCCTAAGGATAAAAGTAGAAAAAAAAAGTAATAAGGGAGAAATAAACATATGCAAAATCACCTGTTACTAGGAGAAGAAGAAGATAAAAGCAGAAGGTGGAACAAGAAGAAGAAAATAGGAAACAAAAAAGGAATAATTCATTAAGTCCATGTTATAAAAGGAAACAATAAAGCACAAGTACAAGGAAGCAGTTGAAGATTTAGTCAGCTAACTGCACAGAGCACATTTAACATCAAGCCTGGCAAAGAAAGCATTCAGACTAAGTTAAATCCTCCAAAGTGAAATAAAATCATTAACAGTTGTACTTTGGGCCAGGCATGCTTTGCCCTGAGAAGTTGTGCAAGGGAATTGATGCTCTAATAGAGCTGCTGGCATTGCACTCCCAGATGGGGTCATGTATTGCTGTGCAAAAGCAGCTCCAAAGGCCTTAATTTTTCTCCTTAAAACATTAGAAGGTCTGTGCCTGCTGGAGATGGTTTTCAAAAGGGAAATAAATGCTCAATGGTGCTGCCTTGGACCTGTTTTGCCAAGAGACAAGTCTGAATCTGATTTGCTTTTTCATTAGTGCTCAGAAAAATTTAGAGATTTGGATTTTCTTATGCATGTCACTTCTCTGTTTTGAGTCTGCTCCTTCAAGTAGCTGAGTTCTTGAGCTTGATTTGAGGAATCCTAAGGAAAAAAAAAACCCCTTTGTTTTCTGCATTCTATATTTTCTTCCTGATTGCTTGATGTTTTAAGCATATAAATATTTATGCTACTGTCATGTCTCAGTGCCATTGGAGTGTTCCAACTTCATTAATCAATGAAACACAGAGGCAGGATCTTGCTTCTTGTGTAACTGCACCACAGCTTTAAGGTACATTAGTAACATCGTGATATTTACCTTCTAAAATCACCAATAATACCCTGGTTTTGAAAATATAAAAATAAAGGATACAATGCTGGACAAAATAACAGTATAATATTGGCAGCCCCAAGTGAACCGCTACAGAAATCTAGAGGTGCAGACAGCCTCAAAATCATGACACCAAAAATAGTTGTTATGGAAACTGAGTTTCCCAGGACACATCTGCAGATCCTAAAATATTTCATCTCCACTCATAGGTAGGAGTTTGCAGCTGCTCTCTGCTTATAGTATGGGAATTTACTAGTAGCTTTTCAGCCATCTGTGGGTCAGAAATTGCTTTCCTCTGAGAATCCAGAAGTATTTTCCCAAAAATGTTGTTTTACTATCTTCTTCAGGAGGCCGTTGCTGAATAGAAGCATCAGTTTTGAGCAGAATTCTGACACGCAGCAAGGAAATACTGACTTGCTGCTGCCATAATAAACACTGCTATCTCTAACAATTTATTTTAACATTGCAAGTCATCAATTGTGATATGTTCCTAAATCTCTATAATTTTCATTTGCATGAGATGGATACCATACTCTATTAAACCATTTGGATTAATTTAGCTCTTAATTTGTCAACTAGATGCATTTTTATTCTCTTGCAAATGGAAAAGTTGGGAAATGATAGACAGCAGCAGACCATATGCAGTGATTTCTTTTCCTGGAAAGGATCTGACAGTCAATATTTGTTCCCTTTAATTTCAATACCTCAATTAAGCTGGGTTTTTTTTGTTTGGTTTAATTTTGTTTGGGTTTTCTTTTCCCATCTTCAAACTATCACAGTTCCTCTAGAAATAAAAACTGCATTCAAGTTTTTGTTCAAGCTTACATTGGATGATAATATCTGGTCTTGCAACACATGATTTTTCATTAGTCTACAATTATTAGCTGATCTTTATGTGATGTGTTAGAGTAAAGACATAATAAATAGTATTTGAGACAAAATGCCCTGAGGTGAAATCTTGGCTTAATTGAAAATCAATGGCAAAGCTCCTATTTCCCATCAGTAAGACAAAGACTTTTCTGTCCATGTGAGAACTGCAAGAGAATTTAATTTTTCCACTTGTGAGGACTTGTATTATGTGATTATTTTATTTAGTTTTAATTTTCAGTTATTTCTTCAGGCAAATCTCCAATTGAAATCTCTTGTCTCTTATAATCAGTGGGAATTTTTCCTAAGGAGAACATTTTGCCAGCACTGTGTAGTTTGTTCTTTTTCAATGTTTATCTTTTGTCCATTTTATTATTTTTCTTATGGAAGAATAAGGGAAACTGGCAGCTTTTTAAACTGAATAAAGCGAAAAAGAAAAAAAAAATTACCACAAAAAAGAAGCAATGTTTAAATGAGGTTGATCGAGGTTAAATATATATTGTGAATATGGACACAGGGCTGCCTGACTTGCATAAAGTCAGTCACTTCTTTATTTTTTTTCATTTCTGTCACTTCTTTTTTTTTTTTTTTTTTTTTTTTTTTAAGTCTGATAAAATAATACAGAAAAAGTTTGAAGGGGGTGGCTCTAGAGACTGTGTGTTGCTCAGGACCCTGTGCTATGGAACTTTCTGGAAGGCACCTAGCCTTGTTTGGAATAGTTAACACAGAAGGAGACTATTCCTTGGCACCTGGTGGAGGAATAGAATTGCTCCTCTTATTACAGAATCTACTTTCTAGTATTATTTTTCTTTTACCTGCTGCAGGAAAAAATCCACCTGCTTAGGTTTTTTCAATATATAAATACTTGTGGATGTAAAGCAAGTTTTGCTTTACATACAGATCAAGCTATGGTTCGTAATCACAAACAGGTTTTAAAAATCCAAGTCACTCCTATGCAAATACTTTTAAATTCTGGGTACTCTATTGATGTATTTTGGATTACTTCCATCAGAAATAGTTGCTGGTTTTCAGTGATAAGTTCACTATGATTTGAAAAATAAACCCCATTCATTTAGGAATCATTCATTTTAAGGCCTCTGATATTTTTATTTATATCACTGCAATGAAAGGTTCAGTTGTATTATTGAAAAATTGCTTAGAAACTCAACAAGACACTTGCTGTTGTCTTGTTGACTGCTAGTGAAAGGCATAGGGAAAAATTGCAATAGAATTTACTCCCACCTTACTATTACTTTGAAATGCGTTGTCTTTTTCCTTCATCTCAGAAAGGAGTTTATATTTATGCTATTGATTCAATAGATATAACAAAACTGCATATCTAACAAAATACTTGCAAGTTTCTAAGCCATTTAGCAATTTAGATATTCTAAAATGACATTTTCCCACTTATTTTGTATTTTTCTCCTACGGTTCATCTTTTGGTCAGCTTTGTAGTACACATGAAACAAATAAACCTTTATAGACAGAATTGCAAAGATTTTATAGATGCTGCAAAAGAAGGGTAAGAAGGTTTTGTCTTTGAATTTCCCAAATGTTTCAGCCATTTAAAGGCTTCAGTATTGTACTTTCTAAAGATTAATTTAAAGTCTAATTGGTGTCATTTCTCCTTCCATATAAAAATTAATAATGCTGATATTAATTTTCTTTTTAATACACCTCTTTTTTAAAACTTAAGACAGTCAAGGTGTTGAAGAAAGGGAGGATGGAGAGAGAAATACTTTTAGTTCCATATTTCTTCACTACTTCTTTGACTCTGGTGGGGAGAGCTGCATCTGGAATGGTGCCATCTGTCCTCAGGGTTAGCTGCAGGTACTAAAGGAAATGGTAAAAGCAGTTTCACTCTTTGTACACTCTTAGGAATAGCAGGGGAGAAAAAACAACCTCTAAAAGTGAAGAGAAAGGAAAAAGTTCCTAGTAGTGTCCATGTATTTTTCAGCACAAAATTATATAACTCTTCAATATTTTTTTTAGCTTTTGGTTTATGAAATAAATTTGAGAAGGGTCTTGAAAAGAATCTTGGCCTGAAAAAACACCCAAATGTCCTATTTATTATAAAGTGAAGTCAGTCTAAAACAGAATTTTTAACTAGAGTATGACGCTATTTCCAAATTATATATTAAAAGGAAGATATAGACATTATAAATATCAATAAAAATAAAATGTGGTATGCATTCAGCTGTTTAATACAAATACACGCTAAAACCAGGCATTCTTATATGATAAAAGCAGATCCAGGTTCTCAGGGCTGATCCATTCACAATTTTGGGTTATGTGGTGATTTTCTGTTCAGCTTCTTGCACTGTTGATGGTAAGACTCTAATACCTGTTAATGGTACCTCCAATACCAGCTTTGATACCGGTCAGCTATAGTCATTATTAACTGCCCTTATAATAAAATTTAAAGAATAGGAAAATAAATATCATCTGAAGAGAGCTGTAAAAGCAATCTATGGATGCTGACATTCCATGTATAATATATTTTTTGTGTGAATAAAAGATACATAGTAGATTTTATTTGGTTTGTTGAACGAAAGCCCAAATAATTATGTGTGACAATAAATACAGGAAATATTATTGCATTTCATATAACATCATTATTTTTTCTATAAATCAGATTAGTACTACTCTCACATAGTTGTAAAATTAGGGAATTTTCTTCTCATCACAAGTGCTTTAAAGTTAATTTTAACACCAGAGGCATGGAATATTTTAAAAACTTTGGATTTTGGCTACTATACACTAACACATCAATTGAAAATATTTACAGACCTTTATTTTGAATAGAATAAGTGAACTTCATGCCAAAAACAGCTAATGAAGTGAAAAGGGAATAGGACAAGCTAAATAAATGATAGGGCTGATATTTGGTTAAAAAAACACTGGGTGTTTAATGATTCAGATTCAAGTCTTTAAAGTCAGATTTGCTTGTAAGTCTGATAGTATGTAAATGACAGAAAACACTTCAAGAAATTCCAATTATTTACCTGTTTGAAAATTTTATTTTATTACTGAATTATTTCTGGTTTCTACAGAGTTTTTGCACACCTATTTTATAATTTTCATTGCAAAACCCTACATTTCATATGAATAAAACCAGTGTTTCCAGTTCCCACAGGTTTTGTATTTCCATTCTATTACTTGACATCAGATGTCTTCAGGATTTTTTTTTTTCTACTGTTGCAAACCACTAGAAAAGGAAGAGGAGGCATTGTTCACCTGATTCACTGTGAAAGTGATGGGTAAATTGTAACATGACAATGAAGGAGTGGGAAATCCAAGAGCAAGCCAGACTTTGCAGAGTGCCTGGCTGCTGTGTAGGAAAGGACAGCAGAGAAAACAAATGTCCAGGTGTGATTTCGAAGGCTTGTGAGGCAGGTGGAAGAAAACAGATCAGGTTTGAAAACACAGGGGGGGGTTTCAGTTTAAAGGGGCAACGCTTCAGTAGTTTTAGCAAACAAGGCTGCACCTTAAGCCATGATATGTAAGAAATTTAACAATTTAATACAGGCTACGTACAAAGCCCAGGGTACCCTTTTTTCCATGAAGTTTCTCACACATTTTAATTCATTAACTAGTTCACAGATGTCTGTTTCAGTATGGTGCAAAAGTTTGCTAAAAATGCCTTTTACAAAGCTGAATTTAATGATTGAAGTGTATTTGTCAACCAAGTGCTTGACCTTTGCTCGAATTTAGAGCTGGATTAATTAAATTATTAAGCAATAGTAAAAAAAAAAAAATCCCCACAACATCTAAAAGAGTATTCTTTCTTTCAGCCAGCTCAAAAAAGCCAGCTGATTTTTATTCTACCGGGAACACTCAGGACTTGATAAGAATTTTCATATCTCGGAGTCAGTCCAGTGGGAATATTTTTGACATTTCTTTAGAAAAATTCTAAACCCTGTTCCTCACCCTCACGCACATAGGTGACCAGTGAAATGCAGAAGCCATTTCTGGTGCCTCAGATATTGTTCTCAGGATCAAAAGGCCACTTGTGGCTGTGAAATTCTGGAGAATGAAATGTTGTTGTGTATTTCTGGACACAAGGTCATGCTTCACTAAAACTTTGTCCTGGAAGTAAATATTCAGAACTTGAAAGAAAAACAAGTGTATATTGAGAAAAGTGGCTTAAATTATTCTAAATCACTACTATTAATATTTTCATTCCCACAAAAATTATTTCTCATGTGTTCCTGCTTTCTCTTCCCTGTTTTATCATGGCCATATCCATTTAGTAAGCAGACAGTACTGCAAAAAAAATTGCATATGCACTGCCTGATATCTGGTTTTGGTCTCACTTTTAATATACAAAATACATCTCTCATGTGTTTTTAATATCTTTACTCATTCAGCACAAGGGAGAACTCATTGATGAAACTGAGAACAGAGATTGGCCTTGGGTATTGATTTCACAGAGGTGTCTCTAACACTTAGCATTCGCATTTGGGATTAAAATGATGCCATATCCTTTCACTGGAACATTTTCACAGTTGCTTTACTTCCTGTCAGTCAGCTCTCAACCCCTAATCATCAGGGTTTAAGCAAGGAGTGTTATTAGTCATGTTGTGGAAGAGCAATGCAATAAAACATTTTTAGAAATAAACTTCAAACGAAATGATCCTTTATTGTCAAAAAAACCCTGTTCTAAGTGCAGGTATAGTATTTGGTATTATATACTATCTTATAAAATATATGGTATATATTATATGGTATAATTAACTTGCATGATTGTGTTGCAAATATCTTGTGATAAACTACAAAATCTGAAAAATTCCGAGTAGCCCAGTGTTGAGAATTTACATGAAAATGTGAGTTTCCTAAACCCTACCTGCTCCTCTCTTGCACCAATGCTCTCACATTCACCTCACACACTCATGCACACACACAGATACAATTGTACAACTTTAAAATCAAAGAGAAATATTATTGGACAATGTGCTTTACCTGAAATGCAGGTGGGATAGTAAAGCCATTCACATTTTTTGAATGATTGAAGCATGGTAATAAACCCATTTATGTTCTTTATTTTGTGTCCTCAGGTGTGGAGATATTTTGCTAATGTGGTTGCTTTTGATTTTTGTTTTTAACTTCTGAAGTTTGAGTTGTTCTTTGGGTTGTAAAAACAGAGAATTCAAACCAGAATTCAGCTTCTGTCCCATAATCAGGATCCCATAATCTGTCATTCATACCAGAATGTGTGCCAGAGAATCTCCTCCTACCAAGCAGCTGGTTGGGATCAGACAAAGATGTGCAAGTCCATTTTATTGATTAACTCTGATAATTCAGAGCACATTTCCAAGTTTATGCTCTGTTTCTGGTCTTAATGGGTTTTCTTGGTGTGTTTTCTAGTTCCACACCTCTTGCAGGAGACGAGGTAAGTGCTGATGGGGTTTTTGTTTTGTTTTAGAAGAACGGCATCAAACTGCTGCTGACATCTTCGAACTGCAAGATCATGGTACAGGAAGGAAATGCTCTGCTGGTCTTCAAAGAGCCTTGGAGCCAAAACCACAGCATGTGGTTTTCTTCATTCTGAACAAATCATCTACCAATGACCTTTTTCCCTGTTCCATGAAGTGACTAGGATTTTAAATAACTCTCAAATTCACCTGACTCTTCTCTCTGTGGACCTCCTAATCAGCAAGATCCTGGCCATCTTTTGTTATTTTTTCTGTAGATGCTGCCCTCATTCTTCCTTTTCTTTGCTCTTTTGTCATCCCTCCTGGATGAGTGTTTCAAAAAGCTCCAGTCTAGATTCATTTTGGAAGCAATAAATGTACCAGCAATTTAAATACTTGAACATTTAAACAGCTGAAATATGAAATTAATAAAGTAATTACTTCTTTTCTGACAATACCTTACCACACAAACTTACACAGACAGTTTTGATAAATCTATTTCACCAGTGTCAGACTGGCATGGAAACATAACTGTTGTTAATAGCAAAATTTAAATTTCTCTGAATTGTAAATAACAGGTTCTTTCATTAAACTAGAGCAAAAAATGAAAAATAAAAGGCTGGTTTTTGTACATCAGCAGAGATATCACATCATTTGACCTCAGACAATGAACACAATCTGGTTATAAATGCCCTAGTGTAACACCAAGCCTCTGGGAAATCTACAGGTAAGGCCAGAAGGATTCAAATGCAATTGCAAAATATATCAGGAATTCATATTTAATACCCAGTAAATGCAATAATTTCTGGAACCCGGATTTTCTTTGTTTCACAAATATACAGGATTGCTCTTTTCTTTCTTTCTTGATTAAATCTCTGCTGTGACTTAAACACTTGTAAAAACTCATTTATTCAACTTGTGACTGATAGAGATTTGAGCAGAACCATACAAAAAGCTCTCTTTCAGTATCTTTAGAGCAGTATCTTTAGAGCAGTACAGTGGGGTACCACTTCAGGCTGTTCGAACTGTTCACTCAGTAAGCTGAAAATATTTTCAGGTAGATTAAAGGACACAAATAAAGGATGAACATTTTAGATGTAAAATTTATATTAAAACTTCCTGTTTATATAAAGAAAAGCAAATAGAGAGGAAAAATTATAAAATATCTGTAAAAAAATTAGGCTTAATATTCTAAAACTTTCTCATATGTCAGGTTCCTGGTTTGGGGGAATCTTCACAGCTGCAGTTGAATTAATGGAGTGGTGCATATTTACTCCCCAAACAAATATCTGGTCTAAGAAGCCAACATGGTTATTCCATGAAGAATTAAGTATTATTCCATTAAGAATTAAGAATTACATAGCTGTGGAAAACTGACTTGATACAGGGCAGAGGATCCATGCTAGGTGTGACAGGTCTCAGAAGTGGAGGACACAAGGCTGTAGAGGGCTATCCAAAAAGGAACAACCATGGAAGGAAATACAGAACTGGAGCTGGGAGAATCTGGCTTCAGGGGACAAAGAGGACAAAAATAAAGTGCTTAACATGAGCTAAAACACTCCATATGTAGTAAGATTGGATGTTACAGGGCACTGTATATCGCAGAAGAAAGGTCATAGTTAAAAGGACTTTACCAAGCAAAAAAAAAATAAAAATAAAAATAAAAATAATAAAAAAATAAAAAATAAAAAGCAAAAAAAAAATATAAAAAAAAAGCAAACAACCCAACAAAAAAAAAATAAACCACACCAACAAAAACAAAACAAAACAAAACAAAACAAAACAAATCCTACAAAAACCCAAAAAACAAATAAACACCCCCGTCCAAAAAAATCTTCAAAACCGAAAAGGAAAAAAAAACCCACAAAACCAAAACCAAAAAACCGAAAAGGAAAAAAAAACCCACAAAACCAAAACCAAACAAAAAACAAACAATAGCCAAGCAAACAAAAAGCTTCTTCCTCACTCTGGGATATGAGAACATTAACGTCAACATCATCTTCCTCCCTGGAGAAGAATCCTCAAGCTGCCATCTTGCCACATCCATCCATGAATCCAGTGATTTTGGGACCCAGGGGGGGCAGTGTAAGGGTAAAGCAGGGGCAGGTGGAAGGAAGTTTTTGTACAATAGTTTTAAATATATTATTGTGATTTTTTTTCTTATGCCTTTTTATGTGCAATACAAAGTACATAGAAAGTGTGAAGTAATTCTGAGATTTAAATGTCAAGATAACAATAATATTCACAGCAATCCTCAACTTTGTGCTTCAGATGTCTCATTTTTTTCCTATAATAAGGCTTTCAGTATAAGAGATGGCATGTTATCAGTTTCCCAGGCACAAATTAGGGAAAAAAGTCACATTGGAAACAGATTTCCGAGATAAATAGTGGAGTTTCCACGTCTTCAGTGCTTTCAGGTCACAATAATGGTACCTTTTCAGAAGACTTAGTTTTATCACAACAATGCATAGATTAATTAAACATAAACTATTTGGTTCACTACAGAGGTGATTCCAGGAAATGAAAAATAATTATAAAAATTATAAACAGGATATTCATAGACTGTATTCTAGTATGAAAATATGTATTAAATCATTAATAAACTTACTAAAAAAGAATAAAGTTAAATGATTAAGAAATTAGATGGAAACAAAATTCTTTTCCACAATATTTTTCTCTAGATTTCCCTGGTGTAGAGGTAAATGCAGATAAGAAAGAATGTGTAAGCTCACATGTTTCTGAAAAAGTTTATTATGTGTTGCATTTTCACCATTTTAGGATATTCAATAATTATCTTATTGGTCAAAAAGGTCTTATTGATGTTTTCTGTGTGTGTGTTTTTTTTTTTCCTGTAAAGAAATCTTTTCAGGCTGCTTCTTGATGTTTAGAAAACAGATGGTATTTAATAAGTAGATCTAATTGCAATCAAGAGTGAATGATGAACAAATTTTAAATTAGATTAAGTTTGCAGAAGTATCCTGATATCTTGCTTGGCATAAGATTGTGTTTCTTGTTAAAATCCTAGCACTAATCAATGAAGGTTGGATGTGTGTGCTATAGAGTTTTACATTACTCTTAAATTCTCCTCAGCTAAAAACAGCATATTGAGGAATAATAATTGAGAAAGAAGGTTAATCTAAAAACTGTGACTCTCCTTTAAGGGCAGGTTTCATGTGGCTGTAAAATTGCATAGTGAATTTAGAGGCACTGTTCTGAGATTACTGCCATGATAGCAGCAGCTGATACAGGCTCATCTCTTCCCAGTCTAATAAAAGGGAGAAGAGAGAATCTGAGTTAACTCATTCAGTCTAAAAAGGAGCTGCTGACAAAATTAATAGGGATGATGTCCAAGCTAGTTGTGACATGGAATCTAATTCACTGTTTGTAGGAAAACTTTGTAGGTCGTACTTTTTTTTTGCCAGCTACAATAGGTTGCTCATTTTCCAGAAAATGTCACAAAAATGTCAGTTGAACTAGAGACTCTTCTGCTCGGTTACCTAGGCTATCTTCTGTCCAGAGCAGTTTCATTTCGTGATTTCTAAATCATCTATGATGGATGTTCATACCCAGCCTGCATAGCCTCTGAATATTTATAGCACTGGCAAGTCTGTGATTTCCTGCAGGAATCTAATTATTTGACTGTCTATTTAGAAAGTTTATTGGCTGTTTCACTCTGCTAAATTGAATCCCATTTTTAGCAGCACAGAAAAAATACGTGTAACTGTAAAGATCAGCAAAAGGAAAAAGAAAATTGAGTAAGTGCTTCTTGTTTCTTATGATATATAAAGGGGGATTGGAGAAAACAACAATTTTTAAGAAATTTTATAGAAGTGAGATAGGAAATGGAGGAAAAGTATACTTGGTAAACAGATAGCCACGGGTAGGATTGCACAATGGAAACACTGATCAAATGAAATCTGAGTAAATGAGAATGGAGAGACTGTTAAAATCTGTGTTATTGTGTCCATTTTTGATGAAATATCTTGCTTATTTAAGTCCTAAAATCACTGTCAGGAACAATTTCTCTTATTGAACAGGAGAATATATTTGGATTATATGTCTGAGGAATTATTCCAGTTTTAAAGAGTGGGATGCAGAGCTGAGTGGGAACACACATCAGTTAAGCTGCCTGGAAATTCACTGCTGCCAGAATTCCTTGCTGGGGAACCTGGATCACCTCCTGCCTCCCTCCCCTTAGGGGTTTAAATTTAAATTAAACCTGCTTTACTGGACCCATGAGGAGGGGCAGTATTGCCAAGGCTGCTGCTGAGCTGACCTGAGAAGCAGTGCAAAGCTCCAAACCTCCAGGTAGCAGCATCACTTCTAGATGTCAAATGGCAAGTTTAGATGTTTAATTAAATTTTCATAAAGGAAATGGTGGAATTAAATGTATGATCAAGTTAACTAAATACAGCAGAAATGAGGAGGAATACATCTGAGGTAAACCTTTCCTGCTGTGTGTTCTGACTCCAGAGACAACAAAGGAAATTTCTCTATTGAAGTATTGGAGAAATTATATAATAGTATCAAAGTAGAAGTAATAATGAAATAAGTCTGTTCACTAGTATTTATTGTTGTCATGAACAGAATAGTTACTTTTTTAAATCCTCATGTCATAAATCATTTTCAATTTTAAAGCTGATATATTTGTTTTGTGAAATTTTCATCCATGTTTTTCCAATCTGCATCTTAAAAAGAGATCTCATTTAAAAACATCTAAAAGACCCCAGCTACTCTGAAGTAAGGAGCTGGGGACTGAGCCACCTGTTTTGATAGTTAGAGGCTCCTTTATTCTGTAGCTGGGAGTGACTTTGAAGGCAGCTGGCTCTGAGGCTGGAATGAAGAGAGAGAAATAAGTTTTTCCCGTGGTACCCATTGGCCGTTGCTTCTCTCTGATTTGGGGTCAGGTAGGGACTTTTCTGCAGTCAAAGCACCTGTCAAGAAGATCTACACTTCAAGGAGCATGAGGGAAGAGCTGGCCAGAATACTGATGTAAATCTATTGTACAGCACCTTTCATGTGGCTGTGAAATAGAAATCCTCTTTTGTTTTGGTCGTGACATTTTTCAGGTGTTTTGCAACACTTTTGGGAGGGACAGAATTTATGGGCTCTACTAACTTCCAGAACTGTTTGGAAATGTCTCTACTAAAGGCAGGAGAGGGCTACTCTTCTTAAAAGACAAGACTTTTCAAAGCCCTTGTGAAAAGTCCATCTCCAGCTTTCTTGTCAGCCCCCTTCAGGTACTGCAAGGTGTTCTAAGATCTCCCTAGAGCCTTCTCTTCTCCAGGCTGAGCAATCACAGCTCTTTCAGCCTGTCTTCATAGGATTAACAGTTTGATTTATATTGTTAATAGAATGCACCAATGTAGACTGCCAACCTTGTGAAAAAAAACACAGAAAATATTGAGGAATCAGAACAAAGGAACAGGGAGGTACATCGACAGCCACATGTGGGAGATGGTGGCAGTTGAGATGAACAAAAATTGGCATGAAGCTATTACTTTAATCAAAGAATGTAGAAATGCTTGCTTTTGATAAGAAGTATAGTGGAATTTTGTTGTAACTCTTGGTGCTTCAATTTCTGCCCTGATACATGGCAAAAGGAAATGTGAGAACAGGAAGTATTCCCAGAGAATGTGATTCCTAGTCCAAGCTGTACAGGCACAGTAGTTCTTCAAAATGTTACACCTAGGATTTCCCTGACTGAAAAATCCCTCCTCTGTTAGGATTCTCAATATGAATTAGGTAAGCTTGATCTTTTACAGGAAATTAATGTGCTTACCTGAAAAATTGTCCCTTTTGAGCCAGCTGTTGATAAGAATCAGCTTTGGAAAAACCTATTCTAAAGCATCTTTTAAAAAGTCCCAAAGATGAAAATCAAAATTCTGTGTTGGGCTAAAATTTATCCTCAGAGCCCTAAGAAACTTTGCAGAAGGAATTTTTTAGTAAACTACAAACTGCACTACCAAGTATGCCTCCTGCTGATAAAATCTTGTTACAAGTTGCATGACATGGATCTATTTATTATTTATTGCTTTGGAAACCACTGTTCTAGAGAAGGTCACTAACTTCTGTAGCAATGTGTGCATCTCAGCTGCCATTAGTGATGCTGATGCTGTGCAGCCTCATGTTTCTTTAATTTTCCTGAAAAAATATATTTAGAATTAAGGCCTCAGTTTCTGTTAGAGTGCTGCCACAATAACAATCAGAACACAAAGCAATAGCAGTATAAATAGCTTTAAACCCAGTAGTTTCTCATGCTTGAACTCTCATAAACACATTTAGTCCCATTTCTGATTCTGCAGACTCCAGATTGTGGCTCCACAGGTAATCAAATGGAATCTTAAGCTGAGGTTTCTGCACAGCACCTACAAAAGGACTGCAAAGGCTTTCTGGGCATTCTAAATTACCAATTACTGGACAAATAATAAAATCTGTATTATTAAAGATTATTTTGCAGGGTTGTCTTGAGACCAAGCACAGCTCAATCTTAACAGAGATCAACTGGTCTAGTTACCACTTGGGGAGCTCCATCCTCATCTGAGGGTTTGGAGCCTTATTCTTGTGACTTCTTCCAGATATTTAAAGGTTCTGTTTGGTTTTAGATGTAGTTTAATAATAAGAGACTTCGGTTAGTCATGTATTGTTCAGAAAGGTTATGTAAGAAGCCCAGTGACTAATTGCACAAGGCATGAATGCTTTGTGTGCTTAGAATTTTTCACAATATAAATGTACTGTCAAAAAAAGGACGAAACTGTCAGTCTCGATACTTCATAAATCTTTTACACCTTCAGCATCAGAAATTGAGAATAACAACCTATGCAAATTAAGCAAATCCTTGCAAAGTTGGTTGTTTTAGAAGTTCAGTGACATCTTTAAATGCAGATGCAGAGTCTGATTAGGTTGCTGGGAGAGGTGCTCAGACACATTTAGCATTTCCTTGTTCCAAATTACATCTTAAAAGCAGATATCTTGTGATGAGAAGAAGAGGAGCAGGCACCGATCTCTTCTCTCTGCTGAACAGTGAGAGGGAACAGTAAGAGGATCTGAGGGAATGGTCTGAAGTTAGGTGAGGTTTAGGCTGGATATCAGAAAAACATTTTTTACCCAGAGGTGGTTGGGCACTGGAACAGGCTCACAGGGCAATGGTCACAGCAAACCTGACAGAGCTCAAGGAACATTTGGGCAACACTCTCAGATGCATGGTGGGATTCTTAGGCTGTCTTGTGAAGGGTCAGGGCAAGACTGAGTTGGACCCAATCCTTGTGGGCCCCTTCCAACCCAGGATATTCTGTAATTCTCTGAGTATATGGTTATATACTCTAAATTCCCATCCAGCACACAGTGGTAGCCTTTCTACCTGAGTCATGGCCTGTTGCACTGTGTACCTTCCCAGATGAATTTCAATTGGCCAGGGATTCCTGGTGTTAAATAGATCTGCAATGTAAGGCAGAGTCCTGGAACATTTATAAGGCAGCAGAAAACTTTAAAGTGCAGGGTAATAAAATAAGTCTGTTTGCCGGATTATCTCTCTATTACTGTATTCAGATTTAATGCTAGTCTACTCCTGCAGAATATTCCCAATAACATAGAGCTGAAGTTAGACCCTATTCTTGAAATCTTACTTTTCCCACCTGAAATAATAGCAAACTAGCCATATCTAAGCCATCTTCAACTGGAGTCAAATTGCATGCAGAAAAAAGATAACTTTTTCAACATTTTTTTTTTTTTTAATATTACAAGGTAAAGCTAGGATAACTGGAGTATATTTTTTTTCTCATTCTACTGTGCAGTGCCAGCAACTAAGGGTATATTTCCATGAACACGTGTATGAGTCCTCCCTCAAAACTCATGAGCAGGTTTTCAAAAATCTTTTGCTTCTACATAATTCAGGGACGATTTCCTCTACTGCCGAAGCCACTGACTGAAACTTCAGATTCAGCGCTCCACGGGAGGCTTAGCTGAGATCTTGACAATCCATTTCAGCCTGAGACTCCCCAGCTCGTCTGGTACTGATATGCCGTGGTTGTGCTGTGTGTGCCTCAGCTTCTCTGAGCTGCCTGACATTGTAATGCCAGCTCAGAAAACAGTACTGCTCACATTTAGGGTATTATGCTTTAAAGACTTTAGCTGTTGGTGGATTTCTGTAAAATGCTGATAGAGACAACATTGATACTGTCCTATACTGTTAGAAAGGGCTGAGATGACACATTTAAATCCAAAGATACAACCCAGCTGGAGTCCAAGAGCATTCTTTTTATTGAACTACAGTTTTATGTTTCATTCCACTCTTTCCTTTTCTTTTTCAAGTCTATGAGACTTGGTTGGTTTGTCCTCAGAACCCACCTCTTGCTCCTTGGTATTCTAGACTAAATCAAACTTTGAGTACCTGGTTATAAGAAAGCACAATTGAAAATCATATAGCAGAGGATTCAATTAGAATGAGCTGAAGAATATTAAAGCCAGCCAAGTATTTCAGCTCTACTGAGCCACAGCAAGATTCATTTTCCTAGATCTATTACTAAATGTGTGTAATGGTTTCTTGTGCTGTTCAAGCTCCATCGCTTGGCAGGCTTCATAGTCTGCTGGAAGCAGCTGGGTGTCATTCCATGACCCTGCCCATCACATAAATATATATGCCCATGTAATTCCTCTTCCAAAGACTGATTAATAATATAGAAACGCAAAGAGGGACTGCTGGATGTTAGGTCACCTAATACCTTTCTGTAAAAGAATATTTCATTCCAGTTGAGAAAGCAATTTATATTCAGAAATCATGTTTGGGTGTTATTTGATGTGTGTTCAAGGTGATTTAGGTGTACCTTTTCCAGGAGCATTTACTAGTGGAGTGGGAAGCTCTATATTCATGGCAACAGCAGTCGTAGATTGCCTTGGTTTGCAGATTTCTTTCCTTATTTTCAGTTCGTCTTGCTATCATTTCACATCTTTTTCGCTCAGTCTCCTCAGATAAGCTATCAGCAGCAGCAGGGCTGTGCAGGAAACACAAACTGCTTACAAATTACACCTCATCCCTTGTAGATGCATTCCTTCAACACCACTCACTACACAGAATGAGACCTTTCTGTTTACCTCGGAGACCAGCAACTTCTGCTGAGAGAACAAGTGTAAAGAAATGAAAGGATTCACACACTTTGTAGGAACACCTCACACCCAGCTTGAAGCCAGGAAATCTTTGATATTTTAGGCATGACAAATCTCTCTGGCCATCACAGCGCTCTCGCAGGGCATATCTAATCTTGGGTGATGGGACTCAGGTTAAATTAATTCTTTCCCTGCAAAACTACACACCCAGATTCCTGAGCAGGCAGGGGTGAAGGCGTGGGGCCTGAGCGAAGGAAAGGGAGGGAGGATCCCACTGAAATCCTCCTGGTATATCCTGCTGAGTGCTGTGGGAACAAGGTTCAGGGCCAGCAGGGTGGTGCAGGATGGGATGGAGTCACGGCTGTGTTGGTGCCACAGAGCTGCTGGCAGCCCCAAGAAGTCCCCTCCCTGGCTGCCCATCTCCTGCACATTCCCTTTCAACAGCTCCTGAAGCCTGGGACCTTTTTGCTGCAGGGCTCCCACAGCACTCTGGAACTCACCTGCTGCTAAAAGGAAGACAGGGAGGCTGGAGCATGGTCAAAACAGTTCAGGAATGACCCATCTCAGTCATTTCTGCCCAGGCATGAGACTGAACGCAAAAACTTAATTTTTCCAAATAATTCATGCATTATAGTTGAGCTATCCTTTGAGTATCATGGGGATGCAGTGTCTCATATCATCTGAGTTTGTGGTATCAGTCACTTCATTTTTTCCACACATTTTCTTGGATACTGTTTCAATTTTCTAGCAAGACTTTTCTAAGCATGTAGTCTTCTTGACAAGTTATTTGTCTGTTTTCTGATAGAGACTTCTGCCTCTTTTTTGTATTTGTGGAATCAGCAAACAATTGGAAATACTCATGAGACTTAGTTTCCTTGACAAGCATTTATTCTCTTCAGATGAGTGGCTCACTGTCCTATGTCCAAAAGAAGTCTCATTCCTCTGACAAAAAGCAAGCCTTCACATAAATCTGAAATTTATACTGAATCTTCAGTATCTGTCTTTTTTTTGTAGTCACGTGCAGGAATCATTCAAGGAAAAGTTTTGGGGGTTCTTCCACCAAGGCATTACAATCCCTATGACATTGCTTTTGGAAGCAGCAATGTTAAAGGAAGAGAATTCAGTCCAAACCCATTTATTTTCTCAAAAGAGGTGATTTATGATGGCAAAATATCTTTTATTAGACTTCAAGGAAAAACAAAACAAATTTGAAAGTGATTAATTTTTTGTATCAGTGACTGCATATTTGGAGAAAATTTTCATGTATAATCTGGGTCAGTTTTGTTTTTCCTTCTCCAAAACTGCTGTGTTCACACACAGCTAAAACCTCTGTAAATTATTCCATATTGCCTCAATGTTATGAGCATTCTTGTTTCTTCAGCCTTCTGCAAAACTAGTGTAACTCCTTTGACCTCAAAGAAAATACCATTGATTTATATTAATGTATACTGGAAACAATTTTATAAGTAATGTGTAAGTTTTGTAATTCCAGGGTGCATTCAGAATTATTTTTTTTTCACAAAAAAAAAATCCCTTTGTAAGTGTCACTTTAAGAAACAGTGGAATTTGATGGGGTATATAAAATTGATTTCCCATGGTATGTAGATTCCTAGAAATTAATATATTATAGTACTACTGACACCAGTATATTGTACTACATTTTCTTCCCCCCCCCATCCATACATTGAAATAGGTGTTTTTTTTGTTGTTGTTTTGGTTTTTTTGGTTTTTTTTTTTTTTTTAATTTGAGTTTTCCTAGCAAGTATATAACCCTACCACAGCAATAATGAAATTTAGGACAGATTGTGAAATTTCACATATCTATAAAAAAGTGGAACAAACCTACTGAGATGATGGAATTGTTTCACATCAACAGAAATTTAAATGTTGATTTTCTATGGATTTACAGCAGTGAAGCAGAGCTTGCCCCGATTTTAACAAACAGGGAATTTAGATTAGTCCGGTGTGTGATATATTTTGTAGAATCTCACTAGATCAATCAATTTGGTGGCTGCTCTAGTTATGCACACAACACCTATCCAAAAATTCATCCCGACCTACCATGATTTTAAATTCCCTTTGGGGCTGAGACTACCATTGATTAAGAGTTGTTAATAAAATATTTGCATAAACTTCTGCTAGTTGTACACTCAGAGTCTCATTCTGTGATTGCTGCAGATGAAAAGGTATGGCACAAAGCTGAAGTGAATAAACCCAAATATTTCTGTGGGTTTATTATTATATTAATTCCAATGTAGCGGACACTAATTACATCCAAAAAACATCAGTCATGTCCAACACTGGGCAGAATGGATAATTCACCTGTTTGAAGTGTGACAGACAGAGCTTGGATCCAGGAAAACTTAAATCCTTTTTCTATATATTTTGAGCATTTAGAAAGGGCTGCATGACAAATTTGCTTTTTTGATTTTTAACACTACATATTTCAGAACATTACACAGATTTCCAGTTAAATTGAAGGCATCTACTCAGTTTTTATTTCTGTATATCACTCTATCAATTTCAGCTGACTCAGACTTCATTCATGTTGGAAAAAGTTTTGCCCCAAGCAAAAATGTTTCACAGAATTCAAATAACTTTCAGAATATCTCCTAGAACTGAAGGTTAATCAGTTAAATCCTATCAGCTTAAAATAAAATTGGAGCGAATGGAAAAAAGGCTTTTTTTTCTTGAACTTTTTTTTTCATTCAGTAGACCACTATCAGAAGTCTGAGTTGCTTCATAAAGATTTCTACTGAATATTTGCACTGAGTATTGTCCTTATATGGTTTAGTATGTGGCCAAAGAAGACATGTACATGATTTTGATAGACCTGACTCAGTACAGTATAAATCTGGGCACAATTTAATTAAACTTGATGGAATGGCACTTGTGCAGAGTTAGCAAAATGGTAATTTCTAGAAGTTCTATTGTACAAAGTTAATTTTAGATACTCTTACTATTTTCTTTGGTTTTCTCCTCAGAAACAGTGTATTAAAATCAAATTATCTTGATTCTAGAGCATGAATTTTTGCAATGATATTATTTTAAGTTATCTTTGATCTGCAACTCAGTGACTAATCTGGTTCTTCTGGATTTCTTCTCTGTTTTTATTTCCCAGGTTACTGTTTAGCAATAGAGTCATAAGTACCAGACGCCTTAACAGCAGATCTTGAATGAGTTATGCCAGCAAATCCCAGCTAAAATGAGTGTTTTAATATCAGTGCATCTCCATACTGCAGTCAGGAATCTTAGCGTTGCACATTTCACTGAACTTCCTATTCTTGTTATGTGAAAATATAAACTGTCAAAAATCTGGAATTTTAATTTCCTTTTAAAATATAAGCAAAATATTTGCAACTAAAAAACAGTTGATTTCTTGCCTGAATGGTGTGAACTATGTAACCTAATTAAACTTTTAGGCTTTTGTATTTTAACCTTAAGTGCCTACCTAATTAAATATTTTTGGAAAAGCCTGTAATGAAAGTAGAATCCATCTAGTTCAAGTTTCACTTTGTTATTAATGGTGTAACTTATCAGACCCTTATTTTTGCACACACAGAGTAGTTCACCAATCTCTTATTATTTACATTATGACACTTAAGTATATTCAATTTCGGAATTTTTTTTTGTAAGAATTCTTTTGTTGTAGAGCAAAAATCTTCAGTGACCAATGCATTATATCAGATTTTTTTTTCTTTCATGGCTACATGATCATAATTACAGAAGTCTAAAGCTGACAAAGCAAGATAAAAAAAAAAAAAGTTTTTAATTTTGTTCAACACTTGGAAATTGAGGATAGATCCTCAGTTATAGTCCTGTATTGGGCTCTACTGGCCAAAAGGCTGATCAAGTGTGAAGTATTCTAGGCTAGCAATTTATTGACTCTTCTTTCTATTGTCTAAAGCTACACTTTGAAATCTATCAAAATCTGTTTGAAAACAGCAGTCATGTACAACTTGTGTTAAAAATCCTATTTGTATCCAGCTGATTGTTGCATTAACATATTTTTCCTTCTGCCTTACTTCTCACTCAGTCAGGTGAATACTGTACCAGGAGAATGCTGGCTCTTTATTGACTGACTTTCTAAAATCACAGTTATCTACAATGACATTTTCTCTACTCTGGTTTGCCATCTCTGCACATTGTGTTCTTCCAATATTGCAGATATTGATCTGCTCCTACTAAATATTTAGAGAATCATGAAGGCTTTCAAGGCAGTGCTTTAGGCAGTGGTTCAGAAACAGCAAAGTAAGGGGTTTGTTTTCCTCTGTTTCGTTTTGGTTTGTTTTTTTTTTTTTTTTACAAGTGAAACTGATTTTGTTGTGATTTAAAAGCACAAAAATTGAGGGAGTTACCTTATTCTCTTTCTCAGTGACCTACGAGTTGTGTGAAACCATGGTGATGAATTGCAGAGATATCTACTGAGAAAACTCAACAAACAAAGGCATATTTTTAGAGATCTCCTTGCCGGCTAAAAATTATCTGCACTCCAAGAGGGATACCAAAAGCTCTGGAAAATTCATGTTATGCTCCTGTAATGTGTTTTCCCTGACCTTTCTACTTTAGATGTGTCTGACTGCTTGCATTGAATATGTAATGCTTTACCTTGATACCTCACCTATTATCATTACAGTATTACAGAGCACTCCATGAAGCTGTAAATTAAATACCCATGGTGCACTAAATGTGTAAGTAAAGGTATCAGCAGTTATGCATTCAGCTGTAGCCTATGCTCACCTAGGCACTTTAGAATTCCTTTTATTAAGAGGAATGCTGGCAGGGATTCCCAAGTCCTGTCCTAACCTTTGAGAGGAGTGTTTTATATTGCCACCCAAACAGATCAGATTTTAGAGACAGACAGAGGCTATCTTAGCCCAAAAATACTCTTAAATGTAAAGTATGGCTCTCTGGCTCCGTGTGTGACTGAGATATACATCCAGCTGTCAATCAGACTGGATGGAAACATGAAAATTCATTCCTACTTTTTACACAGGCAGGTGAGAGAAAAAAACTTGTACTTCCATTGTTTCAATCTACACTAAAGTTGCAAGTGCATCCTCCCCTGACGATCTATTTTAACAACAGTGTTTAAACATTTTGAAGAGACCAGGTCTAGAAATTAGAGCTCAGACAGAGACTTTACTTGTATAACTTGTACCCTTAGAGTAAAAAATAAGCAAAACCAACAAAACCTAAATTGCTTTCTCAGATGAATTGCTCTCTGGAAATCTTTTTTTTTATTCTCCCCACAGAGAAGAGAGTGAAACCAGAACAACTAGTTCCTAACTCAATGCTTTAATGTAACTGGGATAAATCAGTACTTGAGATAATGATTGACTGGATTGCTGCTTTAACCTGACCTACTTGCATTACCTTCTAATCTAGACAATAAACACTTCATTTATTAGTTTATCCTCAGGAACAGCAGTGGGCATCCCCTTTTGATGTATGACTCAATTTAGAGCAGCTCCTGGACTCTCTACAGGTTCCTGACGAATATTTTGTTTATAGCCACTGTGACCCAGTCTCATCCTCTCCTGCTCCTCATGTCACTCATGTGGTGCTGTGGAAGTTGATACACTCAGGAGAGATCGGTGGTGGAAGATCCCTGAGACTTTTTAGGTCATTCTTATCATCCCTTTCGTTGTGACTCCTATCACCCTATCAGATACACTTGAGAACCTCTCAGATCCCTCCTTCCTTATCCCCTGGACCTCCTCTGGCAGTCAACAGGATCCAGTTTCATCCTAGTCCAGCCTGGACCCAGGTCTCTACAACAGGATGGTGAGCACACATTGCAGGCAGGGAGCCAGCCGTATGCAATGTACAATTTACATTTATGCACTGTGACCACACAAATGGGACACACAGGGCACTCACAGGAAGGGTGGCAGCACCAGCTGTCTCCTCTCTGATGCATCAGCATGAGTTTCTACTGGAAGACATAAATATGTACGTGCACTTAGGTGGGAGGTGGATCTCTCTAGCAGAGGGCTCAGACACTCCAGTCTGCCCTGTCTCTGTCCCCGGGTCTCTGGTCTGGCCCATTCCTGGCACTGAGACACACAAATGCCTGCAACCCCAGCCCCACTGCAAATGCTGGTAAAAACATCGCTCCCACCCGCTCAAACCCCCCAGGACTCCCCTAGTCCCAATATCTGGCTGCCTGTGCTCCTGTCTCTGCAGATACAGACACGTCACAACTCAGATTTATTGCCTCAGCTCCCTGACCACTACATCTGCTTGCCATCTTCCCTGGTTTATCTTTGTTACTCATCACACACTTGCTCCCACACCCACCCTGACTCCAGTTACTGCAGCAAGGACAGGTAAAGCAAACAAACAAACAAAAAAAAAAAAAAAAAAAAAAAAAAAGCCTTGCATGAAGATCTTTACATATGCAAAATATAATATTATATACTTATGTCAAAATTGTCAAGAAAAATATTATAAAAAGGACAGCAACCTATGTGATGCTATTTCTTCATACCTTTCAGAACTGAGCTTTTCATTCTAGTGCCATACATAGTTTCATAAATATACCTGAAAGTCTTCAAATGTCAGATAATGTCACATATCAGCCACCAAAAATTAACTAGGAGACTGTATTTCAGGTAACACAGTCACCTCTTTGTGTAAACCTCTTTGATTTTATCCCTGTGTTATGACTACTGGCAGTTTTCCATTTACCTTTACATAAAAAAGGAAGCATTCCTTAAGTGGTTTTGTGAATGTGTGTGACAGTTGAACAATGTGGGTTTTATGTATATTTCATTTAAAAGCAATACTGCTCTCAAATAATGATGAAGTTGTCATCTTCCTACTTGCTTTAGATTCCACCAGCTTTATTAAAAAAAAATACTACATCAAAATTCTTCCTACCTCTTCTCTACCTATGTCTCACTAGTAAAAAGTTTTCTCGAGACTGAGTTCATAGCTGGACCTCCAAATGATGCTGCAGCAGCAGAAATTATTGGGAGTCTTTGTTCCATTCCTCTTTGTCTGGAGGGACAAGATATGATAATTCATGCTGTGTCTGATGTGGTACTTATTTTCCAGTGCACATATAAGCAACCAAGGGAATAGAAAGTTTTTCTAAAAAATCAAATTAAAAATACCTCTTTTCTTACAAAATAGGATATTCAGTCTTGTCTGATTGATCACAGTCATATGTATGTTAGCCATATTCCCTCCCCATACGTACAGCAAGGGTGGTTTAACTCACAGTTATACGAATTTTAGCTAACATATGGTTAAGGGTTGAATTTGCTAAACATGGCCTAGTTAGGAGATTGATTTTTCAATCTAGCATTTACCACAGTAATTATTAACGGCAGATAAAGTAATTGGAAAACATCTCATGAGACAGTTTATGAAGACTCAAAGATCTGTTCTGCCCTATTTATTCTTACCCTTACAAGATTCTGCATTCTTTAAGTTATGTCTTCTATACACATTGAAGTGTTCTATGTTTATGAGATATACAGCTGCATCCTACATATAGAGGCTCATGTGAAAGTTAAAACAACCTACAAAATTAGATAATTTTATGGTAAATACAAGATCAGCTTATGAATATCTGTTTTTATCTTTTGCCCGGCAATGCTCCTTGGTTGATATTCCTTTCACAAGGAAATTATTCAATTCCCCAGTAACTTCCGAGTGGGAGTATTCTTTGCAGCATAAGATGGCATTTAATAAAAATTTAAGAAATGGTCACACCTTAAAGCAAGGGGTTTGAACACCCCCACAGCTGTGCTGTAGAGGAGTATCTCTGCTGAGTGTATGAGTGGGAGGAGATCACTTGCTCTGGGTCCCATCTTTCCACCTTTCCCTGCCACAAAAAAGAGCTACGGCTGCAGTTTGACCTCTGGTTTGGGCTGTCCAAGGCCTGTCACCTGAAGGAGTAGACCACACTTGTCATCGTGTCACAGACTCAGTTTTCAAAGCCAAGACTTTAACAAGGTCCTAAAAGAAATTGGAAATTTATATGGGCATCCAGGCAATCATTTTGCTTCAAGATTTGAGATGGAAATTAATCCATATTTCCCACAGGAGTCGTATACAGGCTGGTGAAGCACTTGAGCTGCTCTCAGCATCATACACGGAATAGAGGGTTCAGTGAACCCTGGCTTTGATGCACTACAGCAATTCCATATTCCTAGCTCTTCCCTAAGGACCCCAGGAGGCTCACTGTGACCCCTACAGTGAGCCAGACTCACCAGATGATTTTATCCTGCTCTGAAAGCATCCTATATCATTAAGGAGAATACTACAGAGTAATAAGTAAGCATTTTTGCATGTTCATGTTGTAAAAACATGACAGAATGTGCTGAGGGATCTGCTGTAAGGGAAAGTAACTCCACTTAGGCTAGTTAGGTTGTTCCACAGCCACAGAACTGACTGGGAGAAGAAGAAACAGAAAATTTACTCTTTTACTCCAATAATTTGCTATTTCCAGGCCTGAAAATTACCTAAAAAAAAAATTGTTACTACATGATCGAACACTTTCTTCCATCAAAATTATAGTTAGTCCTACATCTAGAGCTGCAACTTGAAAGTTGACAGCACTTCAGCCTTATAAAGGAAGAATTTAGAACAGGTGAGGCATTGCGGTTTTTAGAATGTTATTACAGAAATGTGAATAATGCCATTCAGGTTTAGCCATCTGCTTTATGAATATCTGTTACTGCTGCCGCAATGTGAAAGTGGTACACAGGGTTATTTCTGCAGTGGATTTAACAGAATGCTTGTGCATTTTGCGGAGAAAAGTATGTTCCATTTTCAGTTTGTTTTTAGTAAACGCGGGTGGAGTATGTGTTTTTTAAATATTGTAAAGATGACTATAATGTGATGCACTAAATTTGGGGAGTTTACATCCTGTTTTCCTGAGATTTAGCAGAAATTTTTGTGCAAGGTGAAAGCCAAAAGTCAGTGGTTTTGTGGCACAGAATAATTTTACTGAAATGGGCTTATTTACAAAATATAAACTGATAGAAGAGGAGCAGCTAGATCTCACATGCTAACTACAGAGAGCATGTTTCCAGAGCATCAGCTGTGATATGAGCACTAAATTAGCATCTGAGACTCAGGGCAAGTGTTGTCTGACAAGAAAGGAAACATGAGAGGGCAAGTTAACTTCAAAAAGCTGCAGAATCTGTGAGCTGGAGTCAGCACTTACAGGGGCGCTGTTATACCAGATTTATTAACAAGTTTTTGAAAATGACAGAAATACCACCTTTTAATGCTGTGAATAACAAGTAAATCTGTCTTTACAGGGACAAAACATTTTCATTATGGCACAGAGAATGAAACCTTCCTAGAAACTGACAGGAAACAAGGAAAACTAAATAACTGCTTAGAGACATGCAGGAGGAAAATAAATTTTAACAAGGTCAGGACAGAATTCATATCTCGCTGTAAACACCACCACAACAAAAACTGCAGATGCACTGCTAGCTCCCAGGGGTACGGCAATCACAGCTGCCCTAAACACATATTTACAGAACTAAAACTTCTGGAAGCATTTAGTGAGTGACAATGAGGCTCCATTTATATCAAAGGGATTCAAAACTTATATCAAACGGAACGGAGTTATGTACTGCAACCATGGCAGAGGAAACAGCCCGCTGTGAGAACAGGAGATAGAAATCAGACACACCAAGCAATTTGCTTTGCTCAGCTGGAGTAGAAACACTGCAGGGGGGAGAGAGTGAGATTCTTTCGAGGTGGCTGCTGATGTGCTGAGCCACAGCCTGAGCAGAGAGAGCTCCCTGCAAGGAGGATGTGCAGAGGAGGTAATCAGGAGAGGGGGCTCATCGCTTGCACCATCAGGGCCCCAATTACCCTCAGAAATATCAGATGTACCTTGTGCAGGGAGCTCCCCCTGAGAGCTGTGATGGCAGAAGGACAGGTCTTTGCTCTGCTGTGGCCTCCCTGGGTGTGTGAGAAGCAGCCACTCGCTCCACAGGCACAGGCTTGTCTGCTGCCACCGGGGAATCTGTCAAAGAGAGCTGATCAGGACATGGCGAGTGTGTCCTGGAGCTTCAGTGTTACAGGAAAAAATATAAACTCCAACTACAGGCCCAGAGTGGGTGATCTTCACTGCATGGACTAGCTGACCAAAACACCATATTGTGTGTGCATGAGGGAGCTCAATTAGTTTTTATTAGATAAAAATACAACAATCTGATTTTTTCTTGCTACAGAGTGTTTGGCTGATAAACTTTAATATCCTTTAGTGCAGGGTTTTGGATGTATCATGTCTTTTGTTTGCAATTTTTTTATTTCTATGACAAATGAAAATGCCACTAATCTCTAACTCAACATGGTACTGAGGAATGAGGAGGTCAGTCAAGATGAAAATTAGGTATTGCACTAATAAATAATTATTTACCAGATAGGAAAACTATTTCTTAGCAGTCTGAAAGAGTTAGACAAGGAGAGGAAACCATGGTGATAAGCATTTGAATTTCCCTTCACTCAGATGAGGAAAGACTCCAACCAAGAATGCCTCAGAAATTTCCCCAGACTCATTTTGTACATTCCTCTTGTGTATGAAACACTGGATTAAAATTAAGGATTAGGAACCCATTATTTAATTAGGAATTAGATAGCTGCAGATCCATTACTTAGATTCACAAATCCTATCCCTTAGCAGTATTTCCTTTTTGTAGTTCCAGGGCAGGGAGGCAAGATTTTTTGAGGCTTAGGGCAAACATTGTGTGTGTGAGGTTTCTGAACCACAGGAGATTGAACACGACAGCAAAGCGGTCACACTGGAGGGAAACAACTCCACCCACATGAACTGGGAGAATCTCGGGCCAATTCAGGCAGCAGCACAAACCCCATGTGTGAATAGGGACTGAACTGACAGAAATCAAGCCTCACACCATTTATGGAAAAGCTTATCAGCAGCCATCCAAATGCAACACTTTTTTTTTGTGAATCATGGCAATTCATTTCCTTATTTTTTTCTTTTTCCCACTTTTCTCTGCAAAAAAAGAAAATTCTTTTTATTCTGGCATGAAAATAATATTCTTTTTGCATGGTCACGGATACTACTCACCCGATTTCTGCCTCCTGGAAAATTCAGTCAGTTTAAAGTTTAGCTCATTTCTCAATTCATTTGCATGATACAAATTGGTCATGATTACCTTGCTCAGTAATTAGTCACAGATTTACTAGAAACATGCCCATAATTGTCATGCTGTATACAGAAATATAATGTGTGAAAATGGAAGAACAAATAGAATATTTAAACAAAATCTTAAATTAATCAAATCTAGAGTAGATAGACATGAGAGATTAAACCTAGGATGGAATTCACCAGGGCAAATACACAGCTTGTGCTACTTGGATGGATTCAAGCTTCAGTCATTCTTCAATACTAACACTAATATGAATAAATACTAGTACTAATACTTTAGTTCATTCTAACACAGATATTTAGAAGAAGTCAATGTGAACAATATTTTAAAAGTGCATTTCTACAAACTATGTACGTAGCATTTTCTTATGTTATTATTATCATTAGTAGTAGTATTAGCTAACAGTAAGTCTGTTGCCCAGTTTCTTGAAAGAAAGGAAGTAGTAGACCTGAAAAAAATTGTTTGAACTGGGAGGTAAGTACAGCCTCTGACTGACTTTGGTCAGGGACACCATTTGAATGCAAACATTTTAGTGATGATTGAATAAGGAAAATGATGACTTATCATGTAGAAGAGAGAACTTAATGAGGAATTGAGGTTTATAAATGAAAAGGCTAGAAGATTCAAAAGGAAAGAAGGCAAGTTGGAAAATTATAGGAAAAAAGTTTAATATTTACTGAAAGGGAGCAAAAAGTATAGGGGCCATGGTAAACCTTAAATCATACTCCTAAGTTTTATCTGAAGATGTTAATTTAGTTAATTTTGCCAAAATTTGTTGTCCTGTCTCTCAACTGTGTTCATGCAAAGGGCTGTTTGTAGTGGCACTGCTATCATCTCGAGGTCCTGAATCTTAAATTGTGCCAAATGGTCAGGGTCCATGATGCTTTGTTAGCACAAAAACTCTATCATTGGCTTTGAGCAATCCAGTGGAATTACACCCATGTATATACATTATTGTGCAGGATCAATGCATGCTGTTCAGACAGTAAATATACTGGTGTGAAACTGAGCAGTCTTTTTAAAGTTTATTTGTATCCTAAAAGTAGAATTATAAAATTTGGGAACACCTCATAACCACACTCCAGAGTCAGTCTACCATCATCAATAAAAATGATGCATCATAGAGGTTTTTATCTATCTATCTATCTATCTATCTATCTATCTATCTATCTATCTATCTATCTATCTATCTATCTATCTATCTATCTATCTAATCTATCTATCTATCTATCTATCTATCTATCTATCTATCTACGTCTATCCATCCATCCATCCATCCATCATCCATCCATCCATCCATCCATCCATCCATCCATCCATCCATCCATCCATCCATCCATCTATCCATATTTATATCCGTATCTATATATATATATTTATCTGCATGAAGCACTTAAAGATACAGAGTATTTGTCTGATGGTTCATATTTTATCATTTCATTGTATGTATTTTGTTCAGTTCCAGTTAAATGTCCAGAAATGCAAATAAATGCAACCATCTGCATGCAAAATAACGACCCAGATTAATGATAAAATCTGTGGGTTTTGATCTTCAGATCTTTTTTTTCCACAAAAAATCCTATTTGAGGAGGAAAGAGCAGCAGAGATGATGCACTACAGACTGACTGTGGCACTCAAATTCCCCATCCCTGTGCACCACTCAGGAGTCAGGAGTGAAGCTGAACTAGAAGAAGGGAGGGAGGGAAGAAGATGTTTTGTTCTCGTTCTCACCATCCTAATCTCTTACAGATGGCTGGCAATACTTTACATTATTTCCCCAAGCTGAGTTCATTTGCCCGTGGCAGTAAAACGTAAGTAATCTCCTGTCCTTATCTCAAGCCAAGAGCTTTTCACTGCACGTTGTCCCTCTGTCCAGTTGAGGGGAGGGAGTGATAGACCATCTTAGTAATCACCTGGTGTCCAGCCAAACTCAACCCACTACAGTTTAAAGTATTATTCAGCACAGTAACACTAAAAAGTTTATTTTTGTCTCGGGTGTTCCAGAATAATGGACTATCACTTTAGAGTGGTTATCTGAATTTGTGTCAGAAATGGGTTTTGGACCTCAGAACAGTAGAGAGTCTTTTTTTTTTTTTTTCTTTTCCTTTTAATGAGAGAAATTCAAACACAGGAAATTAGATTATTCTTAAATAAAAAATGAAAGAAATCACAGCCCAGTTTTCTCCACTCCATAAGCAAATAGCATTATCTACAGTTTCTTGCAAAGCAAAACATTTTGGCTGTTTTTTAATTAGCATTCCAGTGAGTGTTATTTTTATTTCTCTTAAAAGATGATGAAATGCAAAGGCCTAGTCCTATGTTTCTAAAATACTTCCAAGTTATGGGCTTGGTCTCTCTTGTTGATTTTGCTTGAATATACTGTATTAAGGCTTTTCACTTTCTAGCTTTCCCCTTCTGGTGAAATACAAACCCCCTCCAGCTGAATCAGCACAGCTCTCTCTGTGGCACCTTCTGCACAGGAACCTGTCACTTACTCATTTTACAGAGCATTATCTGGTGTGTGGTAAACTCACGGGGAAAAAAAAGCAAGTCTGGTAGAAAAAGGTACTCAGAAATCTTTTAAACAAGGTTTGCCAACAGGGAAACTGTGCCATGAAATTCCACCCTGGGCTCTCCTGCTCACCCTCAGTTTCCACCTACCATCAGAGTGATTGGCTCCTGGCTTTATTGGTGAGTTAGGTTGTGTGTCAGAGCAAAGAAACAGAAATCTTTGTTAAGTGACCCCAAAAGACATACATTTCAAAGCCGCTGTCAAATTTCTGTCAAGTGCAGCTACATATTTGCTTACAGTCACCTATATCTAAATGCAATTTACTTTATGAATCCCTCTACATGGAGAAGTAGATATCTAAAGGGCAGTGTACTAAAACAACGGTGCTAGGAAAGAAAAACATATACATTGTTGCATGCCCATGCTTGTTTTAAAATTAGTTCATTTTTTTCTGCTTCATTACACATACTTTGCTTATCAGATAATTATTCAGCTGTCTGAATGCAGTCATTCTTGTTATTAACACTGTTTAAATTGGAATTAACCTTGTTACAGCCTATAGTGTTTTATAAAGAATGATCTTCATGTCTGTAGACTAATTGCACTGAGAAAGTTCACTGCAAAGACATAATTAATAGTCCATAATGTTTGGGAAGGTGACATTTCCTACTTTCTTTGAACTCTCAGTTTGGTATTTGAAAGCCAGGATAAGGCATTGCATCCAGGATATTTAATCTGGAGTGGTGTCTAGTCGACAGTTAACTTAAACTGCTTCCTTTCCCCTAACAGCAATAAACCAGAAAGGACTAATTACCCCTTTTTATAGGTGCAATTTGAACCTAAAACTCTAGAGATAGCACGAGTAGTAAAGCACCGTTATAGCCGATTTCACCATCTGCACCTTAAAACTGGGGCTGTGGAACCAGCGAAAGAACACGCACAGCATTTAGCTCTGAGATTGCCTAAACAAGTTTGGGGTTTGTTGTATGGAAGATTTTCAGAAAACAGTGGTAATTCAGGAGTGTGTTCTGAATCCTTGTAAAATCACTTTCTTTAAATGAATGCATAATCCATTTAATCCATCATTAGTACTTAATTGCAGCTCACTCATCTAAAGATTATGCATTGATATTTTTGTGAGTTTAATGAACCCTCTGTATTAATACACCTTTTTCTTATGCCTGTGTGAAGAAAGAAGCCTTATTTTGTTGGAAGAATGGCAACCATCACTTTTCTAAATCCAGTAGAACTTCTATCAATATTTTTGTTTTCCTCTGATGTTTTATTTTTTTTCTCCACGAACAGGCACGACCTATTGCCATCAGTATAGCTCCTTGAGCTTAATACTTTTTATTACTTCTGTTTTACTGCTAAGTTACAAAGTTCTTCATGTTTCTTCATGTTTTCAGTTTACACAAATGAGAAACTATTAAATTTGAGGTTGATTTCTTACACATGTATTTTGGTAGGCCGGAGTTTTCAGAAAAATAGAAAGTTTTCTGAATGACAGCTGAAGGGCTGTCCACTTTCACCATGTTAACTCTCTTTCTAACACTTTGTTGTAGACTTTGGATGCTTGAACTCTGCATTCACTATTTTCAAAATGTTTAATTCTCACTCATAGATTTTGCTGTGCTTTTGACTTTTAATGTCACCGAGCCACCTCACAAAAAAATTCCTGGATTGGTGCACTCTTCCACAGCACATGGTACAGTTGTGGCCCTATGATTGTATAAATATACACTTGAATTATCTTAGTGTCTAGAAGTACTTTCCTGATGAACTGCTTAAAAAAAAAAAAAAATTATTTTTGACAGCAATTTTCCCAGGTTGGTTGGTTTTTCAGTAATTGTCTCTTCTTCCATGCTTCTCTGAAATCAATAGACAATCCAGCATTGTATCAAAAGAGAAAAGTCACAGTTTGTCACCATTTTTCTTGGCATTTGAGGAAGAGAGTTGTTTTGCTTTTGAGTGTGGTTTGGGGGGGGGTTTATTTAGCAAAGGATTATTGAAATTTCAAGTAAAAAAAAAGTATAAGATATCAATATAATATTTCAGAGGATAAAAAAAAAGTCCACAACCACCAAGGAACTCAGCTTTGTTTTCTCTGAAAGTGTGTGTATGACACAGATTTGTTCTACTCATTGACGTAACATTAAGTCTGAGAAACATCTGACTGTGTGTTTTTCTTAGGTGTGTCTTGAAATGAAATGAAGTTTCAAAGAGGTTTTAGCTTCGCTTGATAATAGCCTGGAAATTGAAAGTTGGGCTCTTGATTTTTGAGAAACAAGCAAAAGGTTCAAATCAATTTGCCAAAGAGGCAAAGAATAATGTGAATTTATTGCTAGTGCAGCGTAAACATTGGGCAAGACAAAATACAACTTAATTTTGAGCCATTTCTGCAAAGCATTTGGGGAAAGAGAGGACTTTTTAGCACCCCATGAAGTCATATATTTGAATGTGTATCTGTTGCTGTCCATAAAGTTGGCTCACCCATGAATGTCCTCAACTCATATTGAAAAATGTTTATACGATAATGTATGAAGGTAGTCTTAGGTGATCTAAAAACAATACTCAACAAATTTCAATTTATACAAATCCCTCTAATATACATATGCAAGGATTTATTTTTCTCCTGTTTTTGAAAAGAGGTCTCACTGTGTTGCCTCAAATGATCTTCCAAATCTGAGTAGAATTTGACATCTTTTGCACTTGCTGAAGTCACTAGACCAGTCAGCTTAACCACACAGTGTTTTATCACTCCATGTAGTAACCAGCATGTGCAAATACACATGAAGCATCTCTGAAAAATAAAAGGAAAAAAATGCTTTTCATAAATTTGGAAAGTGCTTGAGAAACTTATTTCAAATACTATGTTGTTGGAATAACACATTTAGATTTCTTTCTTTCACTCACTACGATTGCTTAGTCAAACATAAAAGACACAAAAGTAGAAAATAAGCTATTTCGTTTACAAAAAAAAAAATTGATCCATCAATCCATTGTTTGTGACTTTACAGTGTTTATTAAGTTCTGACAATATCTGATTGTGTCTGACTGCCATCTCTAAATTTGTTAGACAACAAGTTTTCTAAAAATGAGATTTGTTAACATTAAAAGAAGATGGTAACAGGAAATCATCACAAAGTTGTAAGAATTAATTGAGACTGGACTGTGGAGAACTCTCCTTAGTTAAAAACCATTTTTTTGCATTCATTTGAAAAAAATCAAAATGGAAAATCTGGAATCAATCACATTTTTTGTCTGAAGAGTGTATGAAAAATCGTCAGAAATCTTTATTTCTGGTGGATTGTTAAAAAACACCACAGAGCTTCCCAAACCAGAAGATAAAAGCTTTGTAAAGCCAGAAAGAAAACAAACAACCGAGGAAAATACAATTCCTTAAATCAGTACTTTTCATCAGATTTTGGCAGAGCTGGGAGCAATAAATGACAGACAGCAGAAATTGTGGCACTGGACCTAACATATTGAAGATGATAAATTTTTCCAGGCCTGGCAATGTCCTTTCCTCTTTTCTGTTGCATCCCCAGACCTTCCAGTCTATTCCCAATATCTGCCCTGGGACAAAGCTGTTTGTGTCGATTCACATTGCCTCAGAGCACTCTGCTTGCCAGTACTGTCAGCTGGTGCTGCCCACCATGAGCTGTGATTGTAATATGAGGATATGTCAGGAGACAGCAAAAGAAAATTGAGAAGTCGGACAGAGAAAGGGCAGATTGATCAGAAACTTTGCTCTGAACTGTGTTTTTCTCCTCTCACACACACAGTTTGGGTACAGAAAGATTCTCTTACGCATAAGTTTCATGACAGCACAAAAGGAGGTTTAGAAGCCTGCTTGGTACAATACTCCACTTTTCTGAATATTTATCTTGAGGGTTTGGATCTGCAAGAGCTAGTGTGAATTGAAATTGCAGCCACCTCAGCTGGAAGTTGGATTTGTTGTGTGTGAGAACATAAGATTCCCCTCTAGTCAGACACACAGAAGCTGTGGCATAGCCCCAAGTTATATAAGCTTCTCTGTGGTGCCTCTCATTTGGCCAGCCACCACTGAGCTGCCTCAGCAGGAAGGTTTCTCCTCTGCAAATACATCTCCAGTGGGACAGGGGGATGCGCTGATCCTGTATAAAAGCTATTTTTGAGAACAGGCTGGTTTGGCCTGATAGAGGCCAAGGAGGTACCTGGTGTATCTGAGATGTCTGTTGTGGCAGAGGGGGGGGCCTGGGCCTTCTGTCCTAGGAAAACTCTCACAATTTCTCCACTGACACAGGAACAGACTGAATTATCTAGAGATGAAGACATCAGCTGACAGAGCAGAAAATAAAAATGTACTTTGAACTCTTTGGTACCTAATGAAAGAGGGGATTATCTCACTCTTCTGTGTGCTGGTGGGGCCTCAGCTTGAGTCTTGTGTGCTGTTCTGGGCACCACCACTTAAGAAAATTGTAAAGATGTTAGAGAGTGTTCAAAGGA
Source organism: Malurus cyaneus samueli (assembly GCA_009741485.1). Taxonomy (NCBI): domain Eukaryota; kingdom Metazoa; phylum Chordata; class Aves; order Passeriformes; family Maluridae; genus Malurus; species Malurus cyaneus. The sequence continues at coordinate 103,845,564 of CM019214.1, read as the reverse complement.
GGGCCATGAGGATGGTGAAGAGCCTTGAGTGGAAGCTCTGTGAGGGGTGGCTGAGGGCACTTGGTCTGTTCAGCCTGGAGGAGACTGAGGGGAGAGCTCAGTGCAGTTACAGCTTCCTCATGAGGGGGAGAGGAGGGACAAACACTGATCTCTTTACTCCCTTGACCCGTGACAGGACCCGAGGAAATGGACTGAAGTTGAGTGAGGTTTAGGGTGGATATCAGGAAAATGTTCTTTACCCAGAGGTGGTTGGGCCCTGGAGCAGCTCCCCAGGCAGTGGTCACAGCACCAAGGCTGACAGAGCTCAAGAGGCATTTGGACAATGCTCCCAGGCACAGGGAGGGATTCTTGCAAAGCATGGAGTTGGGCTTTGATGATCCTTGTCGGTCCCTTCCACCTCAGGACATTTTATGTTTTTATGATTCTAATAAGGTAGGAGCTCAAATCAAGCTTTTCCCACAGCTGAGGCAGGGTCCCTGATTTTTAACAAGAAAGTCACTGTTGTAGGATTTCTTGTGCTACAGGGCACGGTGGGCTCCCCACGCTGATGGCAGCACCTCAAGAAAAGTCTGTAACAGAAAGAATATGCCTGAGGTGAAGGATGAGGGGAGCAGTGTGAGAGACAGGAGTTTGAAAGGGATCCCCTGCAACCCCGGGGAAGGCCATGGTGGGCAGAAGAAAGGAAAGAGAAAGAATAGGACTGGCCACAGCCCCATTCCTGTAGTGAGGGGACTGGGTATAACCCATGGTGACAACAAAGTGAACAGAGACTGCTTGGGGTGAGGCTCACCCAGGGGGGTTTTATCTTATTCCCCTCCCTGTCCTTTTGAGGTGGAAGAACAGAGGCTGAGGGGGCTTCTGGCAGCAGCCAAGTTTAATCCATCATGAGATAAAACACCACTCTCACTTTATTTGGGATCAATCCAGTGTTTCACAGGGGTGAGTATAACCTTTCTAGAGCCACATGCAGAGTCTGTAACTGTTGTTGTTATTAATTTCTGTAATGGAAATCTGTTATACCTTTTCATCTGGAAATTTGCATTCTGTTGTATCAGGTCATAAGGAAAATAGTGCATCTGTTTGGTTTTTGGTTTGTTTTGTTTTTTTTTTTTTTAATTGAAAAGATAAATCAGAACAAAGTTAATCTCTTCCCAAAACCCAACCTGAACAGATTCATAAACATAAACACAGGCATTTAAACTGAAATAAAAAGCTCATAGATCACACCAAAATATTGCAGAAATATAAGCAAAGAAAGGACAGATGGAATAAGTTCCTGTGTTTTTCTTCAAGAAACATCACATGTAGGTAATAAGTTATTGGGAAAACCAAGTGCCATCACGAAAGAAAATATTTTATTCTCTAATCTTATTATTACTTATTTGTATTGAATTAAGGAATATAATTCTGTGCACAGTACTTTTTGTTATGATTGCATGGTAGTTTTCAACACACTCAAAAAACTTCCATATTGTGCAAGAAAACCTTTGATAATACATGTTGTGGGGCACTTGCTAGAAATTCCTCTAAGATCTGAATAAAATAATAATAATTTAATATAATATTTTAATAATAATAATATTAATTCCATCATAATGTCTGCATTATCAACAAGCACATATGGTATAATGAAATGGTACCCATAGTGTTTCTTATTTTTTATGTGGTGGAGAAAGCATTCCTGCAGATTTAAAAGTGTGAGAATTTTCATATCCAGAAACAGGACATGTGGGTTTTGGGAGGGAGGTTTTTTTGGTCAGTTACTGTCATTTTTAGATAAAGTAATTAACAGACTTAACTTTAAGCATCCCGAAATAAAATTAAATCCCATATCTATCAAATGGGTACAAGAGGTTTTTATCTATTTCATTTCACAATCTGTCTCTTTGTTTATACAGCATCATAATTGGGGCCCAATCTTTAAAGATAATGCTTCCATTACACACTCTTGTCAAGATATGTGTATTTTCATATCCATACCCAGATGCCCAAAGGTTTTACTCAGATTCAGTTTTCTCTGCCTTGACACAGCATTATATGGAATGGCATTTTGAATTTTTTATGTCACAGAGTGTAGTATTTTGTACTCTTGAACAGTTATGTTTTGAAGAATCATGTTTTTATGATGAAAATGTAATCCCATTATTTATGTTTTCCTTTTTAATTCTACTGCCTTCACATAATTGCTAGGATTATGTACATGGGAAGCAATTTTGACTCCTACAAGTTCAATAAATTGAGATTTTAGTACGTTAAAAATACAGATAAAGGCAGAACTAAGCAGTCTAAAATTCCTCGACTATAGTAAGGCTTTAAAGTTTCTGAAAGAATCAAATAAAAATGTTGCTAAGAATAAAATAAATAAATCTGCTTTTGTAGTACTGCCATACTGAGAGAGTTAAGGTGACACATACATTTTTGAATGGAAAACTGAGGGCTCTGTTTCAGAATTAGTGTCTGTTGGGTTTCTTTAAGGCTGTCACAGCTGATCATAGCCCCAGTCACATCTTCCTACTCTGGTGTCTGTAAGGCAGAGTGTAAAAGTGTGCAGATGGAACAATTGCTCTTGGTTTTCTTACAGAAACTTAAAATGTTTGCAGACTACAACACTCCTTTTGTGCAAAGAAGACTGTGTGCACACAAGTCGAGCTGCACTTTGAATGCATAATTTCCCCACTTTCTTTTCTTTTTGAATCTGTTTTACATCTTCTTTTCTTTTCAAATCTTCACATATTTTGAAGAGATGTGAAAAGGAGTGTCAGAAGACAAAAGAGATTATCTTCCCTCTAGTTGTTATTTACTAGGTCCCTTCATGATCTCAATACCTTGTTTATTTGTATATTAACAGTGATATTGTAAACCCAGGACTGAAAATCCCCCCTGAATGGCATCACTCCTCACTGTAGTGGGAATAATTCCCCATAATCAAGTAGCAGAGTGCTCCTTCTGGAGATTTCCCAGAATATGCACTGCATTTATTATCCTAGGATCCTCTAATACGTGTCAACTCCTTAGTCAAATAATCCACAGCTAAACAAACCAAAGAGAAGCACCAGGAAAAATCCAGAGCAGTACCCAATGTACCAGCTGCCTATTGAGTCAGGAAATCTATTGGGTAGTGACAATAATCCCAGGAAACAGGCTATAAAGAAATACACAGGGAGAAGTAAACCCCAAAAGTCTTTTCCAAACTAACGTGAAGATATATCCCATCCTGATGTCTAATGACCAGCTAAGATAGGAAAGGGGCAGGTCAAAAGACTTCCTATTTCCATGCTGTGTAATTGATATTGGAGAGAGGAAAGCTCCGTCTTCCCACTGGTTTTGAGAGAAGAGAACCTTCTATTAGCATAGTTGAGTGGGTGTGGGTTATGGTTTGGGGATTTTTTTTTTTTTTTTTTAATTTTTATACACTAATCTTAGCTGTAGTGGAATTAGCTGTTAGGTAGGGGCTCTGGATTTCTTCAGTCCAGTCCCATACAGCTCATGAGAGCCTGATCTCTGATCTCAAGCGCTGCTACTGGCTGTAAACCAGGCTGTTTGTGCAAGACCTGTCAGTACCACAGGTGTGAGAGTAAAGCTAGAGAAGTGAAATGAAGGGCAAAAGAAACCCCCCCTCTTTCTTGGTCTGCTTACATATATTTGCCATTCAGGGTAATGCTGGAGCCCAATCCTGCCCAGAGATTTAACTGTGCCCTCAATTATTTTCCTTGATGAACTTCCCCAGCTCACGGTGAAAGGCAGACAGGAAATCTTGTCTATAGCTTCAATACTGCTTAGATTCCAAAACAGAGGCAAGCCATTCCCAGGGCTCTGCTGAATCTTCAGTGAGGGCATTCCCAGTCTAAAGAGGACATTAATTAGCCTGGGCTTTGTGTTCATTTGGAATATATGCTTTGGTACTGCAGACCACAGCATAAATATCATCAGTCGAGGCATCTCAGTGCTCACCATCTGTCTGTCAGGGCTGTACAGGTTGTCATTGTTCCCATTCAGGCACAAGCCTGAAGTTCACAGTCAGGTAAATATATGCTTAATTCATGCTGGGGAAAGTCACTGTAATGAGGATTCTCAAAGGCACTGTGATAGCTCTGGGTATGGTAGGAACTTCTGGATGTACAGTCCCTTTGCAGTGTAATTAGCATAATTAGAACTGGAACTTACTGTAGTGCTACTCACATTTGGATTGATTGTATAATTGGATGATAATAGTAATCCTTAGCACTTTAACAGTACTTTACATGGTCAGAAAGCTGTGCAAACATTAACTAAATAATCTTCACAGTGCCCCTGTGAGGTAGTAATTAGAGATGGAAAAGGCCCATTACTAGATCATAAAATCCCATTTTCTTGCCAGGGCAACATACATTCACCCAGCAGAAGACACAGAAGATATTTAACTTCTGCTATCGATCTCTGCTCCCCTTGTGATATTATATCAATCTGGGACTTCCTTGAGTCTGTAAAGGGACTTTACAAAGTTTTAACATAAGGTGGGAACTGCAGTGCTCCTTTTTGATGAAGGTAAATCAGGTTTTTACAGTCCTCCTTGCCTACTTTTCAATGTCAGCAGAGAGCAGTGTACTTGATTCTCCTCAAAAGGAATAGAGAAAAGGATGAAACTGTTTAAAGATGGGTTCACAATATCTTGCTTAGAATAAGAACAGACAGGAAAGACTTCTGCCTCTCCAAAATAAACATCCTTAATACTAGCTATCAGCCAGCAGTTCAACACTGATGGTATAAAAGTGAGACATTTCATCAGTAACTACATAAAATCTCTTTCCATTACCAGTTGCCTTGATAGAAGCACCACTCAATGTTTATATCCTGCATTTCATCAGGTTTCCAAGGTTGCAAAGCACTTTGAATGTAAAACACCTGCTCAAAATACAACAATCAATGCAACAATAACCTTCACCACCATCAATCTTTGTCTTTCTAATGTTATTTTTACCAACAGTTTCCCTTTGACAGCTCCTACACTTTGAGTATAATCGTGACAAAACAATTATATCCTCTGAATAAGCCCTAAAACTGTACCCATGAAATAACTTCCAGAGTGTTCAAGGCCGTTTTACTTTATTTGCATGAATATCCATGCATGCATGACCGTGGAAAGTGCAAATCTCAGGACAAAGCTCTAGCTCTGATGCTTGTGGCATTAGCAATCAGTCTGTTCAGGGAGGTGAGCCAGGGAAAATAGAAGCAGGGCTATTAATCTGGGACAGACCAGTTCCCTGGCCACAGTTTCGTTCCCTTCACACCTGAGGAGGAGATAGAGTTCATACAGGCTTTGGCAATTTTTCTTTTTAAAATGTTAATTTCTTAATAACTTACTTTCTTTCTAATATTAAGAGGTTTGGATGATTTAAATTCATGTGAATCCATGATTTAAATTCATATGTGTGCGGGAATTTCTAGAATTGTTTTTTTTCATTTTTACTCCTATAGAAAATGTGGGTTCAAGTCTAAATAAGATATGTAGTACACAGTAGACAAATTTCTCATTGAGTTTGCTACTTTAAGAGTTTTTCACCTATATTAGCAACCTTGAAACTTCAGGCAGCCAGCTGTAGAAGCTGGATTACTAAGGCTCTTGGTTCATAATTTTCCAGGAGGACCAGACTGGAAAGTGAGAAAGGTAGAAGCTGGAAAATTGCAGGCACTTATCTGACATATTGTTGTGCTGGTAAACATAAAAGCCTTAAGTATTCCTTAGTTTCTCTGGCTAATAATTTTCAAGTAATATTCATTATAGAACCAGCAGAAATCATTACCTTTGAGTGCAATAGAACTCTTGTAAACAAAAGGTTTGGGTTTTATTCGATTACAAGAGTTTTGCTCTGGTTTTGTTATCAATCTGAAGTGTTGCTTCCAATCTACTTTTCTGTAACAATGGAAGCACCTGAACTATTGAGCATCACAGGGGAAAAGCCCTACTTGAGTCACATTTACTGCAATATTAACTTCTATGTTAGCATGAGGTTCTTTTTCCCAAACACATTTGAGACCAAGAGTTTATTTCTATCCATCAAATTTTATTGAACTAATAATAACTGCAACTATTCATTTTCAATGTTAACAGCTGTCTTGGTGCCCTAATTATTGCTAAGTAGCTTTTAATAGAATCCACTCACATCCATGGCATAATGGTAGTTAGTTTTCTTTTTTTTTAGTATTAATTAATAATTTCAGAGAGCAGATATTATTAAAAAATAGGTGAGTTGGTTGTTGAATTGAGTCACTGCTTATGAATATTTCCATGCTTGTATAAACATTGTAAGGATACTGAAAAAAAAATCTGTTTACTTTAAAGTAGATCAATGGCAACAAAATATGGTTTTTATTTCTTTTAATAAATATGTCTTTGAGTCATCTGTAGATAAAAACAATCTGAGGTTGTGCTAGATCAAAAAGACCATTTAATACTATTTTTGCATTTTTGCCCTGATTTTAGGAAGCACATTTTCCAAGTACTAAACAAAATGTCTCAAAGTCCTGACTAAAGTTAAAGAACCACTGTGCAAAGTGCTAGTCAAATAAAATAAGTGGCATAGTTTGAAGAGCTTAAAATTTCAGTATTTTTAAATTTTAATGTTTGATCTACACTAGCAAAACAAAAGGATTATGAACAAATTATGAAACATTATAAATTAATTTGAAGATTTTTTTTATTATCCTTGCTTATTTTACAAAGCACACTTCCAAACTCCTTTTTTTTACACCTTAATAAGAATCTATAAAATAAAAAAAAAGCTGGAACTTGAGTCATGCGACCTTTGGATGAGATTCATGGAAACAGAAAGTTGGCAACTAAGAGAAGCAGCAAAATGAGGTGATCTCTTGATTTCCCAGGTACATCATGCCCATGAGTGTAAGTCAGGCCACCAGACTGCCTTGGCCAAGCACAACATTTTATGGTGGACCTTTGCCAGTTTAAATGTCTCCTTTCTTCAGTGTATCAGAGACACATGAGGATAGAAATCTCCTTCTTAAACTGTTCTAGTACAGATTAAAAGTAGAAAGAAGATGAGAAGGGCCATGACAGTATTTTTGTGTTGGAGTAGGAAATTGCATTTGTGTTGCTGCTAGTTTTGTGGTAGCTGACTTGATAATAAAAATAACATGCAGGACAAACTTGGCACTGCACTGTCAAGGGCAAAGTCTTTCTGTGGGAATGAATTTATACATCAGTGGTGCAAGAAATTAAAAACTTGAATAACTTTTTATGGATTAGAATAAAATAAACATTTGAATTGGACCTTGATACAGTAGCTGATGAGGGCTACTATGTTTTATAAAAGCACAAAATTATGATGCCATGGCTATACCTTCTTGTTCTGAACTGAAATTATCCTGTAAACTAGACTGGTATTATCCAATTTTATTTTTTTTTTAAATTATTATTTACATTTGTTCAGATATTTTCAGTATATATAGTAAGTTTATCACACCTGATGAATGAATTTAACTGAAGTTCAATTCTGTGACACCTGTTATCAAATTATATTTAATGTGAAATACATCTGTGTAATCTGCAATATGAGAAAGACTAAGGATCCTGGTTTCTGATTTCTGAAAAATTTAAATCCCGAAAAATTTTCCATTTATTTCCCCTTAAACTATTGCTGACTTTCATATTTCAGAGGCTCCCATTCCTGCATTTTTTTCTGAATTTTTGATTGAATGGGAATGGATTCAAATTTGAATGGTTCTGTGTATTTTAGGTATTTTAGGCAAATGTCACACGGCAATTTAAAGCATGTTTGCTTTCAAAGGATCCATGGAATCCTGCTCTAGTGGCAGATTTTCTAGGTGTAAGAAAAAGATGGAATCTCAGCATACCACATCTGATAGAATGTGTTTATTTTCACCTGTACTTGAGGACACTGGGAGGCAAAATTTCTGAATGCCGTTGTTGTGGCTGTAAGAGTGTTGATCTCAGAGGGTTGGTAGAGTAACTGAATATCCCATGAAGGATAAAGATGCTCCCAGGTTAACACCTTGACTGGGAAATCATGATATCTGTGCATGACACCACGAATCTGACAATCAAAATGGTTTCCCTCTCCCTGAACATGAATCTTTGTGTCATGCCAGTGTCTCAAACTTTCCTCCTCTGTACCAGAGCTCTGTATTGCAGTGCTGATGAAAATCAAGCAAAGTTTGAGTTCATTAATGAATAGGGGTCCATTTCTCTGAGAGCAGAAGCATCTTCAAAGAGAAACTGGTCTGGATAAAGCTTGAGAAAGTGCAGTTTATTCTTTGAAGATTCAATTCTCTCCTGTAGGGGTTAATTAATGAGGATCCAGCTCCAGTCTCGTTAAAATTTCTCTTTGGATTGTGATCAGGACCTGAGTAGTAAATGAGAGAAAACAAAGAATGATTGCAGACATAGTGATTTTCCAGCATCTTTCTTGCAGCTAAGAAAAAAGTTTTATTGGTTCATCTGGACAACTGCCCTGTCTGCTGTTTGATCTGTTCTGAATTACCCAAAAGATGCCTTTTCTTTCTTGCAAAGAACTACTCTGGAAGTGATATCCTCTAATGAGGTTTCTCTGCTAGCACAGAGTACAGGATTGAATCTGGTATGGTATAGCCTGTGATGTGGTTTAACAGATATTTTAAAAATTTTTAAAAAAAGTCATTAATAAAAAGGTAAGATAAATGCTTCATACCTTTAAATTTTATATCAGTTAAATTAGAATGACAAGGGCAATGTTTGTTTCTTGCTGTAGCCTCTGGTTTCTAAATCTTTAATCCTTTTCAGCTGAGTTCACACTGGAAAATGCTGGTTTTAATTGAAAGCTCCCTTTCCCTCAGTCTCCTGGGTTATGCCAAAAGCATGAGAGCTGATAATGGCCCTGCATGGCAAATACACAATATCTGCATCTATGGTTCTGTCACAGCGTGTAGGATGTGCTGCTGCAGATAAAACAGCTCAGTATAATGTTTTCTTCACTGTGCCTCAAAAGTTACACTTGAAATCACGTCTGATAAAGGATTATACTTTAGAAAAGTAAACAGTAAAAAAGGCATGTAGAATAGGAAGTGACCTGAACTGAAATTGCATTGCAAAGATGTCAGAATGTGTAGCGGCTCAGTGATAAGTTATTTCCTGACTTTTTTCTTCTTAATAGAACTTCTAAAAGCTTTTTACTGTCTGACCTCCAGCTGTCACTAGGAACCACCAATAGTATTTCATTTTATCATACTTTTTTTATTATAACAATAATTGTGCAAACATATGTAGATTAAATGAGGGATTGGACATACTAAACAGATTTTCTGAATTCCATTTTGGACATTGCTTAAGATAAATTCTCAGAAAGCTCCACAGGGGTTTGAGCCTTTCCTGTGGCTTGCCAAATATATTTTCTGCTCACTCCTGACAACTAAATGCTTCAGCAAAATTCACACTTGGTTCTGTGGGGGTGGAGGAAATATTTTACATGAGTTTATGCAAGGGTGATTGGAACTAGCAGCAAAGTCGCTGCTGATATCACACACACACAGATGTTTTAGGAAAAAAATACCTTGAAGCAAGCACATAATTTTAGCAATTGATGTGGTAGCAAACACTGAATGCAAGATAATATTTTAAAGTATGGTTTTCTATAACATTGCATTGACACATAATAAATCTGTGGTGGTGTGATTGTAAACAAAGATTATTGCCCACACAGTACACAAACATGCCTTTATGTATTTCCCAGCAGTCATCTGTAATTTGTTAGATAATTATCTTCTTTTTTTTTTTTTTTAACGCTCATGATCCCCCAACCATTCTCCTCCCTGAGTATCCTAAATTATAGGCAATAAATGAGCTCTGGGAATCAATCATAGCCTGTTCCCCAGGCCCCTGTTGGTGCTTTTGAGCAACTCTGACCCTAACCCGTGGATTTGAAAGGCTGCATCTTTGGCACAGAATCCTGATTTTTCCCTTTTCAAGCTGGAAAGCACTTGCAAAAAGTAGCCATCTGGCTTTGGCATAACAGATTGAGACATTCCCTGCTCAACTAAAAGATGGTTGCCAGGTCTGACTCAGCTGTGCCACGTAATAAAAGGTCTCAGGAGTGAGCAAAAACTATATTAGAAAATTTTGAGGCTGAGATTTGGCTTCTGTTGACTTAAATCCCTACCATAGGGTTGTTTGGTTATGCTCATGCTGTAAGAGATGCAAAATAAGCTCAAATAAATTAAAGACACCACCAGTGACCAAGCATCTAAGCCAAAAAAATATTACCATGTAATGAATGTTTCTCAATCTTCTCTTGGGTCTTTGGCTCTTTGTCATAGGCACATCATGGATGTAATGAGAAGGCTGATACGGGAAAATCGGTCCTTGACATTTTTTTGGACAGAATGATTTTGCTTTACACAAATGCTGCAATCAGCTGGCACAGTGTACTTTTGAATTCAACCCCCTTTTAAATCTTCAGTCTGAGGGATAGGAAGATGAGAGTGTTTCCAAGCATTAAGAAAAATGTACTTTTACTAATCTAGTTCAAATTAAACTGAAGAAAGGTTGCAGATGAAGCTTCCCCTGCCAATCTGTTCCTTATGTTCCATATGAGAATGCCCTGATAGTATAGGCACTGATATTGCACTTCCTTTGGCTCCTCTTTTTGCAGTGGAATGAGAAGACATCCTGTACTTTAAATATGTGATAAATGCCTGCAAATACTAAACTGATTGAGCCTCAAAGCTTTCCGTATTGTGTTTCAAGCTAAATTCAACCTTTCATGTCAACAAAGGGAATTAACCTAATACTGACTACCCTGGGTATTCTTATTTCGGTCTTGATAGACCTAATTTACCACTGACAGCACTAAAAGGATTCCCCTTTTAGCTTGTTCTCCTAGTCTCCTGATAATTCATTATTGAGCCCTGCCTTTGCCTAATGCCTGTAACACAAAGAATAAACTGGTTTGCATAAATCACTGCCACCTCCAAGGGACAAAATATTTTGGCACACTCCGTGTTTATATTTCCTTGATTTTCTGTTCAATGTATTTAGAGACCAATTTTACAGTTTTCCCACAGGCAGATCCTGTGTCTTGTTTGGTGCAGCAAACACTGAATTTATGTGGAAGGAAGACTATACCAATAAGCAGAGTGTTTAAATTTAGTCTGTCATGAAATCGAATTGCACCCATGGGACTCAACAGTGACTGGAGCAGCCTGCTCACTGATGAATGTAATAAACACTAATGATGGCAACATCTCTAAATGGGACATCTTGCATTTCCTTCTGGATATTATCAACTACTTAGAAAATGTCTGCATTCCCTATCTTAAATGTGTAGCTCGTTCTAATTTATAAAGTTAAATAAATTTTGGATAGCACAGGTCGATGCTGGTACCAATTACGACAGAGAATGCATATAAAGCCAAATTAAAACACTGAGGATTTCTTGAAAAATATAATTAATCAATAGAAAAAGAAATTTCAAAATGTCTCACCATCCTTGAGCAGACAAGTTAGCTCAAGTTGAATCTGCAGACATATTTTGTTGTGTCTTAAGTTCTTTCCATTAAGTACTTTCTAAATGAGATTAAATTTGGCTTTTTATTTTATTGATTTGCTTTTTTGATAAACTTTCACTAAGTGAAGTTGAAAGCAAAGTTGAGTTTCTCTCCTTTCTTCTCTAATTTTCCTTACTCTGCCTCACGCTTTTTTTTTTACCTCCCTTCCAAAAGGCAGTGTCTCCTTTCCTCCTTCTACAGCTTATCGGGTTTTTTTTGTTTGTTTGTTTGTTTGTTTTGGTTGGTTTTTTTAGCATTACAAGTAATTTTTCTGGCATATTTAGAGTAAGTTCTGCCTTTAAATTGTCCTTTATGCTTAACTTGTCCTCTTTCTGACAACTTTTTTCTTTTAGTTAAATATCTCTGACATGTGACCACACCTGTCTTTTGTGCACCTTAAGTAGTTGTTCACTTATTTAGGTAAAATATTTTCACAAAAATTATCCACTAATATCTCTTCTGCCATTTAAGTATGCTTAGATTTTAATTCAGTGCAAGGTGACATAAATTACAAACCTATTTATAATTTATAGGTGTCACAGGCTTCCAATTTTGTCTGTATCACCCAAAAAACTTTCTGGCAGAAAAATGCAGGTGGAAGGGCTTAGTGTGGTGATATGGGATTTCCAGCCATATGATAACTGCTGTGCAGTTCATCTCCACATCCTCTGAGGTTTTTGGCTGTGTCTGCAGTGTGCAGACACAGATACAGCACTGAACATGTGGAGCACACCTGGAACCAATGGATTTGTTATAAATGATCTCTAGAGTGTGCTTGCATTTCTCTGCCTGAAATTTAAGGAAAACTCAACAGCGTAAGTCAATTGAATAGATTCTTTGCTATCCTCTTGATGTAGGTTTTGTTAGTTCTGAGTTCATGTGCATCAACTCCTCTCTAGTCTATGATTCTATGAAATGTCTAGTGAGGATCATACGGTGTAGGGATACTGTGAGAATGGTTTGGGTTGGAAGGGTGTGTAAAGATCATCCAGTCCCAGTCCTGTGCCGTGGTTCTACTATCCCAGGTGGCTCAGAGTTCTATCCAACCTGGCCTAGAATATTTCCAGGGATAGAGCAGCCACAGCTTCTCTGGGCAACCTGTGCCAGGACCTCACCACACTCACAGGAGAGAATTTCTTCCTGACAGCTGATCTAGCCCTACTCTCTGTAAATTTGTGCTCATTCCTCCTTGTTCTATCACTACACTTTCTGACGAAAAGCGTCTCTTTGGCTTCCTTGTAGCCACTGGATGGGGCAGGGTGTTGCCTAGCCTAGTCTGGATCAGTGAAAAGTCTTATTCAGATATGTGCAATCATTTTATTTAAATGCTGTCTGCACTTCATAAAAACTCAAGAACTGAGGAAACAAGCTTGAAAGGGAAGAGCTTTGAGCAGTGCGTTATGAAATCTTGAGTATAAATGACTCCTGTAATCTAATATACTGAGGTTATGCAGCATTACAGTGACAGCACTGCTGTTGCAAATGAAAGCAGTAAAGCAGCCATAGGATCTCGTGGGGAAAAGAAATGGAAAAGGACCGAGCTTTCAGCAGGAAAACCCTTACTCAGGAGCCATGAGAGAAATGCCACAGGTAAATGAGTTGTAGGTCTTCCCAAGAAATAGGACTGCTTGTCCACTAGGGCTGGTAAATTCCTTCACTTTCAGCTTTGCAGTCTGATGCTGTCAGATTTGTCAAATGCTGCAGATTTGGGGTGCTCTGCAGCCTTTGTGTTGCTGGTATGAATGTTAGTTGTACTCTTGGGTATTTTATCTCAAGGCTGAAGGGGGCAAAAGTACATTAGTATCTAGTGCTCTGAAAGGTGAGTGGTTATTTTTATGAAAAATAAATAAAGGAAAATAATCTAAGTAAGTCCAAGGTCAATAAAAAAAATAATGAGTTATGCTGACCCTCAGCTTTTGTTCACACACATTTATTTTACACCATGCAGAGTATTACAGGGATTCTTAAAATGCAAAGGACACAAAGTTCTTACAGGTAAACAGATGCAAAGACATGGCTAAGGCTGGAATGGCTTTGGATGAAAAAGTTTCTACTGAGAAAGTTTGAAAACCTATTGTATTGTATTTTTTTTCTCTATTACGTATAAATCAGACTGTGCTCTAGCAAAACTTGAAAATAAAAAGAAAAAAAAAAATCTTTTCTCTCAAATGCAATAAAAGCTGTGCTGTCCCAGTGTCACAGTTTCCCATATGCCAAACAAAAGGTAATGTACTTTTTTTCAGACATTTCCCTTAATCAGCAAAATGTTTGGAATAAAAGCTCTGATTATTTGCCTTAAATCATAATCTCCTAAACTTGTCAGATCCCTGCTATTACTTTTGAATGTTTAAATATACATTAATAGAAAGAAGACATGTCTATCCACTGCAATCATGTAGCTATTAGAAGAGCAAATACCTTAAGAGCTCAAACAGAAGTGAACCCCAAGAGCGACGCTGTTTAAATTCAGAGGAAGGCAGTTTGCAATTTAGGTGAAAACAAGGTGGATTATGAATTGTTTGTCACTAACACCTTAGTGTTTATTTTGCTTAAGATTTGTAGTGGTAATTAAATGATGACTTCCAAATAGTGCTGAGTATCCATGGAAATAAATTGAGCCTGTCTTTATAGACACAGAGATGAAATGGAGGTATTTGTGGAGTGAGAATTTGTGATTATTTATTAATTTAGCTTGTAGTACTGTGTGAATATCTGTCTTAATTTAAAATATTTGTTTATATGCAAGTCCTGTGATTTCTTTTTTGTTTCCATGGAGGGAATCAATCAGACTTTCAGGTTTTTAAAAGAACCCAAAAAACCTCAATGGATCTTTTGCATTGCACAGTGTCCTCATGAGATACTTTGGGCAGATTTTAGTCCTGAGTAGTTTTAGACTGAAATTAGCAAGGTATTTTGAAATTATGGGCTGAGTTCTGCAAAATTATCTGTGCCTTTGAAGCCCACAAGTTCTCAGTACATTATTGTGCCATGATAACTCTCCTGTAATTGAAGAATAACAACTTTTTCCTCCATTGTTCAATTGTTTTCTACTCTCCAGTTCTCTTCCTCATGCTTTGACCATTGCAGTGATAGGCACAGTCTTTGGATAGTTGCATGCTGAGTACAGCATAAAATAGGAATTTTCCTTTGGCCGGATTCTCGACACTTAAGTTGATTTTTCATTAAAGTGTTGTTCTAGTCTTAGCTGGATAAAGCTAGATTTGCTCAGAAAATGGCAATTTTCCACTTTCTCCCAAAACCAAAACAAATAGAATTACAACAACAAAAGCCAAAAACCCTGGAAGAAGTGATAGCTTATGTTCAGACCTGAAATCTATGCCTACTTTGTGTCACTGTTAGTGCCTCCCATTGTGTATGGAGTACTTCTGAGAGAAAATCCATTCTCTTCGTCAAATTAGAAAAAGAAGACAAAATGAGTAGTTGGTTGATTTTTCTGGCTCCCATCTGAACGTAAAGCCTCCAAGGTTTGATTGAGATCATATAGATATGATTGTTGTCCTGCCCTCTTTCAATTTCTCATAATGGATATGCAACAAGGAGTATTTCCAGATTTCTGGACAATCTCCTGGTTTGATAATGGATTTCTTCCTATCTTGTCTTAAGACTACATTGGCAGCATCTTTCAAAGCATTTCCAGATGACTTTTCTCCTCATAGCACTGGTGAG
Source organism: Malurus cyaneus samueli (assembly GCA_009741485.1). Taxonomy (NCBI): domain Eukaryota; kingdom Metazoa; phylum Chordata; class Aves; order Passeriformes; family Maluridae; genus Malurus; species Malurus cyaneus. The sequence goes on along the minus strand of CM019214.1, from coordinate 103,830,345 downwards.
ATTTAAAGTAACAAAGAACAAGAGCAGAAAATACAGGACTTTTTTTTTTTTTTCCCCTGTGAAACTAGGTTCCCTTTTATCTCCTGTTCCTTCAACAAGCAGAAAAGCATTAAAGGATTTGAAATAAACTAAGTCCAAGAGGCAAATAAAGGAGAGTCTTACTAACTCCAGTTTGGTTGGAAAGCAGTGCCACATATTGCATATCTTATCTGTATGAATAATACAAACAAGAGAATGACCTATTTTTACGGCCTGACTCTTAAATCTTTTCCTACGGCCATAAATGACTTTGAACTGCTAACAGTAAATTGAGCAGTTGTTTTCTAGGTTTAAATGCTTCAGAGGAGACTCTGGACTCTATTTCTGTTTCACACTGTATTATAGAGCAGTGACTGTTCCTGGGTATGCAAGGTCATGGCTGAAATGCCACTGCTTTAGCTGTCCACACTCAGTTATTTTCATTTGCTGATGGGGCTCTGAGACTAGTCAAACAATTAAACTAAAAGTAAAAATATTTTTTGATGTCTCAGTGGCTTCCATCTGAGAGCGTTATCCGTCTTGGCCAAACAGTTGAACAGACATTGTGCTGCTTATATTCAGTCTGTGTAATGGATACTTCTGGGTGTTTCTACAAATTCAGGGGACCATAGCATGAACAGCAACTTCTCACTGTGGTTTTAAAGCAGTGCAATAGTGGAGCTCCTTGGTACAAATGAATGACCCTTCTGAGAAAGGATTTGGTAATTGACAAATGTTCACACAATTAAAAAAAAGGCCAAGTTTTGTGAGTGAGAGTGAAAGCTACCCAATTTCAAAATTATTTTTGCTGGTTAAATAAAGATGTCTAAATGTATTGCAATAAAATAAGTATTAGAATATGTTCATATTCAATCAGATGGAAATTAATTAATGACAATGAAATTAGTTAGAATGCTCCAGGTATGTGTTTTGCTTCTTTTGCTTGTATTTGTATATATAACTGCATGCCATTCATTGCCATGAGGGACCTCCAGGGCTCTAGTAATTTCAAGGGCAATCAGAGCAGGAGATTTCCCATGTTTTAAAGTGGGAGCTTTAATTTAGATTTCTCTTTCACCACCGACCAGTAATGCAGTTGTGGGTATATCTCCCTCAAGTCTGTGTGTGACAATGACCCACGAAATGACACCATGATGGCAACAGGGGCACACACAGAAAGGATCACTACAATGGTATGAACAGAAAAGATGAGATTGTTATGATATGCTCATGGATGAACTTAAAATTTCACATATTTCAGGCACAAATATGTCCTCGGATTGCAGTTCTCTTTACAAAAATCACAAATGCACAGCTAAGCAGTGTTGACTCCTGGTGAGAGTTAACAGTGTTACATTTTCAAAGCAAGTGATTTAAACCCATACTCAAATCAAGCAGAACAACAGTACAGTAAAGGATGAAATGTCTACTATTTCTCCATGTGGAAGACCATAGATCACAGGAAAATGGAAAACCATACTGTGGGTGAGGGAAGATTTGGTGTTATAGTTCAAAATATCACTGATACTCATGCTGACTCCTGAAATTTGGACTGTGCTACTTAGGAAAACACAAATGATCATTAACCAAGCAGGGAAACAACCTTGAAGATATACTTCTGATTTCATTTTTGTGCAACAAAGAAGAATTTTCTGGAATGGTCTAGATTCACTCTGTTTTTCACAAGAGGATTGTGAACAACTGTAAAATCACTGAATAGAGCAGTGAGAAAAGCTTCCTTTCAGTCTGCCTACTTCATTTTGGGGTGCCTAGCCCATGTTTTCCATAGGCTGGCTGTCATCAGGACATTTTGATCTCGTTTTCTGCCTTTTTCCAAGATACCTTATGCTCTGCTAATAGCTATTTTTTTCCCCCCCCCCAAAGATGATAACTGCTCACAGCTGCTGTCCCCATCCTTTGTGGATGCTTGGCAGCCCCTCTTCCATCATGCTGAGAACAAACACCTGGTCACATAACGGAGAGGCTGCTGGGCCCTCTGGAAGGATGACAGTGAAGCACCAGCTGTTATCACAAACAGAGTTCATCCATTCCCCTCCTCATCGTTTCCTGAAAGGTTTGAAGGGAAAAAAGGTGACAGGAGGAGGCAGAAGAAATCGTTGCCCAGAACATCAGTACTTCAGATCCTAAAGAGTTTGTACTCTATGGGATTAGAAAGACTGGGTGCAACTGCTCTCTTTTGTTGTTGTTCTTAAGTAGTTCTTGTTCCTACAATGCTGGAGAATATTTGCTGCAGTTTAAACTTTCCTAAAATAAATCACATTTTTATCCCATCCCAATCACTCATTTGTAAGCAAGCCTGTCCTGTCAGGACTGATACGCAGGAAAAGGGATAGGGATGCTGCACTAAGCCATAGTTAATGGCAGCTCAAGCCTCATCTTGAAACTTCAGGGAAATTTAATTACACTTTTTGGGTTCACTGAACTGATTTTCTCTGCTTGCTAATATCAACCAATTGACTTTATTTTATTAAACACAGAAAAAGAAAAGAACACCCCAAAGCAGACAGATAATGTAACCATCTTACACACTGTAGCTGTAATTATTTCACAGCTCACTTCTCTAATGAGACTGTGAGGCAGCTGCCACATCAGCTGGTTGCTTTCTTTCTAAAATGGAGTATTCACCTTGCTCATAGTTTGATCTCCAGGTACTGCCAGGCACCAAGCCCTTATCTAAGCAGCAGCTGATCCTATGTTTGAGCTGTTTCCCCTCTGTCACCTGTTCCTTATTTCCTGCACTTCTCTCATGTTTGACCATTCCCTTCTCCAGCAGTTGTTCCTTGCTGCCCCTTCCCTAATTGTTGCTTGCTCAGTGACCTGCTAGTTTTATTAATAATTTCTGTTAATTCATATCTTTTAATACAAACCCTGCAGCGGGTTGGCATAGCCAAGCAACATCAATAATCCAAATTCCACTGCTTTCCTGGAAATCATGAAATAAAATATCCCCCTTTTTTTTCTCCTCACAGCACATAATTTGCATCCACAGCACTACAGAATTGCTGCTTAAGGTGAGCATTTACCTCAGAATTGAAGTTGTGAGCTGGCCTGTATTTTTCTGCATCCTTATAGCTCCAGATTTTTCTCTGGTTACCTGTGGACCTCCTTTTCAGTAGCTACCAAGCACAATAAAAAAGGACATGTTAAAAAAGCTCACATTTCATCAGTTGCTTACATTTATCTTCCTTTCTCTCTATCCCAAATCCACAGAGCTGTCTATGGTCTCTGAAAATCTCCTGTGATTTTCTTTTAGGATCTAACCACCAGGCTTAATTGGGAATGTAGAATTTTTGCTCTGCAAAAATACTTATAATGTATGGAACAGGATGAACCCCATCCCCTAATCCAAAATTAATTTTAAGTGTGGAATTCTGTCTTTCTCTTAAAAGTATTTGTACTATTCAAATATCAAAAGATGTCTGACACAAAAGAAGGTTTCCATCCAGTACTAGTTAGAAAAACAGCATCAGAAAAAAAGTACAAAGCCACCATATCCAGGCCACACTGGCTCAGTCGCTAATTTCAATTTAATCAATAGAGGGGAAACTATTGTACACGAAGAATATAAGTAGAGATAGAAAAGTGAACAAGGAAAGAAATATGCTTCAAATGGATGAAACAATGAAGGAGGAAAAAATCTTGATTTTAGGAACATTTAGCATGGTAATTTATGGCTGAATCTAACTTGTGTAGCAAGCTGTGGACAGCCAGCAATGTTTGTTAGGCATTTTAAGAGAATGGGAGTTACACAGTATTTCATCACCATTTTCCTGTAAAAGCTTGGTGTCCTAAGGTAGCATCAGGAAAAATTGCCCCAGCCATGTGGGTATCACCAAGTGCTGGTTTGCCATCCCACTGACAGCAGACCTTGGTCTGATTAGAAGGGGTGACATTCTCTCAGGAGACGCATTCATTTTTGAAAGTCATTAGACTTCTCCAAATTTGTGTCTCCTGGGCTGTTCTGGGAAAGTTGTCTTTCTGGAAAAAGAGGAAGAATTTACTTCTCGTAAAGTTCCATCAGGGTTTCAGTATCTACATTTACTGCTGTGATGTATCATAGACTTCTTTGGTGCTCCTTCTCAAACACTCTCAAGCCTTTAATGGATTAAGATATTTACAGTTAATCACACAGAAATAAATCCTCTTTCTCTCTCCAAACTCAGATCCTGCTGCTGGTTATCACACACCAGGCTGTTTTCAAATGCCACCTTCCCTGTGCTGTTAGCTGCATGCACTGTTTTATCCGTTTTTTTTTCTCAGTAAGAGATACTGTCCAGTTTCTGGGGATCTATTTTCTTTGTAAGGGTTCTGGGACTGCACATGTGATAAAGAACACATCTGTTAAACCACCTTTGAAGGGAGAGTTGGGCTTTCCTGAGCAAAGATTGGAAAATATGACCTCCATATTCACAGTAATGATCAGTGATGTTCTCTACTTCAAACGGTCCTCTTTTCCTGAGAAATCTCCTTATCATGCACATGCATGATACAAATGCATTGACTGGATATTTACCCTTTTCTTGGTGTGAGTTGTCTGTAATAGCCATGGACTATGGACAAGAATCCTGATAGTGGCAGCTGCTTCTGTCTTTCTTGAAAAAGCACAAAAGCTCTGGACTGCTCCAACTTCAGCCCTGGCGGAGGGAGCACCTCTGGGCATGAGCTCAGTTTGGAGAAAGACCTTTTAGATTAAAAAAATACATTGTGTGGACTGCTGTGTGCTGTTTTCGTGCCATGGAAAAAATACTGACAAGAGAATTTCATTACCCCTGAGGGTGCTGATGTTTAACAATGGACGGACTTGATCCAGGAAAAGGTTCACAATACTTTCTACAATCTTTCTAGCTGCTTTATTATGCTGAAACAGCTGGGTCTTGCTCAAAATCTGGTATATTGCAAGCAGTGTATTGAAATGCACTTGAATTCAGTATTTATAGAGAAGATACTGTTGAAGAGAATATTCACAAATGGAAGCAGCTGCCATTTTCCCAGGGGTGCCTTGTAGCTTCTACAAAGGGACAACCAAATTCTGTTCTGCCCCAGAACAAATTATTTTTTTGTTGGCCCTTTCATCAGTGAGCGCCATGCTCGGAATGAGAGAATACCATTCAAGAAGGTATTTGGTATCATTGGTCCAAAAGACAAGCTTTGAATTTTGTGGTCTGAAAAGAGTGAGGATAGGCTGAGGTACTGAAGTGAAAAGAGGTTTGGTGAACATTTCTTGCAAGGAAATAATTTTCCTAGTACACACATATATGTAAATGCTTTAGTAAAAACCTGTTGAATGCTTCAGTAAAAACCTGTTTGAAGCAGGAAGCAATAAGGAAGGAAGCACGCTGAAAATTTCTCAGAGGTATTGAGAGAAACTGTCTCATATGATGTCATTAATGGCTTGTGAAATGGTTTAGTGTTTAAGTAAAGCTATTCTGGCTGAGCTGTATGTATTTAAATTGGTTGCTAAGTTAGCTGTGAAGAAAAAATATCTCCTTAAAGATGTTTTCTATTCTTCACAAAAAACTTGCCTTTTGAGATCCTTTTCTTCAGCACACTTGACTTAATTGAATTTCTAAGAGTAATAAATATGTTTTATTGAAGATGTGAAACTTAATACCCATTTGAAACTAAGTGTGATTTCAAGTATGAGCATGCAGTATGGCACAAGTATTTTAACTTAACTGTATCTCCTTATTTAGAGGAAATACTGTTATACCTACAATGAATCTGGCCATTCTTATAAACTGATACTTATCTAAAGCAAATAATCACTGCTATGCACATTTGGCTGGTACTAACCATGAATCTGAACATGGATTTTTTAGAGTAACCCCTAGGATGCACACCACTTTGAGCCTGACATCTTCTAGAAAGAGCTTTGATTTGTGCAGCAAGGAAGTTCAACATACTCATGGTGTTCTCACCAAAATGTAACCCTTGGGCAATTGCTGCCAGCATGACCTTGAATTCTTAATTCTTAATTTGTTTTATACTATTCCTTGCAGAGATGACACTTAACTAATTGATTTCTCTGCATCCCTTTTCCACAAGACATTGATGGTGAACAATTCCAAAGGATGAACAATTTTATTTGGCTACTTATTATCTTGATTTACAGGTTGCTTATGTAGCTCACAGATTGTCTCTGTTTAGGGCACTGAATTTTGTCACTTAGGTGCAGCAAACAGCTATAAGTGTGTGGCTGTTTGCTGTCCTGCAAATGATCCCATTTGTTAGGGATCATTTACAGGACAATAGTGAGGTTGAGCTGTGGTGATGCAACCCCTCCATGCCACAAGCTTTCCTTAGGAAAACCTGTTAACAGAACACAACTGCCTGCTTTGCCTTCCCTGAATGGATGGAGCAATAGCAGTAATATCCAGCAGATATTTAGTATGGTGTTAGTGTCAAAAAAAAAGGGAAAAGAAGAGGAATTGTGGGTAAATGAAAAAAAAAAAAAAAAAGCTTTTTAAATAGGTTTCTTTTAAATTTTTCTTTTCTGTTTCGGGAGGAGTTTACAGGCACAGGGGGCTCGACAAATACATTTGCATGAAACACATGTTGAGTTATGCTTGGTGGCCAGCGTTTCCTTCACTCCTTGCTCTGAGAATCCTGATCAATCTAGGCAGCAATGAAGTCACTGTTGCTCACCTTCTGGTCAAAATCAAACAGTTCTGTTCAAGAGTTTTCTCTCTGTAACCTTTATAATTACTCTTTCACAAGTTCATTCCTTATTTTCATTTGTGGAAATTAATGTCTCTTTCTTCTTTTAACTTTGCTTGGCCTTAAGTGCTAGTTTTTCAGCAACAAGAAACTAGGGAACCTGGCCAGACCCAGGGAAGAGGGAATTTTATTCTAGTTTGGACAAAAGAGCAAATGTAGGGCTGCTCTCCTGTATGTTTTTCTTGTATTCCTTGTGTCTCCCTTCTCTATCATAAAAGATGCATCACTGCACATTAACCCCAGAGATTTTTTTTCATCATTATCCTTCCCACACAAGAGACTGGGAGAATTGTCCCAGGATTTCCAGGGAGAGAAAGCCAAATGCATGGTCAAACTATCACCCTCTAAAAGGACAATGCTTTTTTTCTACTGGAGCTGGCTCCAGGAGTCTTGCTTTAATCATATACAACATAAACCATTCTGTGTTTTTAATAATATCTTGCTGCTGCTTACCTAGCAGATTTAGTTTCTCATTCATTTGATGAAATACTGTATTTGTTGAACTTACTTGTGACTGTTTGACTGGGTGCTGAGGCTATAAAAACCGCTTACCTGCACTTAATAAATAGCATTTGCAATCATTTTACAAGCATCTTGGCTATTTAAATCTTGCCTTCTGAATATTGTGAGTATGGAACAAACAAATCTGAATTTCCTTTTAAAATTTCATCAAAGGTGTAGTTCTCAAAAGCCACTAGATTTTCACAGTCCAGGAGTGCCATCCACAGGATGAAATTCGTATTTTTATGCCACAATGTCTTTGATACTTTAGCTGCAAAAATATAGTTAAAAAAAAAATAAAAATAAAAAAGAAAAATCAGCAATTTACTTTTGATACCACATAAATATTTACACTGCAACCAAATAGGAAAACTTTTTCATCTTTCTGCTGAAATTGGCTGAGGAAAATATATTATTTAGACCTTTAGATGATTAATAATTGACTTATAATAGTTTATAAAAAATGAATGATACAAATATGACTTAGCTATGGATTGGGCTATTTTTTAAGACTGTTCTGTAATATTGACATAGAACATATTTCTACTGTATTCATTGAAATCACTAGGGAAAATATCCCTTTGCCCAAAGAGAGCTCATTGGATAATAAAATCATGGAGCTGTGCAGGTCCATCCAGGTTTTCTAGTTAGGATGATAGCATATAAAGCTAATTTCCCAAACTAAAGTGGTATTCGCAGAAAGAACTTCTTAAATAGAAAACATTTCTTCATGTATTGAATCTAGCACTGTCTTGAGAGACTATAATGAGAATGGAAAACTTGTGGGGATTTTGTAATATGTAGGTGGAAAAAATTCCCATCTCAAGCAAAGGGGAATCTCCAGCTAGAAAGGAGTATGCTTATTAAAAGGTAACTGTGCAGAAACTATAAATTGTAAATCCTCTGTCACACCTTTCAAGTGAGTTATTACTTCCTTGGATACTTTTATACTGTGAGTCCGCATACAGAAATTACTTAAAACTACAATATTTCAATATGAGAAACCATTGAAATGCAGCTTTATGATATCTTTGGCCAGTGTTAGTAACCACAGTGACAAAATCAGGCTTTGTTGGGGAGTCATAAATTATTTTTAGTGGTTCTGTACCATCAGAGGTATTTGTGTCATAGTTCTGGAATTGCTGGCCTGAAATTTTTGTGAGCCTTCTGACGTTAGTTGCAATGAAACATAAGATGGACAGCTGCTCAAGGTCTCTTTATTGACAGGAAAAGTTTTTCTTGCCTTTTCCTTTCCCTACTCTTTATCCCTGGTACTGTTTTCTATGCCTGTTATGATTTGCCAACTCACACCAAAACACTTTCTTTCCTCCCCTCTGTGCCATTTGTCTGTTTTACTGCCTTTCCTGTCCCTGCTAAACACAAGGCAGTGCTGCTCTGAAGTATGCATGAAATAAATGATAAATGACCTCAAGTTAAAACTCTCTGAATCTGTTAATGTACTTTATCTTGGTAGAATTGCCAACTCAATAAGTGTAATTCTCTCCCTACTGTCCCAATTTTTGCCATATTTGTGTGGTTGGGTCAAGTATATTGCATTTTCTTTCCAGTTCACAAAACACATTCCAAAAATTCCAAAGCTAAGACGATTATGATCCAGATATCATTTTGTTTTAAGAGGAGATTGGGTTTGATTTGATATTTTTCAGAAAGCTATGCCAAGGAAGCTAAAGACCAATAAGCAGTTCAGATGCCCAGTATAGCCTGCAAAATTAACCTTCCATGATTAACTAACCTTCTGTGCTCTCAGCTGAAAGCAACACTGAATGGGATGGGGTTACTTAAGTGCAACTCCACGTACAGACAGAAATACAATTATTAGGACTGATACAGGAATTTACAGTCCAGACAGTTGGATTCCCAGCTGAAAATGCAGGAATGGTGTTTTCGTATTGGTTTATTAGGCAAGAATGGAGAAGGAATCCCTATTGTACTCATAATCTTATTGCGCAGAGCAGTATTTCAGAATATCCTCCCTGAAAAGTCTGACCCAGAAATTTATGTTATTTTTATTTCTCAGCCTGCTGGCTACCATTGCACAGGTCAGTGCTTAAATAATGCATCACTTAAGGGTTTTTCTCCCTTCCTCATTTCTCAGGGAGACTAAATTCTGGTATCATGAGAGTTCTTTGTTTATGGTATTAATCTCTATAAAGTTCACTGCTGAAAATGGAGTATAATCCTGAAGTGTGGAGAAAAAGATATCTCAACAGTTTCAAGTATTTTTTCTAGGCTTCAGATAGTTTTCAGCTTTATATTTTTCCTTGTAAGAATCTCTATGATTGCTCACTCATCTTATGACTCCTTATGTCTGATTGTTTCTATCTACACATCTGCAGACTTATTCTTCCAAATCTGCAAGAAACTCAGTTTGTTTAGAAGTAGTAAGGTGTCTGTCTTACTGTCTCTATATATTAAGCAAACCAAAATGTCTCATTTTCTCTATCTTTTCCTATGTTTGTCATTACTGACAGTATCATACTTGGCCTGAAGTTTTTTTTTTATGGTTGTGGAGCTCTTTCTGTATTTCCACAGTGTTCCTACAGTGGGATTTTGGCCAATCATTAAAGATGCAAAAACTCCAGTAATTTAAGTTGCTGATAAAGCAACCATTCCCAAAAATAGGTACCTCCTCCAGGACCATAGAGGGAGGCTAGAAAGAAAAAAAAAAACATGACTTGTATAAGGGCTAAAAGAATAGCATAGTTCCTACTGCATCACCAGTATGCCTTCAAATGGTCTGTTATCATTTTAACACACATAAACACTGAGATTTCTGCCAGTTTTGAGTTTATAAGCAAGCCACATCTATTTTCTGATCAAATATTGATATGGTGAAAGGCCCTGCTCCTTTCTGAAATCCCTTTAGTAACCTGTACACTGGGGAAGAGCTCCAGCATCATTTTTAAATTTGTCCACTTTAGAAATTCTTGCTTAAGACATCTATAAATAATACACATCTCAGGCCTGGCCTAACAATATCAAATTCAGTCTGAACTGCTAGTTTTGACTGGAAACAGATTGCAAATGGTGGAGGAGGTATGATTTGCTCAGACCTCCTTTTCAGGACAGCTCATAGCATTATGGAACAGAAGGGCTGATCATTTTTAGAAGCTCTCATTTGAGAGTTAATCTTCAAAACTGTCCTTCCCAAACCTGACAGGAGAGATGAGCCCATTGAATTTTCTGATGTAAGGGCAGGGACTGCTGAGGGATGGTCTGAGGCTGCAAGGGACTGTTATCTTTGTTCACAGGCTTTAAAGCTGAGTAAATGAGCAAGAAAAGTAAAAAAAAAATAAAATAAAAAAAAAAAAAAAAAATAAAAAAAAAGCCTGCTAGGCCAAGGACAGATTTATTTACTCTGCAGGCAGTACAGAGCATGGTGCATTATAAGCATGTTTAACAGGTTGCTTGGGAACCATCTCAGACTTTTATTACATGATATGGCAACCTTTGCTCGAATTTGTGCAACACCAGCCAGGATGTAGCTGTTCCAAGGGCTCCTTATCTTGCTTTTCCACCTGCTCTATGAATGCAGCAATCATTAACAACTTTACTGACTCCATGACTGGCAATGAGAACTAATAATTAAGTTAATATGAACATTCATAGTATTATTTGTTCTAATCACAATGCCATGTGTGCACCAGAGGAATGTGAGGTCCTCTTTCAGTGAACATTATTGTTGTGGTCCATTTGAATATCTCAAGTTTAAAGAACAATGATCTCTGTAAATTAAGCTTTATTTTATGAACTCATTAGCAAAAATAAAACCAAACAAGACAAATAATGCCTCAGTTCCCTTTGTATAAATTTGCACGTCTGTGAGCAAAATGGTTCCCTAGACAATGTTGAGAGCACTCATTCTTCATCTTCCTCCCCTGCATCACTCTGGGAAGCACAAAAGCCAGTCCAGCTGCTGCTGGATGTGCTTCCAAAGCTTTTATCAAAGAATCACAGAATTGTCATAATTGGAAAATACTTCTGAGATAATCGAGTTCAACTTTTGACTGCAGACCACGGCATTAAGTGCCATTTTCAGTCCTTTCTTGAACTCCTCCAGGGAATTGTAACTCCATCACCTCCCTGGGCAGTCCATTCATGTGTTTAAAAGCCCTTTCAGTGAAGAAGTTCCTCCTCATGTCCAACCTGAATCTCCTCTGGTACAGCCCAAGGCTAAGCTTGATAAGCTGATGTATTTGTCCCTTCCATCTTGGAAGTTTGGTCTGTACCATGTCCATTGGTCACTAGATTCTGAAGAAACTTCCAGATAATTGTTAATCCAGAGTGCAGGAGGAGATAGAAGAGGGTGAAAATGGCTGCAGAACAGCCTCTACTCCTACCCATTCATTGCATCGCAGCATGTTGTTCTGGCTTTGACCAGAGCATCCGTCAGGTCTTAGTACGAGGAGTAGGTGTCCCAAAACTGAGCAAGATTTGAGTCAAGAGCCAGAGTTATGCAGCCATGAGGCATTTCAATAGCCCAGCTCCAGGAAAGAGAGAGCCTGAGGTGTTCACAGGTTAGTTTTGAATGCAGCCTGATGCAAAGTAGTGTCTAAGTTATGTAAGGAACAAAAATAATCAGTCAGGAAAAGACTAGGCAAAGGAAAAAAGTGTTAGGAATTGCCAGGAAAGAGACAGAGCTCAAAAAAGAGAATGTTGAAAACAAATATTAAAAAAATAGGAAAGAAAAAGAAAAAACACACAAACAACGACAACAAAAAAAAACCCCACCATATTTCTTTTGGAAAATAATTTTGAATTTCAATGGAAGCAACAGTGATGAAAATCATTGGTGAAAACCAAAAATATTTAAGTGGAAAACTTGCAAAGTCCAGTGTCTTGTCAGGCTGAAAACGTGACTGAAATGTGAAGATCTGATTAACCTTTTTCAAAAGTCATATCAAATCACACAGCTCTTTTCCAATTAACATATTTAGTTTCAATACAACAGGGAAGGAATCTTCTTTCTTATTTTGTGTTCACTATGGACATTTTTGTATTTTTGGCATTTCTTATGTCTGATCCAAAACCCTCATGTTTATCTGTAATGCCATGGATGGAAAAAATTATCTTAACTGAACTTCAGTGATATCAAATAAGGTTTTTGTTTGTCTGTGTTCAACAACAGTCATGTCATGGTCCAGAACTTTTAAATTTACTTTTTTTTTTTTTAGTGATTAGTGACCATCACAATACCCAGAGAGTCTGAAAAGATAAAAAAAGCTTCCCCTTGTGTTCCATAGGTGACTGTGTCATTGGTGCACTTTTATACATTTGGTAAAGAGTATTTTCTCATAGTATCATCTCTCACTGGCATCAGCAGAGGCAAAATCAAGGCCTAGCACAATGTCCTGGTTTTACTTGGTCCGATTTTTGGTGTTGGGGGGATGGGACTAAGAAACCACAAAGATGGCTCCTGTGAGGAAGTTCTAGAAGCTTTCTCCTTCTTCTCCAGCAAAAAGAGCCCTACTCCCTGTGTTTTAGAGCCAATCCATTATGGCTCTGAGGTTGATGGACAGGCTGCCCATCAGGCCTGGGCCAATTGCACAGGTTGGTTACACCTCTGTGATGACGTATTGTCTTGTACCTAAGAGGAATTAAAAACAAGATTGGGGCGGCTACCATGTACTTTTTAGACTGTTAGTATTTAGTTTTAGTATCATGCACTGGGGAAAAACAGAGCAGGAGTGTGAGGAGATGTAAGAAAGAAATGGAGACCCAAAGATCACAGTAAGAAGAAGACAGGTATGTTGTGCTGTGCTGTGGTTCTCGAACATGGAGAAAACATGCTATTCTCAAAAGGACTATTTCTTCAATGGGAGACCTGTATAGAAAAGAGAGCGACCTTGCTCTGAGAAAAAAAAAAAAAAAAACTGGCCTTTGAGTACTGGACTGAACTGATCAGGAGCCAAAAAAAGAGGAAGAGGCTTGGCTCCCCCACAACGTTTGAAGCGAGTTGATGCTAAGAAGAAATTGTGTTCTACGGGGATGAAGAGTGCCCCCGCCCTATGTCTGAAGTAAGTGGATGCTTAGAAGAAGCTGTGCTCTGCCAGGAGATTTGTGATAGTGGTCCTTACGCTGCCGAAACAACCTAGTTTGGCCTTGGAGAACATTCTTTCCTTTCTCCCATGAGGTAAAGAAAAGAATCCCTTGCCATCAGCAGTTATACACTGACTGTTTCTTGGGAAAAATCTTCCACAGCTTGGAGCTGTAAGAACGCTCCTCCTATGATGCTGGACGACAACCGTCATGAGTAGTTTGATCTATGTTAGACTTTCGTTCCTGTCCCCTGTGTGTGCGGAAAACATGGGGGGGGGGGGGAGGGGGGTGTGGGGGTGTGGAGAGGAACGACCTGGGAAAGAGACGGGTCCTGGAAAGAATAACAGGTGTCTTAAAATGTCCATTTTTATTTTTCTTTTCCTTGTAAATTTTTTCCCTCTCTTTGTTCCCCTCCCCGGTGCGGTAGTATTCTTAGTAGTTTCTAGTAATAAATCTATTTTGCAACTTAAGTTCAAACTAAACCTGTCTGTTAATTAAGTTCAAAATCAGCCTGTCTGACCATTCTCTGGAGCATATATGTATCTTTCTCTCAATTATGTTATGTTAGCTGAAAGCCATAAATTTTAGTGTTAATTGGGCTTTTGCTCTCCCTTCTGCCCTCTCCAGTGGGAAGGGAGAGAACGTCATGGGTGCAGTGCTTTTGGCTTTTGGTCAAGTTCAAACCATGACATTTTTTAGTGCCATGACTCGGATAGGGAAAAAAACAGGTTTAAATCCACGACATAATACACAATAAGTAATGAAGACAGGAAGATGAGCTCATATGAAACTTTACAAGAACCCGCAGCTATAACAGCAGATTCCATCAGCCTCCATTGCAAGAAAAATTAAACCCAAATTTAAATGAAGAGTTAGGAAAAGATGCAAGTATGTTAATGAGTTGCAGAGATGAGCTTTATAAGCTGAGGGTTATTTCTCCTCTTATTTTTCTTCAAATGCTCTTGCTGACCACATCAATAACATCTGAGATGTCAAGGTCATTTTGCAGGTGATTTGTGGCAGTTTAGCTCTCCACCCTTCTTGTTTAAAGGTTAAGAAGACTGAAGTGAGTTTCCTTATTTACTGATTTTTTGCACCCTGTCAGCTTAAAACTTTTCATCAGTAAGAAAATGAAATGGAATAATTCTTTATAAACTATCCTTCTCCTCATATCTCCTGATTATGGTCCAGCATTGTAAGAACATGCAAATGGAAATTGTTGTGGAGCTAAAAATCAGTGAATTTGAAGACACAGTGATCTTATTAGAAGTGAGCTGGGGCTGTGGAGAGGGGGCTGGAAGGTGACAATATAAAACTCTCGGGAGATGCACCAAGTTGAATTCTGAGCCTAGTCATTACCATGTGAAACTTGTCCTAATTTAATATCAGATCAGATCTGCCTCTGCAGTTGTGAGGAGTGCAGTGGTGCCAATAGAGTCAATAAATGTAGAAGGGTCATTTCAGTTATCCAGTGTCACAGATTCAGTGTCCAAATTCTTTAAAAATGGTGATATGAGTGAGAGTTAATGGAAAACAAGAAATAGACAGATGTAGCATAAAACTGGATTGACTGATCTTTATTTGAGAAAATGCTCCCTAGAAAGGATTTTTCAAGAAGCAATCTAATTTGGCAATTAAATTAAAGAAAATAACTAAATAGGACTCTCATTTTACAACAGGGCATCCTTATTCTTGTAATTAATATCTTATTTGAAACCCATGGCTGGATGAGAGTTTCAGGGCCATAATTTTCCCCAGGACAGCTGTCATTCTCTTCTGCCTAGAAATAATGATCCACACATAAATCTCCTTTGACATATTCAATCTTATTTTCCATCTACAGCCATTGTTGAGCTTGGATGGACTTTGTTAAAAATACTGTAGAAAAGATTACACTAAATTGTGCATAAAATCACCACCATGCTGGGGATGTGCCACCTTAGAAATCCTTGTGGAATATTTCTGTGTTTTGTACACAAGGTTTCCACAAAGAAAAATTTTTGAAGATTTATTTTTCAGTGCTGAAATGCTGAGTGATTATAAACCATGGTACCCACTTCACACATTTGAAATTGATTAAATAGCAATATTTACATAGGTGCTGGTACAGATGTACCTAAGAACTGCTTGTCTCATCTTAATGAGTGCAGTAATGAGGGTGAGAACAAACGCTAAGAAAGAAAAAATCTTTATTTTTCTAAATAAAACAATGCAACAGCTTTTACTCCCTTTTTTATCTTTCTTAAAGTGAAAGTTTTCAATGGAAATAATCTGAATTGATTTTTGCTGTTATGTTACTTTGTTTTTTAGGATTTGAATAAA
Source organism: Malurus cyaneus samueli (assembly GCA_009741485.1). NCBI lineage: Eukaryota > Metazoa > Chordata > Aves > Passeriformes > Maluridae > Malurus > Malurus cyaneus. The sequence continues at coordinate 103,814,706 of CM019214.1, read as the reverse complement.
AAATTACTTTTGCAGATATGTAAGCAGGTGTGTTGCTGAAAGATCCGTGCCTGAGGAGTTTTTGTAGCCATCTGGATTGCATTGCTTTTCCTGATCTTTTTAGGAAGAGGCAGTCCTTTTATCAAGAAGCAGAATTGTTCTAGCATGCTCTGTGTGATCATTAGTTTCCAAGTGAATGAAAGAACGAAATTATTTTGGTAATTACTCAGAGACCAAAATGCAGTGATTGAAGAATAAGTAGAACAATTTCTGGTAACTGAGGTTTTTCTCAGAAACAAAGTTTGTTTGCAGTGTTTTTTTCTAAAGTTGCATAACTGTAACCATAATAAAAAAAAATCAGCAAAAACATCTCTCTGGAGCAGGAAATCAAGGCTGTCATTTTCAGTAATTGAGTTTATTGTTAAATTATTTCTATTTTATGCAATTCAAACTGAGATCTATTATTTCTATCCAAGTTACATAAGTAGAGTATTGTCAAATCAGGGTGAAACTGTAAATTGTGGAAGCACCAACACAAAGCTTTCATGTGTGCATTGCACTGATTAGTTAACTACATCCAGAACATAAATTTTGGAACGTTTCTCTGTGTTTTCACTATCCTAAGCTGTCAGCGCAGAGCAGCTGCCCTTTGCAGAGACGCACCCTCAAACCCACGCTGCTAATGCTTATCCCTTTTTCCTTCCGTATAAAGGAGGAAAAAAATATCTGATTTGGAAAGAGCAGCACTGCCCTCCGGTGGGGAGATTGATCCTTCACAGAGGGAAGCCTTGGTTTTCCTTCAGCTCTTGGAATATTTAAAAAAACAGTGCCTAGAACTGTACTCCAGGCAAAACATATGTGCTTGGATTGAAACTTTCAAGATAAAATTCAAATATGGATAATGAAAAGTCTTATTTTTTGAGGGTAAGGGGGGATGTGTTGTGTTTTGGTTTTTGTTGTCTTGGGTTTTGCTTTTTTATTTTTTGTCAGAAATCCGTAAATACTTCTATGTAAGATGAAATATCACTGCAAAAAATATAAGAGGAATTAATTTTTCTTTGGTAACCTAAAAACACTACAGTGTCAATAAGGGTGAGCTCACTTCCTTCATGTCTCATGCACTGGTTTACATTTCCCAGCCCGAAAGAGCACTTGCCATTTGATTTGAATAAAATATTCTGCTTTTGGAGATCTTTATCTTTTTGTTATTGGACAAAGCACAGTAAAGATGAGCTCAAATCAACAGCAGAAATATTTTTGTTTTTGGATAAAGCACAATAAAGACTAACTCAAATCAATAGCAAAAATATTTTGAAGCTAATCAGAAACAGCAAAGGAATAAAATGTGTCTGTTGTAGATTTGCCTATATGCAACTATGCTTACATAGAAATAATGTTCTCAAGCAGTTTTTTTTCTGCTAATGAAATTTTCATATTTTTTTATGAAACCCTTTCATAGGCATCCTTGCAGGTATCAATCCACTGATGACAGCTTTCTGAGAACAGGTTTTCAAAACCTCTGCATACCCACCCTTTGCAAGGCTTCATAACAATAAATTTATATATAAAAGAAAGAATCAGAAGTCTGATTGAAGCAAAACCTCTGATGGTCATAGAATTCTGGAATGGTTTGGGTTGGAAAGGACCTTAAAGATCACCTCATTCCAACCCCCCTGCCATGGGCAGAGTCACTTTATACTATCCCAGATTGTTCAGAGCCCCATCCAACCTGACCTTGAACACTTCCAGGGATGGGGCAGCCACAGCTTCTCTGGGCAACTGTGACAGGGCCTCACCACCCTCACATGGAAGATTTTTTTTTTTTTTTGGTAGCATCTAGTATAAACCTATTCTGCTCCTCTCCTAGGGAAAAAAAATGGAATGAGGTTATTCTGAGTGAGTTATTTTTAAAAGATCTGTGCTCTAACTTCTCTGTTTTCGTATCATCTCTGTGTCATTTGGCATACTTACAATGGGTTGGAGCAATTTTTTCTGTTGTTTTTCGGACATTTGACCTGGGAATTGAACCTGCACTGGTAGATTTGGGGTTTTCAGCCAGTTCTTCCTTTTTTTTTTAAGTGTGGTGAAAATCCTTTAGCATTAGAGTTTTAAGATTCATTTAGAGAGACGTTTGGGGGCTTTTAAGTACCTTAAAAAAATTTCCTCTGATCCAGTTAGCTGAAAGCTTGTGTTTAATACTAAGTACTCTCTAACCAGGACTTTTTTCACCCAGACTTCGAGCTAAGGCCTTGACTTACTCCTGAAATATTCTCCTCTCTAGCAATATGAACATGTCTGAAATTTCCAACAAAGAAATAACGTTTGCTCCTTAACTGGTTTTATTGGCATATCTACCCTTAAAAGTGTATTTTTGATGCTCTAACTCATTTTCTACCCTTGGGTAATCTCCCTGGCTCAACAGAATTCCTCAGAGGGAGGACTTTTTACTTTGCTTCAAGGCTGAAGACTTCCCAGCTCTGTGTTAGCTTTAAGCATGTGTTTCCATGCTTTACTGATTCGAAGCTAAAATTATGGATCAGGTTTAATTTTCTCTTGCTGATTTTCCAACTGCTGCAGCAATATGTTTCCCTCAACAATTAATTTGTTTAATATTCATGAGCTTACAAGTTATTTTAAAACCATTCTCAAGCTGATCAATGTCTCATCTCACCTAAATGCTTGTTAAAATATGGGGTTAAATTCACTGGTTTTCAAGTAGAGTTATTAGTTGAAATAATGTGGAGATTTTTAATGTGGCTTGGCTTCTTTTTATATGCTGTGAGGAGTTTAAAACTAAGCTGACGCTTTTATAAATGCAATAACTGAGTGATGTGCATTACAGTTTGTTAGGAAATGACTTTTAAACATTGTTTCTTAAATATATTTTTAAGAGGCCGTATTTGAACATAGTATAAAATATTACTGAAATCTGAGATATGTTGAATTTCAATTTTAATTAACCACTATAAATACTTAGTGCTGTAAGATTAAAATGCAAGTATGCTTTTTTAATTTTTTTTTAAATATAATCACTATTCTTTGATGTCCTGGACCTTGCTCTCCAGCCAGTGATGGCTGCAGTGCTGAGATATCAGTGAGAGTCTCCCAATTCGAGTGGGCTTTGGATCAGGCCTGTTAACAACAGCTCCCAACAGTGAGCAGCTGGATTTATGAGAGTTAGCTGACATAATTCCTAGAAAAATGGTGGGCTGTTTCTGGAGAAACATGCACTACATCCCCAAGCTTAGATGATCCTTCCAGATATTAGAAGAGGCAACTTAATGATCTGTGTCTGTCCATTTTGGGTGATGAAAGGGACTTATCTCCCTGCTATCTAAATGCCAATACACGGAAAAAAAGGCTTAATGAAGCTGAACTCACAGCTCCAGGAAAGAACATTTTAGTTCTATTATTCTCCAAAATTGCAAGAAGACTAATACAGCCTGAGGAAGATTGTAAAATGAGTTATCCTTAGCTGCACTTTTCCTTATGGCCCAATTCCAAAGAAAAGCACTTGCCTTTCACTCCCTATGAATATCTTGTGTTGTCATCCTCTGGTTTATTTTACTTTAGGGACATGATCAGCTTTTATCTGCCATTAAAGATCCATTTCTGACAGCAGGTAATGGCATTTGGAACCTTTTCTCTACACTATCACTTTAGACTCTTTGTGCCATGAAATTGGTCCTTTTTCTTTTTTTCTTTCTTAGTTTGCACATAGTGAAAGTTGATGCATCAGACTCCTTGATGCTTCCCATTGGGCAGTAGGAAATGACCAGGCAAAGAGCCAAGTGTGAATGAATTTGAGAATTTGAGACAGATATAAAACACAAAAAAAAAAAAAAAAAAAAAAAAAAACCAAAACAGAACCAAAAAAAAGGAAAAAAATACACACACACAAAACCAAACAAACCAACCAAAAAAAAAAAAAAAAAAAACCCAACCTAAAAAAAAGGGTTTTTTTCTCTCAATTTTCATTGAGCTAGTTTTCTATTGACTCCAAAGCAGGAAAGACTGACTCTTTCCAAAAAAACCATTTTTTAAGATCTGAAAGCTTCAGTGCTTAGCTTAAAAGCCCTCTTTTACTATGGATGGAAGACAAAACCTATAATTAGTTCAGTCACTTTGCCTACCCTGCTGTTTAAGGTCAAGGAAGAAGCAAATGGTTCGGGATGTTTGCAGGGTTGCCAGACTCTGGTTCCACATGTAGCCCACTGAACTGAGCCTGAATAGAGGTCCTGAATTTGTCTCCTTTATCCATGGTACTTAACCTATGTATCCTTTCACCAGCACCACAATCCCCTGGCTCACGTACCTGGATTTGCTTTGATGTTGTGTTGTGTTCTGGGAGCAGCTCCATGGTATGGAGGGAAGGGTTAATGCCCACTGACCCCTCTTCAGTCGTGTCTGCCTTAGCTGAGCCAGCTCAAGCAGCACAATTTTAATCTGATATAAACTACTGACAAATAAAAACCCCCTTTAGAGATTTTCCAAGCACAGAAAGTGCTTGGAAAGCATAAAGGTTGTGTGACTCACAGAAACCTGTTGGGGTACAGATCACATGGGCTTTGCCTAAGTGTGCACTTAACCAGTAGAAGGATGTCACACAACTGAAAACAAGCCATTTCTCACCTATTTTGACATACAAATATTTTATTGCACATTATCACAGAATCATAAAATGGCCTGGGTTGGAAGGGACCTTAGAGACCATCTATGTAATTCAAGCACCCCTGCTGTGAACAGGGACACCTTCCACTAGTTCAGAAACTTTCAGAAGTTCTTTTAAAAGTTCATTTGGTGTACCAGGAGCCTAAATTCTGTGTACATTAACCACTCCTTGTGAAAGAGGGTTTTTAAAAAGATACATCTTAAGGTGCCTCAAAACAGACTGCTGTCCAGCAGATCCCAAAATCATCACTGCTGGCACATTGTTCAGTGAGCCCAGGGGATATGCTACAGTCAATTGACTGTTTAAAAATTGTGATATCGACTTCAGTGCACAGTAAAGCATCAATGAGAAAGTTGAACAGAGATGGTCAGTGCACCATAAACTTTGTCCTGTAGCACAAAGAAGAAGTCCCAGTGGTTCATGGAGTACGATAAAACCTCATCAGTGAGAACCAAAAATCTTGCTTTCTAGCATGGAAAAAGAAAACTATGTTTTATCTGTCTGAGTTAAAGTAGGACTAATGTGCAGAGAATAAGATTCAACAATAAACGGAGTGGTTGCCTCCTGATATTGAATATATTGTTTTCAAAAGTGTGGCAGATGAAGCAAGGAGTGTGATTTTTATTGGTATTGATCTGACTGTGAGATTTCTTAATGCAGGGATTCATTATCTTCTTGAAACTTTTTGAAATTGAGCTGTTAGTTAAAAATTTCCTCCCCAGGAGGTTAAAATTCCCTACTACCTAAACACTGATAAGTATCACAAAAATCACTTTTACCTTTAACTTTTTTCCTCTTCTGATCTTGTTAAACTGTCACCAGTGTAAAGACTTCATATCATTGAAATAGATGTAGTGGTTATCATATCTACTTAATATTTATTTACTCACTAAATTACACCATTAGCTTAAGTAATATTCTTTTTATCTGTTGTACTGGGTCCAGCTGGGGTGGAATACATTTTCTCCCGGCCTGTAAATAAATTTTATACCCAGTCTGTATAAATAACACTGGGTCTTTATTTGTGTCTGAAGCAATGTTTCTAACTCATGTTTTGGCTGCACCTGAGCAGTGCCAAATTTTCTCTATTTCCCATTCTGACTCCCAGGGTGAGCAGGGTGGGGCTTGGCAAGGATTAGGCTGGGACCAAGCCAGGTCAGAGGGATATTCTGTGCCATATCACATCATGCGTGGCCATGGGAAACACTGTAAACACTTGGAGATAATCTTGTCACGGAGATTTCATTGAGCCTCTGGATTTCCTCGCTGTGATTTGGAGCAGAGGGTGCCAGCACAAGAACGATAGCACCTCTGGAGGGGCACTGGGTGTGAGTGTGTTTGTCCCCACCCAGCCATGCTGCAGATACAGCATGAATGTCAACAATGTCAGCTCAGGAGGGGAAATTTAGAGCACCTTTCCCAGATCACTGGAACCAGGCTCCAGCGTTGCAGGCAAATGCAGGGCTGTGACACGTTCAGTAGTCAGATTTCCACACAAAATTTTAGAGGTGAACATGTTCCTCATTCTTCAGCAAGTCAGAATAGAATTACAGAATGTTAAAAGGTTGGAAGGAACTTAAAGATCATCTTTTACCAATGTCCTTCCGTAGACAGGGACACCTTCCATGAGACCAGGTTGCTCAGAGCCCCATCCAGCCTGCCCTTAGGCACTTCCAGGGATGGGGGAGACACAGCTTCTCTGGGCAACCTTTTCCAGTGCCTCACCACCCTCACAGGAAATAATTTATAACTAATACCTAACCTGAATTTCCCCTTTTTGAATCTGTACCCATTACTCCTTGTCCTATCACTAGAGTTCCTGATGAAAAGTGTCTCCTCTTCACCCCAGTAAATACTCACAGTTTCTCTCAACATCTTAAACAGTGTTTACCAAATACTTTCTTCACTGTTATATGCAAAAGTTCACATTACTGTAGAAAAAAACTTTATATGAAATAAAAATTGTCATAATTAATAGCTGAATTACTCATAGTTAACCGATTTTTTTTATGCAATATGTCATTGTTTAGTCTGTTCATTGTGGTGTTTTCAAAATTCATTATCTTGTCTCCTTATTTTTTTAAAGTTTATCTTTTCTAATATTTCTGGTATTTTCTTACCTGGATTTTATTTTTATTCTAGTTTTCTGATGTAGCCTTCTTACATGTTCCCTCTTTAACTTTTTCATCTTAGCAAAACTAAACCTCACTTTGGACAGAATGCCTCCTAATTCTCCATGTTTTTATTTTTTCACTGATTATTGGTCATTTCAGAGGATGTTTGCTATTAGAAATTAGGTGAAAATTCCTTTATTTAACAAGTACTTTCTCTCCAATTCCGTGATTTTTAAATGAACAAGTATATTTTGCTGACTTTCCCAAGGGTGTTGTAAATGTTAATAACTATATCATCTGTTTCAAAATCATCATGTCTTTCATGTAATTATAGAAGACACTTCAAAAACATTTTAAACAGAAATATCCCTAAATATTTTAATTTGTTTCACATAATTCCTAGCCAATAGAGAGCACCTGAAACTATACAACAGCAAGCAATTATATTTATAATTCCATTTTCCTTTTATTTATATCTCAGTTCTTTAGAAGTGTATAAATATTATGGTTTGTACAGTTGTGCTATTGTATAACTTAATAGGCATTTTGCTAGCCTGCTTCCCCCTGAAAAATTGCCCTTTTTGTTTGATTCTTCATGTGTTCACATGTGACTGCAGGGAAAGTAATTTTTGTGAGAGATTATGCTGTTTCAGCCTCCACGTACTCTTTTTTTTTTTTTTTTTTCTTTTTTTTTTAATGCTGCAAAAATTCATTTGAGCAACACAATCTAACTTTATTATTTATGACCTCCTTTTTATCTTGGATAAGCTTGATCTCAATGATAAAATCTCAAAGATAACCAGCAAGAACAAATATTGCTAGGGGAGAAAAGGAAAATGCAGGGCTTCAGTGGTCCCAAATAAAACTCGAAGCTTGTGAAGGAAAGTCAGATGTGCAGTACAGAGTAGGAAAAAGATTTTATTTAAGAAATGAGCAAACAAACAACCCCAAATTTGAATAAACCAGCTCAATTTGCTATAAAATATGTGGGAGTCTACTAATTCAACATTTACAGATTCTGAATGTTACATTTGTGTTGCTTTGTCAATTTAAAGTTCTAAAAACTTGTTAGACTTAAGAGTTCTTATTCCTCCAGAGCAGAGACTTGGAGGCCAGTTTATAGCAGACTGTGCTAAAAGGTTTTGTCCCCAAGACAATAAGTCTGATAACTCTAAATCTAATCCATAAAAACATACGGATTCTTTTTTCAGTTGGTAGTATCAAGAAAATTTTGCAATGTTGTTGTACACTAATAGTGATTCCTTAGATTCTTATCATTTTAAATTCAAGTTCACTCTTTTGTAAACTGAAAAAAGTTTAATTTTCCATTTATAATTGAAAGAAATGACATAGGTGTAAGAGAGGGAACTGCATCCTTTTTTAGCAACAGAATTTCCAGCTCTGGTTCCTCTTCTGTAATCTTTCATCACTTCACTATGTAAATGAAAAAGAACAGAGATCTCAAACCCATCTGCTGGGCTTGTACTTAACATGACAAATTTTTAAAGGTAAATTGATTAAAAATGTGTTGTTTCTGCAGAGCTGGGAGAAAATCAGGGAATTTATGGGCAATATAATGATTGCAGGGTTTTGACTTTTCTATTGAAATAATTGATGTATATGTTAGCTGAAAATGCTAAAACTCTTGTGTATATACAGTGATAGATAAATGCAAGCTAATATGCAGATATATTTCCAAATTTTAAAATCTTTTTGCAGCATTGTCCTTTCCTTCCTACAAGGGAAAAAAATATATCAAATCTGAAATGTTGGTCACTTCTATAAGGGTTTTGTAAGGCCTGATTTTTGGCATTGTTGCATTTGTTCTATTTCTGATTATTTTTATGCTTTTTGCCATTTTTCAGACTGACTTGAAAGAGAAACTCTTTTTCTCTTTTTATTTTAGTTTGTTTCTTTCCCTCCAAAGCATATGAAATCTGTCACAGTTGATTTACATTAGAATATAAATCCTTCCATGCAGAATAGCCCTGTGTCTCAGTTTTCCAGTTCTCATCGTTTTTTTCAGTGGCAATTTAATTTTTTTTAATGAAGACAAATTGAGGCTGAAAGCTTGTAATAGAAAAAATATATATATAATTTCAAATATCATTGCTAGTATTTCATGTGTGCTGCTGTGTTTGTTATCAGGTATTTTTTCCCAATTTAGGTAGGCATTAAAATAAAGAAATTGTCTATAGTTTCAACACCAGAGTTATAAAGCATTTTACCTTTGAGTATCTTGGGAGCATTTAAAGAGTTTTGAAATGAAAAGTGTTCTCTTTGTAATACCAACAGTGGAAAATGAGGAACGATTTGAACACAATGACCAAAATTTGAACTGCTGTTGAAATAGATGTGTCCACTTATATGAATCTTTGAGAAAGTAATTGCATGCTTAGTTGACCTCATTTTCAAAATCCACAGCATTTTCCTCATCCTTGTGTGTTATCTGTCAGCTACTGCTAAAAGAATTATCCTGATAAAAATAAAAATAAAAAAATCAATGGTACACCATTTTGCTTATTTATTATCTTGTCAAATATCCAACGTGAAAAGCTAATTTGATGCAAGAAGCTAAATGGATTATCATAGAGGTCTAACCTGACTGTCTCTCTGCATGTGTCTAAAAGAATATAAAATATCTTTTGTTCAACAGTTATTTTTAGGGTCAAGCACAGAGGACAAGAAAATAAGAGGGACCAAATAATTCAGTGCTCTAACTTGAGACCTGTGTTACCTGGTTTGGGGAATCTTGAAAGACAGAGTACAATAGTTTACTTGCCATACCTTTCCTCCAAAATCAACACATAATTGTCCTGCTGTCATGTTAGGTGGGATTTTTCAAAGGATTCTGCACTGATATAAATCTTCCTTTGCAAGTCAGGCTCAGCTTCTACTGAAAGCTGTACCACAAATTTCAAAAGGGAAGGAGCAAGGCTGAGGCCAAATGTTTCTGGAAGGATGCGCAGATTATTTTTAACATCAGAAAAATGTCATGCTGTCAAAATGCTTTGTAATATGTGGATTTAAAGAGTGAGCTTATGCTTACACTTGACACACTGAGCACCAGGTAGATGCTTATCAGTTCTCTTTTACAGCTTCTCTGGCCTCAGCTTTCACCTCATATTGTGTGCTATTTGTGAGTGAACTGCAAGGATTTCAGATTTACCTCTTCCCAGCTTCTCCTTTTATTTGAGTATTCTCTTTCTGACCTGAATATCTGATTTTCCTTTGCTCTGCCTGATGTGGACTACAAAAAACTAACAATAGGTGGTGACAAAAGGTATGATAATGGAGAAATTTGAGGGTTTGTTTCTTGTGGTCTGCCCTTCAGAGTCTCAGAGTTAAGAATGTTATATCCATAACACAGCTACACAGGAGTACAAATGTTTCATAAAACCAGGCTGAATCACATGCACAGATTTCCAAAGGCTTATGGACAAGCTATCTTTGTGTGATGTATTGTATAAGCTAGCAATAGAGATAATTATTGTTCCTTAGACATTTCTTACTCCTCCTGTTATGAAGATACCAATGGTTAGGAGCTTTTGGGGCCGTAAAAAAAAAGATCAGTTTAAATTATGATTTGGCCTAAAAGAGATGGATATTTAGCAAGATGGCCTGGGAACTTTAAAGTACGTAAATTTCAGAGAAACAGGCACTATTCCCATTTTTAATACCTAAAATTTAATGGTACCTGCAGTAGGCTGATCTCTAGAACAGGGCATAGCAATGCTTATCAAGATCTGCTGTCATGAGTGTTCATTGAACAATTGAAATAATACTCATGAAATAGAGACCTTTAGGTTTTAATTAATATTTGAACATGAAATTTCTCATTTTTCATATTTTTGAGACAAAAAGTTCTAAATATTCATTAAGAATAACAGTTTTCTAAGAAACATGGACAAATTTGGGAAAGACTGCTGGACACTACACAAAATATGAAGAGACTACACAAAAGATGAAGATGCATTTTATGACTGTAAACTTTTCCCCCAACATTTTTTCCCCATTTTTGCAGAAGTTATAGATATCCTGAAATGGTTTACATAGGATAGAAAAAGGCTAAACTACCCTACCAAATGGTCTTTGTTTCAAACCTTTTCCTCTTCTGTGTTTTGTGGCCCTTTGACCTGCAAACAATACAAAGATTTCATTTCAAAGCTTCTTTGGAAACAAATATAAACTGACAAAGCTCTGTAATGTATAGTATAGAAAATTTTGTTTGCATTTATTCGATTATTCTGGATAAAAGCAAAGGATGAAAGAGGAAGATCATTCCCTTGCCCTTTGAATTTTCTTTTCAATTATTCCATGTTAGCCTACAAGGCATAAGCCTCTATGCACAGCAATATTCCTTTAATTAAGGGTAAATATAAAGAAAGGGTAAAAATAAAGTAATTGCTTTATTCATAGAAACTATTGAATAGTGGCAATTTACTGCTGTCTTCGATGACTGCTCCATGATGGCTTTTACATCAATTAATCAGAAAATTCAGAGAAGCCATAATGTTGCTACTTCCTCTTGACCTTTGTGTTTAACCTGCCTGTTTTGCTGTGCTACCAGCAGAGTTAATGTTGTGATTCTCCCCTTGCGTGCCTTATCTGCTCCTGACTCATCCCATTTACCTGACACAGGGAACTTTGCATTGACACGTTCTCTTCACTGCTCAGATGGTTCATGCTGTTTTCTGTTTTCTTACTGGTTGCTGCTATCGCCACTTTGTTCCCACAACCCACACCTTATTTGCCTAATGGCAAGGGGGAATATAAGGAAGTATGTGCTTCCTTATATATTCCTTATTATAAGGAAGAGTTTAAACTCAGCTAATTAATTCAATGAGGCATAATAATTTATTTTCTGAATGCAAAGTATCTGCTATTTTCAGTTTATCTAATTTTAATTTACCAAGAATTAGACACATGTGATAAAATATTTATTTGTGATGTGTTGTCAGTCAAGATGATAGATTTGCTCCAGAAGCAAATTCTTACCTTCACCACTGGATCTCTAAATTTAGGTGAAAATCTTCCTTTTTCTCAGTTTTTGCTGCTGGATCTGTCATCACTTCTGCTGAAGTCAACTGGATTTATCACAGTTTTTCTTTCTGAATGCTCTTAATTTGCCTCACTTATTATAATATATTCAGAAACATATATCTTTGATTCTGACTTAAAAGAGATTCTTTGGTTCTGTGTTGGACACTTCTGGGTAAAGGAAGTGAACATTGAGCTGCAGCTACCAGTAAGACTAGATATAGACTGACCCAGACAAAAACCTCAGTGCTGTCTTGTGAGATCTTTCTGGATGTGCTTAAACAAAGAAAGTTATGATTTTGTTGGTTTTGTGCGTTTTTTTTGGGACTTTTTTTTTTGGAGAGAGGGAGAAATCTTGTTCTCATTTTTGCTCTCTTGTTGTTGGTTTTGGTTTTGTTTTCTTTAAAAAGGCCTTCCTCCAAATCGAAGCAAACGTCATTTCTCTTTCTGTGAAATTTTTTTTCCAAGACAGTCTAAAGAGCTATTGCTAATGACAGCAGTGCCTTTTTAATTACTTTCCTGATATGGATTAGTTAGCATGAAGACAGATTAATCCCCAGCAATCTATTTTGATCATTTCATTGAATAGTTCAGCTTAATCCATATTTCTGAATGCTCTTCAAGGGATGTATAAAATCTGTGATGGATTTACACTTTTTTCTTCTTTTTTTGTTGTGGCCTTACCGGAAGTCAGAATTTAAACTGTGAATGCACAAAACAACATAGATATTTGTTCATGTGATAGGACCCTAAAACTCCACAATATCTTTTGCCAGAGTTTCAGTATGGTCTTCCACACAAAGTAAATGTACAGGTTATTTAAGCTTATTAATTTATCCATTACTATATTATTTTGCACAGTACACATTCCCTAAGTTTAGTAATCACCCCTTGAAAGCTGATTCCTTTGTTAGGTCTGCGTGTGAACGTTCTTGGGCAGTGTCTCTGAGTAAACTCTCAGATGACTCCATAAGAGGATCTTCCCACCACAGCAATTCTTCCACTGTGATGAGGCCACCAACATTAACTCAGAATTTCAATAACTCTGCTCAAAACATTAATAGACCCAGAATTTGGGGAATGCTTAGGGACTGAAGGCAGATATCAGTGTCCAGTTCCCTTCCTTATCTTCCCACCTTTGGCACACCACAGCCAAATGGAGAACTACATGACCTGGACTTCAAAGCACCTTCACTTGTTCCATGCCTTGAAAGCAGGTTGGCTTTCAGTTTGGTTTCGGGTTCAGTTTTGGGTTTGGGGTGGGCAATTGGTTGGATTTTTAATCATCATAAACTATGTGACTTAGGGGGGAGACACTGTTATTATGTGCCTTTCACTTGACTAAAATACAGGTATTCCCAAATTTGTTCAACATTTTTGTGTTCTGCAGCATGGTTTTCTCACCATCTCGAGTCCAGTCAAAAAAGAATAATATTACTCATTCCCAACATCTTTAATACCATAAGCACTTCTGAACTTTTGTGACCTTGTCTAAGAAACTCAGGATAAGAAATACCATTCCAGAAAACTGAAGATTCAACAGGTCCTCCAAGCTGGGTTATTCTGGAAGCAGATGAAAAGAGGGTGAGTACAACGGCTCCGTAATCTGCTGCCATGACTCGTCTACCAAATTGTGTCTTTCTGGGTCAAATGTGCATGAGAAGATCTTTGAAGAGAGAATGGCATATTAATGATGTATATTACATGATTTAGTCAAGCAACATTCAATAGTGAATTACACAAAGAATTAAATATTCCTAATTACTAACAATTTAGATGACTTGTTTAGTAAATGAGGTCCATGTTTTTAATTTCATATAAACATTCACAGTTGGATGACCACTACCACATATCTTTTCCCCTTGTGGGTTTTTTTTTTTTTTAAATATGAGGTTACTGCATCCAGTTCTGGGGTCACCAGCTCAGGAAAAACAGTGACCTGTTGGTGAAAATCCAAAGAAAGGTCACCTTCTTTGGTGATCAGAGGGATGGAGCACTTGACCTGTGAGGAAAGGCTGAGAGAATTGGGATTGTTCAGACTGGAAAAGAGAAGGCTTTGGGGCGACCTATTGTGGCTTCCAGTACCTGAAGGACCAACAAGAAAGATGGAGAGAGACTTTTTACAAGGGCTGGAGTGACAGGACAAGGGGGAATGGCTTCACACTGACAGAGAGTGGGTTCAAATTAGAGATTAGGAAAAAATTGTTTCCCATGAAAGAATTTGGATGGGGCTCTGAACAACCTGGCCTAGTGGAAGGTGTCCCTGCCAATGGCAGAAAGGTTAGAATTAGATGATCTTTAAATTCCCTTCCAACACAGTCCATTCTATGCTTTTGTGATTACTGGGAAGTTGTGCTTCCATATGATCCCCCTTTTAAACTTCTCCTTTTGATGTAGTGGTGAGAACAGCTCATAGTATCTTTCTGCACTTTTCACATCAGGCTTTTTGCTTCAGTTTCCTTGCTCCCTCTCTGGAAGTCTGCACAGTGAACAGGATAAAGCATTTTAAACATCTCAAAAGAGCTGCCATAAAAAAGCTGATTTTCATGTTTGTGGGGGTGACAAAACATTTTCCCACAGATAACTAGTTATTAATGCAATGTCAGGTTTTAAGTATGTTTATGATAGTCTGGGTATTAGAGGAATTATCTGAGCACAACATTCCCTCTTTTCTGTGTCAGCAGTCTTTTCACCCTGTGCTGGAGAGTGATCAAACAAGGAAATAAAAGTGGCTCAATAAAGCTACAAAACCTGTGGAACTGTGGATGTGGATGCAGTATCAATTACCTAAATTATGAATCTGTTGTATTACAAATTATCTAAATTGTGAATCTGTTGTATTTCTACCCTGTCAGTGGCCTATTTCTTTAAAAATTACTTAATCTGATATTCCTCCAGAATGGCTATAGTAATAAAAAACTCCTTTTATAAGTTGTCATCTTTCTCTGGGTTTTATCACATTAATAGAATGTTTCCCTTCACATCATTTAAAGTATTCTAAATTCATGCTGTACTATTTTATCATATAGTTCACAAATAGTGTCATAAAACTGGCTTAGAAAGTAATATGTAACTGATTTAATTATTTTTCTATTTATAAATTGTTTCCCAATAGAACTCAGTAATAACCTGATTTGTTATTTTTAATTTTGCAATATTTTCTCAGGGGAATAATTTCTTCACTGCAGGCTGTACATGACCCGTGGATACTCACAACTACTTGATGCTAATAATCTGGTAGTAACAGTGGTTAATCCTCACTCTTTCTAAGAGGATCATACCATTTCATCAGTTTAGTCATGCAACAAACCAAACAAATCCAGCTTACAGGAGTCCTTTCAATCCACACCTGAAATTAAAGCAAAAAGCAAACTTTAGAATTATGAAAAAAAAAAAAATACATATATATATACGACTAAGATTGCAGAAGAAGAATGAACAAGATGAGAGTATAAATGATGAATGAAAGTAGAAGTGATGAAGCCAATGTCCAGAGGGAAATTTGCAGCCACAGGACATTTGTCATTAAGAGCCATAGAAATGGCCTGGAATAAACTTCACAACGTTCAGCCAGGTTCAACAAGCACAAAGTGCAGCATCTGGGATGAAATAACCCAATGTCCCAGTACTGGCTGGGACAAGCTCATAGTCTAATTACTGCCTTCAGATATCCAAGGGATGATTGCAGGGAAGGCAGATGGACTCTTCTCAAAACTGCAAAGGGAAAGCCCAAGAGTCAATGATCACAAATTTCAGTACATGACATTCCAGTAAAACACAGAGCAGGGGAAGAAATTCACAGGGTTTTTTTTATGGGGTCTTCCTCCTTGGAGGTATTCAGATCTTGCCTTGACATGGTCCTGAACAGCCTGATCTAATTTCAGTTAACCCTGGCTGGAGCAGGAGGTGGGACCAGGTGGTTGTCATAGGTCCTTTCCAGCATAAACCATGCTGCTTCTGCAATTCCTGACCGATGGCAAGAGAGCACTGACATCACTGTTGAAGTCTGCTCCCCTCGTTTTGAAGGTTTACAAATGAAAATGTGCAATCATGGGTCCTTATGTTGTTTTATAACCAGCTCAAACTAGTGCAGACTATGATATTTTGCAAACAAATTAATGCAAAAATTCACTTTTAATTCCTATTAGCTCAGTATCCAGGGCTTGCCTGTTAATTATTACTATAATGACCTTGTTGCCAGCCAAAATTGTTTAGCAAATGAGTTCATTTGTAGGAGTCACAACTCGAGACTTAAGACAAGTCCAACTTGAGACTTTCCATGATAAATTATGTACTCAGCCAGACTGTAATCAATGTGTGTGAACTGTATGTGGCCACAGTTTTTACTTCTCTGGGATACTCTCTTCGCCTTTAACGTATAGATTCAGAATTTTAAATGCAATGACATATTTGGGAAATAGTGTTTTTCTTTTACCAGTGATACGTAGTGTCCATACAAATAACGAAATTGTGCAAAATATGACAGGAATACAAAGTCCATCTGCACAAAACTCCTCAGACTTGTGATAAAAATTTTTATTAGGAATAAGACAGGATCAAACTAGTGTTGTTTCAGGCAGCATGGACAATTGCAGTGAGTTCACCTTGCCTGGCTGCTGGATGCCCACCCAGCAGCTTCCTCAGTGCCCTCCTCAACAGGGCAGGGCAGGAAGGAAAAGATCCTGGGTCAAGATGCGGATGGGGACGTCACACACCAGTTACCATCACAGCTAAAACACACTTGGCTTGGGGAAATGTAATTTGTTGCCATCCCCAAGTGGTGCAGGGAGATGGGCACTGAGGGGTTGTAGTCAGTCCCCAACAGGTCGCTCACTTCTCTTCATATTATTCCCCTGCCCCAGCTTGGATACTGTAATTGCACAATTCTGCTTGGTGTGGGATAACCCAATATGTGTACCTGAGCAAAGTGAATTATTTAGAGGCATCCTGGATTTGTGTGATACAGTCGGTGGTCAGAAAACTGTCAAAACTTAAACCCCTTGAAATGAAGCGTAATAAAATGATTGCTGAATAAGCACAAAAAGTTACAAAAATGCTACTGTGTCACAGTTCAGCAGTGCTCAGTACTACAAATATAATCTGGTCATAAGTATACACATATATTTACACACATTTGTATTTATATATGTGTGTGTCTGTGATACTGAATTTATACAAAAGCAATTCATACTCTATCTAGCACAATGGCCCAGAGATCTCATCTGCTTTCAGGATCCAGACTGAGTTTACTCTTGCTCTGTAAGGGCAATATGATTGAGCTGCACTTTATTTTGCTTTAAAAACTTTGGGTCTAAGAAAATTGTTATTTCTGTTTAGTAATGTGAAATATATATTGTTTTCATTATGCTATGATAATACACTAAACCAAGAATCCTAAATCTCAGTTCACAAAGACAGAGCAAAGAAATGCTATGTCATCCAAGAGTCTAATTTTGAGACTTTCTAACTTTTTTCCCAATTTATATTATCTCCATTTCTGTCAATGTACAGATAGGTAGAGCTTCTCTTCCAAAGATTGACTCTGAAGTTTCTCTTTCCTTTGACAGTCAAGAATAAGTTTGGTGTGCTCAGACTCTCCACAAGGAAGAATGTCATCCCACAAATCTGGGTTTAGGACTGTGAGAGTTGAGAACAGTAACTCACAGGGCACAAAGCATAGAATCAGTATGACTTTACTTTTCTAAAGCTCAAAACTTTTGACAGATTAAATTTATTAAAAAAATGGTTACACTGCCTGTTTAATTTAATCTTTCTCCACTAAGGCTGCAGCTCTGGCCATCCACAGTGCTTTAACTTTATCAAGGACTTGCATCCCATGGCATATTTATGCCTGGCAAGAAAATACAAAACAAGCACGCATTACATAACGTCTTCTCTGATTAGTTCTCCAGTTCTGTGGTCAAAGAACCATGCCTTACACAGATTAAATTTGTACTGCTGAATTACTGTTCAGTGCTGAACACATCGCTGAACTATGGCACATTACTAAACAATTCAGTTCCCAGCATTTCCTTTACAAATAAAATTACTTTTTAAAGGAACATTTTATGTAGAATGAGGAAAGTAATGCTTTCATTGTTGTCCTCATAATTGTATTTGTGAGGAATTAGTAAAAGAAAACTGATTAAGCAATAAATTTGACAGGATTATTTTATGTTGTCGCTTTAAAATATCAAATTACTAGAAACAGTGTAAATCCAGTGACTAACCTGGAATTTCTGTGATTTTGCTTGTTCTTTATCTGAGATATCTTTTGTGCCGTCCTTCTGAGAGGATTTATTTACTTCCAATTTGCATATCCTATGCATGGATATGATTTCTCAGGAATGTTGTAAAAGCCTATGTCAATGAAGTTTTATGGTGTAATTATTTTACAAGCTTCTCCTATAAATATCTGTTCGTGTGGATTATCACCCTCCTTTTTCAGGCTGTTTCTTTTTTCAGTCCTTAATTCACACAAGATTTTGAGACAGAAATGGAGCTGAAAAAATCATCTGATAAGAAATATGTTCCTCTCAGTAGCTATGAGATTTTGTTTGCTTCTCTGCTTGCAATTTTTGTGTGTGTTTGTGCTGGACTGATTGTACTTTCTTGGTTATCAATCCAGGAGCTGAAACGAGGTAAGCAGCCAACCTTTAGCTACAGACCTTTAGGAATTCTTCAGACTTCGAAGCCAGTGTTGTTCCAATTGTAATTGTATTTTTTATTTCATGCTATGCTTTTGATGCTGGGGGCAGGGGAAGTGGTGTTTTAGGGATTTGTTTTATGCGTTTTCCTCCCATGAAAATCGATGTGAACAAAACAGGGGGAAAAAAGCACTGGAATCATGCTCTGAAGCCACATAAAATAATTTTCAAGGTTTAGGCTTTGAGAGAGGTCCCTGAGGTGCAATCCAAGCTATAAAGCTTTGGTTATTCCACAATATTCATCATCGAGAGAAGTTAATATAGAAAACTTGAAATTTTGCCTTTTTCTCCATGTATGAGGTTCGACTCGGAAGATAAATAATCCATTGAAATTTTGATAATCCACTGGGTTTTGTGGAGAGCTTCAGGTGTTTCCCATCTCCCGAATTATTTTTTTTTTTTTATTTTTAAAAAATATTTTAAAGTCATTTATTCATGTGAGAGAGATCCTGCATCAGACAGACAGCTGCCAGCCCCACGTACATCTCAGATAAAGTCATTCTTAGTCTTTATCCATTGAAGGTGATGAAATAAGTTACTGATGCTCAAAGCAAATTAAATGAAAATATCAATGTGCCATGACTTTCAAATAGAATTGAAATTTTGGTTAAGACTTCTTGTGGATGTAAGTTAACTGGGAAGGCCACACCCGGAGGATTGTGTCCAGTTCAGGGCTCCTGAATACATGAGAGATACAGAGCTACTGGAGAGAGTCTCATAGTGATCTTTGAAGCTGAAAAATTATTCTGCCACTTTGATGATTTTTTTACTTTCATTAACAAAAAATACCTACTATTTAATGCTGAACTTCGTGAAAACTAAACTTTTGGTAAGACTGATATAAAACAAACAAAACTATTTTTTCAGAATATCATGTTCATTCCTTCAGCTGCCATTGCTTTTATTTATTTATTTATAATTTTAATTTTATTATTCAGGTTTTAAAAACTGCTTTACCTACTGACTTTCTTGCTTTCTTACCAGAATGCTATCACAGTCCAGTAAAAAAAAGGGAATATTATTGAATCTAGAGACATTCTTTAACTTAATGACTTTCTTTTTAGAAGATAAACAGAAAAGAATTTATCCAGGTACAAACATAATTGTATAATATTTTAATATAATATTTATATAACTACAAAAGGACTTCATTATTTAAAATTATTTTTTAACAGATTTACAACTATTTTAAGGACAAATGGCTTTCCAAGAAGCCCAAAGAATTCTGGTACTATTAGTTGAAATTAAATTGATGTCACCATGCTCTGCCTTCCATCCTAAGCTGTTCATTGTAATAATTATTGTTTATTACTGTTATGATTAGGTTATTAAAATTATTAGAAATGCCTCTGCCCAAATTAAGGTGCAAATGAGACCATATTCCAAAGTCAAGAGTATGGATTTTATTTAACAGTAAATGAGAGAGAGAGAGAAAAAGGCAGAAAAAAAGAGAGGGTGTTGGGTGTGGGGGGAAAGTAAGGTCAGATTACGCAGAAAATAACACCACTCCATGGATTCCAGTGCCTACCTGCTGATCCGCTTTTTCTTCTTCTTGGTGGTGAGGGTTTCCCATAAAGCCTGGAAGCCAATGGATTAATATAGGCTCAGGGCAGGTGGGAATGCCCAGGTGCCTCCCCTCGAGGGCGGGCAAGTTTGCCACGGTCCCTTGTAAGACTCCGGATCTGTTGCATCACTGTGCATCCCATGCAGTCAGGTGCAAGTCCTCAACAATGAGTCTGGGGAGCTTTTTGGGGGGTCTTTGCTGGATTCTCACACCTTCTCAGCTGCCTCTCACGTGAATGTCCCAAAGGTGTGGCCTGTGGTGTTGGGGGTTCCACAGTTGGGCCAGTTTGTGTAAGGGAATAGGGGTGCTCAGTGCCTCTAACCAAGATTACTCCACGCACCCAAAATCACCTCTTCTCCCCTCATTTTGGGGAGAGTCTGTGCAAATCTGCTCTCAGCAGATGAGCCTGTGGGCTATGGCCTCCTCCACCCCAAACCCAGCCAAGGATGATTTTCAGGACATCTGCTGGGTTTGCCTTTCTAATGGATGTATTCTCCCTTAGCCTTCTCCTAGACCTGAGATAAATGAACAGTATTATCACCTTTATCTTATCTCAAGTTTCCTTGGGTGGTTTAGTTCACAGTCCAAAGTTCCTCTTAGGAGACATCTTCAGGGAGGACTGGTCTTCTATGCCCACAGCTTCTTTATATAGTTTTGCCAAAATGGGCAGAACTCCTTCATAATGATGTTTAAGCTATGAACCATAATACTTCAGTCTCTGACATCTCCCTTTGTCTTAAAACTTGCATTTGATGTTAATGCCTTCAAACACAACCTGAAATACCACAAGTACTGCAATTGGTAAGCAAAAGGCATTTCCTAACTATTAACTTTAATAGGGGTATTTTCTGAGAATTCCGTATGTTACACACTGAAGAAATATATTTTAAATGTGTCATTAATTGCTTTATGTATACCTCATGTGCTGTCACGTATTAAAATCAAGATTAAATTTGCAGCAAAGACCAAGTACCCAGTTTCTTTATAAATTGTCCCAGAATTTTTTGTATGTGTTGGTAAGAAAGGTTGAGTCAAAAATTATTGAAATATTCTGATGGTGAATTCTGGCAGTGCTGTCATCAAAACCAGCTTACGCATAAAATAAACGTTTAGATAACACAAATACAGAAAGTATGAGGCAATAATTCATAATATTTTTAATCCAGAATACACAAAAACCTCATGATTCACTATTTGCCTTCCCATGTATCTCTGTACCTTGTGTTAGACATTATTGGGGATATCATTGTATCCCCATTACTGGGGATATTATCGTATTATCGTATCCAACACTCACAGTGTTGTTGGAGAACAGCATCTAAAACAAAACTGAAAGTAATGAGAATCAAGTGCAAATAGAAGTCATAAAAATATGATTACAGTTGCAACTATTGTTAACATTGAAAAAGGTTTCTTTTTTTTAAAACTCATCACTAGGCAGAACATTTCTGCAAAGCACAACAAAAATCTAAAATTTTTTGTATTGATGATCTGTGTGGAGTAAAACCTAATTCAACATTTTTCTTTTATTTCCATGTAACTAAACCCCCTTTAATTGTCTAGCTGAGACAGATGTGACTACTCATGGCTACATGGGAACATTTAAAATAGTCTCTGGCACGTCATTCACTCCTGCTCTGCAAAACAGTTCATCAGCTGATTTCAAAGTCCTTGCCTTTGATGTTGAAAAATTGGTAAGAACCTATCAGTCTCTGGTTAATTCAAGAGTATTTGTAGGTACATTAATTCCCTAACACTACCTGCTGTTGATGACTTTTTCTTCTTTCCAAAAATGAAAAATTTCAGGTCTTAAACCTGGTCAGAACTTAATATATCTTTTATTTGTGAAAATCAATGAATCATCAAAGTAAAATTTTGCTTATGTAGTCTAGAAAAAATTGTTTAATATTCAAACCATGCTTGTAGTGTGGGACTGGGTATATTTTTAATTACTGTATTGGTTCAAGATTTCTCTTTTTCATATAGATACAAAACATCTTTCAAGAAAGTGATCTGAAATACAAATTTGAGAGATGTGAAATTTCCCAGTTCAAGTAGGTACAGCTTAATTTAACTTTGACAATAAATATCAGAAGTCCTCACTTAGATATTTCTCTCAGATGTACTTACCACCACCTAGATTTTGAAGACATTGGGATCATCCTATATTATCCTTTCACATCTTACATCTTCCAAGTGTGATACTGTGATAAGGTTGACACTAATGTATTTCCTTGGGCAAACATCCTTCTCAGGCTGATGTGTGTCCATGCCTTGACCAAACCAGTAAGGTTGAGCCCTAAAACCCACCCACAAAAATTGTATGTTTTAAAGAACAGTGAGGGGTTTTTGAATGTTTTGTTTTGTTTTGTTTCTTTTTTTTTTTTTCTATTTTTTTTTTTTTTTTGCCAAGGACTGCTTCATTTAGTAAAGCTTGTTTGACCCCATTTTCAGTATCCTGGGCTGTTGGTTGTCCTACTGAAGGCCAGCTGCCAAAAATTTCCAGGTTACACAGCCAAGTCTGTAGTGTTAATTCCATCTGCACTATTCTTAACAAGGTCCTGATTCACAAAAACACTTGTAATACTATCTCCATTATTAAACAGCTTCAGAACATGCTTCCATCCTGTCCAAAAAATTATAATCTCAGTGGGAATCATGGGTGAGTTGTGTGGGTTTTCCTTTTTTTTTTTTTTTTTTTTTTTTTTTTTTTATAATTGGGTTCTTTTTTCCTACAGGAAATCTGAAGATGATCATGACAGATTGAAGTCAGAGACCGGGTAATTCCGTATAACAAATTTTACTTAAATATGGGCAAGACAATGATGCTACTAATTTAGACAGTTCTTCTGTGGATAGTTATTATATTTAATTAAAAAAAAAAAAAAAAAAAAAAAAAAACACACAAAAAAAAATTTACTGGTTGAATCAGTCCCTCTAAAGAATATGAAGTTTAAAGATATATCTTTGCTCTGTAATCTTCTTTTAGGATTACAAGAAAAAACAAAGTGGTAGTCCCTGGGACTGTCAATTTAGAGCAGTGAAGTAGGTAAGAAAGTAGCTAGAAAGTAAAGGATATCAGTTTGAGCTGAGTTTGCTTGGGTTAAACTGCTTAAATTGGCATCAGATCTCATGTTATTACCGGTAACTCAAGTTTTAAATCAAGAAAAGTCTGACAACACACTGTGATAGGCAAGAACAAAACAGACGACAGAAAATTAAGACTCTAGCAGAACTGAAGAACCTTGAGAAATGAGTGATATAATTAGCTGTCTCATGGGTGAGCCAAGAAAATTAAAGTACACATTACATGACAACAGATCAATAGTTCTGTGCTACCACATGTTCTTGTGATATCTATGTAAATACATAAAGTTGATAAATATGCAGAGGAGATTAGTTTCTTTGAATTGTTGCCGTTGAAAAAAAAGAACAAGATACTGGGATATTAGGTGACCATGAATATCAGCAAGTAATAGAAAGCAGATTTGAATTAGAGCAATCTTTTGATTGGAATAGTGAGGTCATAGCCCTAATCATCTAGAAAGTGGATTTTTATCACTTTATGAAGGATTATATAACATTAAAGAAGTGGACTGCACAGCAGCAGGAATAGGCCACTCCAAGGTTTTGTCCTTGTGAGGGCAGATTCAGTCAGGGAATTTGGTTTCTGCACAAAGAAAGGGTCTATTCTCATCAACATTTGGGCATCAAAATGGAGACATTTCTGAGCAACTTGCTCAGTACTGTCTTTGTAAGTGCCAGGTTTTTAGTTTGCTCATCTGGTCAGTTTTGATGCCTTTTTTTAGGACAAGACCAATTATGCCTAAGAACACCTTTTATTTCTATCAGCCACAAGGAGAATCTAGATATATGCACTATAAATAACTGTGAGGGACAAAACTAATTCCATCCCTGTATCTTGACACAACAATCACAGAAACTCTGATATTTGTGAGTTTTGGATCAGGCTTTTAAAGATCAGTAAGGATCTGTCTTCATTTCTGCTTTGAATAACTTTGTCTCAGACACTGTTTTCTTTTCATTTAAGAAGTGTTTACCCCTTCAGGCATTGGTATTTCACCCTTGAAACGCTGCTGCTGAGTCATAAGGAGAGCAATAAAAGCTTTTGTTTGCTCAGCATGGCCTAGGGGTTATCAGAAAAATGCAAGAAGGAGAGTTTTTCTACATATTGCAAACTACAAACTATGCTCAGCAAAACGACAGGATTAATCACTCCTTACAAAGAGCGCTGCTAAGTCAGTTGCAAACGGGTAGGATAAAGGTTTAAGGATAAAAAAGTTTACACCAAAATTTTAGTAAAAGGAGAAAACCTTTACCTGTGGCAAGTCTGGTACTTCAACATTACCTTACTCTAGCTACAAATAAAAATCTTCATCATTGTGTTTAGAAGGGAAGGCAGAGGACAAACCGAAAACACTGGATAAAATTCAGACTTCATAGAAGTTAAATGCAGTTAAACTGCAATTTCTGAATACTGCTGTTTTCAGACATCACTCTTTCCTTGTGACAATCCATACAACCACACAGCAGATCAGCACAAATGTAGAATCCACATTTACTTTATAGAAGTGATCACTTTGTGTTGTATTTTGCCACATGAATGTATTACACAATTTTCATAATTTCAAGGTTCATCATCAATATTTTAGGGCTAAAACTGATAGACCAGCAGTACAGTTGAACAGCAGTACACCTCCCTCTTTAGTTTTTCTCAAGTTCAGCTTCATTGCAGAAATTGATGTGAGTGTTGTTTATTTTGTCCAAAAGGGAAAGTAGAAGTAGATAAAGAAAAAACAAAGTTTCTCCAAGATTCAAACCAACTTGATAATTGAGAGGTGTTTCCTTTTGTGTCATCTTTGCCAGCCAATACTTAAAAACAATCTGCCTTTTCAAATGCAACCAGTGTTAGAATGAAATATTGTCTAGATGATAAGTCCTATAGCAGATTTATTTCATCAGCTTGAATAACTAATTAACTTCTTTGTTTTGTTTTGCTAGTGTTGTTGTGATCCTCACCCTTTACTTTTCCCAGATGGTAACAGTTGAGAAAGTAAAAAATGAGCTGGTTTTGGGTGTCACTGCAAATAACCCTAAACCTACTGAGACTTTGAAAATTGATGTGAACAGCATACAAATCACAGGTAATGCTAGTAAGATTTTTTGTTTGTTTGTTTGCTTTTTTTAATTTTGGTTTTATTTTTGTTTTTAATTCTACAAATCTTTAAGAGCTCCAGGTAGCAGGAATGCAAACTTTGGCTTCCAAACAGCAATCAGTTTCTTACTTTTTCTGTTGGATGCCCTCCTCCCCCATTACAAAACTTTCAGTAGCAGCTGAGAGAACAATTTACAGTCTTTTCTACCAGAGAGTATGAGCCAGCATTGTGTACATTCACTAAGGAGGGAGTAAAGGGCAAAGTTGTGATTTCCTGGTGAAAACCACTCGGTTTCGCCTCTTTTACGAAGCATAATATTTGTAATATTTTTTAGCCCTCTAAATAAAGTAACTAATCCTCAACTGTATTGTTTCATAAGTAAATACTGTTATAATTTTGTTATGCTAAAGAATAAGCAAAAGGCTCAGACTCCCAGACAGTAAAAACTCATTTATTTAAAAGACGTCAGGAAGAAAAACAAACTGCTTTTAGAGAAGTGCACCCAGGGCACTTCTGGCTCCATATTCCTGGAGAGCTTAGGTAAATGTAAGTGGGAGAAAAAGAGGAATAGGATTTTAAGGACTAGGCAACTTTAAATTCTGCAGATATACAGATATAGTTATTTTATGGAAGTACTAGAAAATGTATCAAAGTCTAAATGGAAGCCTATCAAGATCAGTGGGAATCCTTATTTTTATATGAATAAATCTTCATAAGGGCTCATCACTGGGGATGAGATTCAAAAACAATGTGAATTCTTTGAAGTAGAAATTGATTGGCTGACATTTGAAGACCTGCTGGAGTTACTATTGAGTAGCAATTGAGGCGTGGGAATCTGCTGTGCCATGTCTCTTGCTCTGTATTAAAGGTGTATTTTTGTTAGGTACTTCAAGTATTCAAAGGCTAAATTCAGTCTTGGCATATTTCATTCTCTTTACTACTTGTTTATTCCAAATAACTGCACACCACTGTGGAAATTGATTGCTCATTATACTTCAAAAACACCACGAAGAAAAAATAATGAAGAGCCTCTTAAAAGGTTCTATTGATGAACTTTGAAGTAGTCAAACTTTTACTGTTGTGGA
The DNA here is from genome assembly GCA_009741485.1 of Malurus cyaneus samueli. Taxonomy (NCBI): domain Eukaryota; kingdom Metazoa; phylum Chordata; class Aves; order Passeriformes; family Maluridae; genus Malurus; species Malurus cyaneus. The sequence goes on along the minus strand of CM019214.1, from coordinate 103,788,368 downwards.
TCATTAAAATGCGTCTTTTCACATTAGATATCACCTGTCCATTCCACCAGGAGCGCTTCAATAAAATAATTTTAACTAATTAACAATCATAATCATATGTGGCATTTTTGCATTGTGTATCTCAATATGTTCTGCCAGAGACATTCTTATTTCCGAGATGGAGAGAGGTGTCACACAGCTGTGACTTGCTTGAAATCAGTTTTCACAGTGATTAAAAGTAACTTTCTTTCTTGTAAACTATCCCAGATTAATTGTAACTCATTCATCTCTTCTAAATGTTGTTCTATAAGAACAGGTGCTCTGAAAATCTCTATAGAATAAAAAGCCTCTAGAGAGAGATTTCCCAGGTGAAGACATTCTAAATGCAATACAATTAATAGGGATTGAGGATTGAAAAGAATTGCAGTGGTTATAAAACCTCATAACCTCGACTTACTTTTGAGATCTTTCCTCTTTGGGAAGAGAGTTTGAGAAAAGGTTGGGAACAGGGCGAGATAGGCAAAAGGAGGGAAGCAGGACATGGATAATTATTCAATGAGAAATAGTCACAGCTGATTTCTTTTTAATCTTTATTTCTAAATCATCTGAAACTAGACACTGTGCTGTAAGGGAAGTTTATAACAACCTTGTTTTCTTCCCGTAGCTGCTGAAAATCTAACTACAATGATGCCTTTAACCTCATCAGGTCAGTATCCTTCACAAAACCAGCACTAATTTTTGTTACCAATACAACAGGAAGCAAAATGACGCTTGCTATTCTGCTCACATAGCTTAGTCAGGCTGCCCTGGCTGTAGCTGGGGCTTGACTGCCAGGGTCCATGATAATTAGCTGCCTTCACCATTTCTGACTCTTTGAGAGAGCAGTGAGCGATCTGAAGCCTGTACAAAAAGCTCTAAGAGCTTTATTAGTGCATCAAAGCAAAAGCTGAGTCTCCTCTAAGCAGCTGAGGAGCAAGCTGAAGATTTTGAAGGTTTAGGGAGGTGAATGAGGCTGGGGAGTCCTACTCTCATGCTGTGGTTACTGATTTACTGGGCAATGGTGACTGACAGATTTTCCTTTCACTATCCTGGAAGTTTTATGAAGATAAGAAGCAGACAATACTCCTGGGTCTCACAAACCTGCCAAAAGCCAGCCAAAGATAGCACAACAGGTGCTTTGTAAGTAGTCACACACAAACTGCTTACAAATTATCCCAAACTTTCCAGGCAGGACACCACACCAGGAGTTAAACATCTGTCCCTATGAATATAGGAAACAAATATTTATTGATATTCTAATTACAGCAATGAAAGAGTTATTATTAGTCTGGTTACAGGCCTGCTAATGTGAACAGTCCAAAGTGTGCCAGTACTGTAGTTTATTCCCAAAGGCACAGTTTAAACTGCTAACATTCAATTTTTTCTCCTATCTATCCCTTCCTCTGGGATGTTCTCAGTGCTCCTCCAAGTCCCAAGTTCAATGCTGTTAATCATCCTCAAAAAAAAAAATTGGGAAATGGGGAGAGGTTCCAGAGGAAAGGAGAAGGGAGTTGGGAAGTGTCAGCACCCCACACTGAATGGCAACAATATTCCTGAAGTGAATTTCTGCTCCCTTGGTCTCCGGTCTGCTTGAGGTCATTTTTCTATGTTTATTTATTTTGTCTGTTGCCTCGTACTTTCTGTTTCAGTCCAAATGTCACAATATACCTGAGTTTTACCATACATGGTACTTTTTCATCTGCTGAATGCAGACTTATGGCTCTGCTGACCCTAAAACCATCCTTTGCCATCTCAACATATTACTTTGACATTTTGTAGTAATTGTGCTCATATTACTGCTGCCTTTGTCACTGTCCTGGGTTTTCCTTTAGGGATTTTGCTGCTAACCTGTGCATGCGCTTTTGGGAACATCTGTTAACAACCACAATTCTTTCAACAGTCTCAAGATGTAGCTCCCTGATAGCTGTTTTATTAGAGCTGTTTGCTCATGTATGCATCTATGGTTTAGGTCTTGGAATGTTTAATTCCTTCTAAATTAGTTGTCCTGTGGTAAATGTATAGACAGATATGTTGGCAGACGTATATATGTGTGGAACTCTTTGGAAACCTTTGTAGATATGAATTAAGCTTCTTTCTCTGCAGAAGCTGTGTGAGAACAGCTCATCCAGCTGCACCCTCCCTGCTCTCCTCTCTCTCTGCGGAAGAAACTGTGTCCTTAAATCTGCTGACACAGAATTCACCTTAACAAGAATGGCCTAATTTAGCTTTATAGTGTTTTCTAAATAAGCATGTTTTGATGGAAAATTGATAGGAAATCATTCTGCAAGTTTGTGCACCAGGTCTGGGAAAGCAGGAACATCTAACAAAAATATGATGACCATTGGTGATGGCCAATGGCCAGCAACTTCTGCCCACAAAACTGAGGGATGACAAACTGTAGAGAAAGCCTTTACTACATCTCTTACTTTATTCCTTCTGGCCCTTCTTATAAACTGAGGATCTTTATAAACATGTAAATACAGGATGCATTGTTTGTAGTGATGTTGGGACTGTTTTCCGCTGAAGACATCATCATCCTACTCACACACTTGAGTCTTAATTTAGAAAATAAAAATCATAAACAGGGATGCTAATGCAAATTCAAAGAGGAAAAGAAAGAAAAAAACTATTTGGGAGCTGGAACCACCAAGTGCATCCTCAATGAGTTGGAACTTCTGTTGGAGCAATCACAAATGCACATTCCATTTTCCCAGACTGTTTTGCAGTTTACTCTCACTAATACAAAACTGCTTGTTTACCCAGGCATTTGCTCATGTGTAAATATGTACACACACACAGGTGTGAGTACATATACACTTCTATACAGAAACAAATGCTGGATAGATTTGAGGATCCCAATTGACTTGTTGAGCAACATTATTTGTGAGAAAATGTATATACGTAGTACTAATGTTAAAGTTGTCATAGCTTATCATGTTTCAACAGATCCCACAAGTTTAATTACGAGTTCCCTGACACCAGCTTCAGGTCAGAACTTTTATATATCAGAGGAAGACAGAAAGTATTGCTCTGATTTTAATGGGGGGAAGGTGGAAGGAGAACAGAAATCTTAGGATGTTTTTGAACAAAGTGGGTTTCACATAAATTTTTCTAATGTTTATTGTGACACATGAGCTTCAGGACCAAGCCACTCAAGCTGGTACCACAATATCATTACCTGAAGTGTGGGGGGCAAGTAATGCAGATTTAAAAGCAGATTAACTGCTGTTAATTCTGCCCAAGCAGCTGCAGAAGTGCTCCCAGAGAGCAAGAAGTTGAGTTCTAACCTCCGGTTGTGTTTGTCCAGGTTCAGGAGAAGTGACCACAGGCGAGTCCTCAACAACTTTGGGTGAGTAACTGTGTGTGTGGAGAGCAGAGAGGTTACACAGAGCAGTCTGAGCTTGCAGAATTGCACTGCTCATGTACAGCCTCTTCTCACAACATTCAATCCTCGTATTCCATCCCTGCAAATGCAGGATATGCAGGTTTACTGCATACTAAGGAGACCTCTCCAAAGAGAAGGCATTTCTAAGCTTGTACATGCCTCAAGAATTCTCTATATGTTACATATGTTGATATACACATTGACACCAATACTGGTGTATTCCAGTACACCAGTACTGTTTTTCCTATTATTTTTTTACTTTTATGAAGAAAATTAAAAAAAAAAAAATTAAAAATAAAAGCAAACTGTTAGCAAACCATAACTTCCAATGGACAGAAAGCCAAAGATGTTTGAAACTTTGAAAACATCCTCTAGCCCTTTTACATGTTGAAAAATATATGACATCTACATGCATTCTAATCTGTTCAATTTTATGTGTCTACTGCCCTTATTTAGTTGAATATAGTCCTTACAGCACAATTTAGTGTAATTTGCTCTTTAAAAGAAAAGTCAGAATGTTTCAGTAGGAAAAGCTGATGTCTTTCAATCCAGGAGGTGGCAGTGCTGTTTAGTTTTCTGAGTGGAATAAGCCCAGAATTGATCGTGTTGTATGCAAACAATGTTTTCTTGCCTGTTGGGCTTGTGCAAAGCCTATTTTTGGATTATTGGCTGGAATTTTTGCTGTGGTTCTAAAACGCACAGTTTTGTCTCTGCTCATCTGTGGAAATTCATTCACTGGCACTGTGTTACCTCCAGCACTTGACTGGAGTATATTTGGTTTATTTTAAATACCAGTTGGATGCAAAATGGCAATTTTTTTGGCTTTGTAACATTTGCATTGCCAACACTGAGAGTGTTTTGTAAAGCACTTTGAAATGCTAAATCAATGTTAGTGTGTAACACAAAAAAAAAATGATACTTAATCTGATTACAAAACAAACAGCTTTATGAAAAAAAAATGAAAAAGACGAAATTTTACAGATTACTATTTTTCCTTCTTATAGCAGAAATTTTGACCCTTGCCTGTAAGCATTTATTGAAGTAGAGACAAGGAACTGTGTGAACAAGTCTACAGACTTTAATGTTATTTTAAGAATTTTGAAATTAGTAGTTATTAGTAGTTAAAAGTTTATTTTAGCTGCATGTTTCTGTTCACTTTAATAAGACTTATTTGAATTCTACAGATGTCTAAGATCAACACCCTCTAAAGACTAAAAAAGGTCATATTTGAAGTAGATCAGCATTTATGCTTTAGGAAAAGACTGCTAATAAGATCTACGATTTTAAGTATCTGCCTGTGTATCTTCTGGCAGAAATTTGCTCTTAACTTATAAATTTAATTCATAAATCTGAAAAGAATAGGGTTTGAGATAATTCTGGTGTTTCAGAACCTTAAAGAGTCTTAAGGCTCTTTTTTTTTAAGATATGCTGGTTAGAAAATCAGATTCCTTAACACGATGAAGTGTGACACTGTAATGTGTTGAAGTTGAAAAAAATAATGTAATTACTAATGTAATTAATCTAATTTAATTTAATTAAATTCTTGTATTTGCCTAAGCCCAGAGATTTTTCACTGCTGTTGAAATTAAAGTCCACTTTTCATCATTCAAACATAAGAAATTGGAAAGTGTCATTTATTATATTGCATAAAACAGTTTATTTGTGTAAAGGAAGAAAAAAGGATTTCTTATACATTTTCTTCCAACCCTACTTCAAGCTTAGTCTCAAAAAATATTACACTTCTGAGAATTTTCTCCATTCTGTGCCAAATTTATCTTTCTAGTATGTGATATGTCATCCCAGGCTTCTCAAAATGCAGTTTTGTAAAACACAATAGAGTGGTTGATTTGATTTGTGATAAAGCAACCAGAGGTAAGTCAATTTTCCTTTGCAGTGAGACTGCATTATTGCTGTGCTGTTATTGCTCCCATCTTTATTATTCCAGCTGAGTGTTTGCCACCTGCTGAACTCTGTGCTGATGGTGTCACCTGCATTAGTGAAGATTTCTTTTGTGATGGAGTCTTGAACTGCCCAGATGGTTCAGATGAATCTGAAAAAAGATGTGGTAAGAATGGAAACCCCTGTAAATCAGTCTTTTTACACATGCTTAAAACTGTCAGTTGTTTGTAAATACTTTATGGGCAATAAACTGCACAGGGAAGTTCAAATCAATTCTACTAAAAATAATTAGAGTGATTTTTGTAATCTTCACCTTGCAAGTGGAAACGATTTTCTTTCAAATCACACTAATGAAGAATGTGCTTAATAAATAATGAAATACTAGAATCTGTCTATTTTAACATACAGTTATAGGATTTGTTTCTTGCTATAAGACATTAATACCATCAATATTATGTAAATCTTAAAATAATATAGACATTTAATATGAAGATTTGTGTCTGTGACATCAAACAATGTTCAGACTAATTGACCTCCCCAGTCCCATTTAACCTCAGCCTTCTGTGATTCTTGCAGATCTGAAATCTGGTTTTTAACATGAAGAGTTTTTATCCTACAGTGTGAGCCAGTTTGTTTTCCTTTACCTTGAGTACTGTGTCCATTTCTGGGCCACTCCCTACAAGAAGGGCATTGAGGGCTCAGAGGGTCCAGAGAAGGGAGCGGAGTTGGAGAACAAATCATGAGGAGCAGCTGAGGGAGCTGGGGAGGCTCAGCCTGGAGAAAAGGAGGCTCAGGGGGAACCTTACTGCTCACTACAACTCCCTGACAGGAGAGTGGACCCAGGTAGGGGTCAGGCTCTTCTCCCAGGGAGCAAGGGACAGGACAAGAGGAAATGGCCTCAAGCTATAGCCAGGCAAGATTCAGGTTGGACATCAGGAAGAATTTCTCCATAGAAAGGCTTGTCCAACACTGTAAAAGGCTGCCCAGAGAGGTGGTGGAGTCACCATCCCTGGAGGTGTTCAAAAAACGACTGGACATGGTCTGGTTGACAAGGCGGTGACCAGTCAAAAGTTGAAATAAATCATCTTGGAGGTCTTTTCTAACAAAAGTGATTGTACTCTATGAGCCAATCTGACTTCCTAGTTTCCCCAAGAAACCTTTTGTGCAGAACAGTTGGGTCTCTGTGCAGCAGTGCATGCTGTAAAATTGCACCAAGGAGTTGCCAAACTACTTTTCAGTATTTCACTGGTGAGGCACTGGGTTAATGATGCCTGCCTTGCTCTCCACAGCCTCAGCTCTCAGTTAAAAGTCTGTCAAGCTGTCTTGCAAAGGGAACATTGCAAATGTTTTAGGAAAAGTGGGAGCAATTAACTCCCTGACTGTTTTGTTTGTTTGTTTGTTTTTTGGTTTTTTTTGACATATAGAATTTGGTGCTAGAAACCAGGAGAGCTTCTTTGCATTCTGCTGTGAGAAGAAAACAATGGGGCAGTCTGCTTCAAGCTCTCAGACACCTGTAAAATTCTAGGCTCTAAGAACAAATAAGCAACTGAATGACCAATTATATTTTTAAAGAATCTGAAAGCTTCATCCTGAAGTTTGTGGCAGGCTGACCTCTTCTGTCATAAATATAATTTTCTTCAGAAAAAAATAAAAGAGACCTGCCCTTTACTTGCATTGTTTTCTGAGTGCAGTCAACTCAGATGGGAGATTTAGCTGAACATTTTGGGAAAAATGTCCATCAAAATACTTCTGTAGTACATCCAGTGGAACACATCAAAAGATCTATTTATCATAATAAGTATATCTAGCCAGATCATAGTAATAATTATTGACTTTGAGCTGGTCCTTCTACAGAAGAGAAAATCAGAAGGTCCTAAGGCTCAGCTAGACCTTAGTTCCATGGAATGCATTAGATAACATAACCCAAGATGTTATTTGGTCATCAATTCCTACCATCATACTTTTTTTTGAGACATGGATTTTATTTGGCATATTTGTTTTTTGTTGTTGTTTTGGTTTTGGTTTAAATTTTAGGTATTGTTAAATTTGAAAATTGTCAATCCTTATATTCATAAAGTAGTATTACACATCTCATAAAATGAATGTTTTTTACTTACTATCATAGAATCAGAAAATGGCCTGGGTTGGAAGGGACCTTAAAGATCATCTCATTCCAACCCCCCTGCTATGAGCACAGACACCTTCCACTATCCCAGGGTGCTCAGAGCCCCATCCAACCTGGCCTTGAACACTTCCAGGGCTGTGGCAGCCACAGCTTCTCTGGGCAACTTGTTCCAGAATTTGTTCATATTATCTGATCCAAATCTGCCCTGTTAGTCCAGGCCCTTGTAAATAGTCTCTCTCTGTCTTTCCTGTAGGAAAGGTCCCAATAAGGTCACCTTAAAGCCTTCTTTTCTCCAAGCTGAACAATCCCAGTTCTCTCAGCCTTTCCTCATAGCAGAAGTGTTCCATCCCTCTGCTCAACTTGGTGGCCTCCTCTGGACTCTCTCCTACCAGTCCATATCCTGACCAGGTCTGATTTTACAAGTTCCATCTGCATTTTATTGAAGATATTGCTGTCATACTTGTTATATAGGTATATATATGTACCTCAAATACTGGAAGGCAAAGCTGTGTAGACATAATTCAGCTGTGCCTTGGAGGCTACACAATGGTTCAAGCTATGAATTGTGCTTGAGTAGAGTTTTTCAGCTCAGGCATAGACTCTTGTGCACATGGTTTTTGGACCTTATTTGCACATCTCCCTGGGTCTCTGCAAATATTGGTTGTGAATGCTCTGGCCCTGTGTAACTGAGGATATTATTCCCCCATCAGCACATTAACAGTCACTAAAGAATATCAGAGCACACTTGAGCTGAAAATTTCTGGATGTTCAGACAAATAAAAATAGACAGAGTATCACAGGGAAAGCAGCCATAGCCACCATCCACTTCAGAGAGCTTGGATGATTTGCCCCTGTTCATCTTCACTGATGCCTGGTATTTCTAAGCAATTTGCTCAGTTACCATGAGTGCAGCAGTTTTGGCTCATAACCTTACACAAGTACAATTCTGTCTCGAGGACAAATTGTTGATCCATGTTTCTTATATTACATTTTCAGAGTTTCTCTAATTTTATGTATTTAAGTTTCTCAGCAGATTTTGCAAAACCAGCAGAATGAGTGGTAAGAGGCTGGATGCATTTGGGATACCTGGCAATTTTTCCACCTCTTGAACTATTCACTTTTGTCCCATTCCTAGAGACACTTAATATGGTCATATGGAAGATAAAACTGTATAGATTTTCACAAGTTTCTCAGTGAGATTTATGACCAATTCATAATTCATGTTGCAAGTGCTCTTGCACACAAAAGAGTTGCTGTCTTTCAAAAAACTTGATTTGTTTTACATCTTGGTTGTTATTCCCTCTAGTATTTCTGATTTTCTAATATGTTAATATTTTAAAAACATAGGATTAAAAAGTGAATTTTAGTAATGTCTTTGATTAGACGGGGTTCAGTAAAATCTCAGATTCTCAACAGAGATTCGGGCAACCAAACACCTCTTTTCTTTTTCATTTTATTGATTAAAATAATCTTGAAAGGTTTCTTTCTGGCTCTGCAATGCAGTGTAGTAACAAAAGGCTTCACAAAAGCACAGCTAGCAATTTCAGTGAAAGGGTCTCTAGAGAAAAGTGAAGTCTGAACAGCAGCTACTAATAATGACTGGCATTGCTGCAAAGCAGCAGTGTAGCACATAGGGGTAAGGAGAGGGAGGCTGCAGGCTCATTCCGGGGTGTTTTTCTGCAGGCTCTTTGCAGTTATTTTATGTCTAGACTGGCATTTCGTGACTGCCCCCCTCACAGCATCACTACAGCTAGGAGAGAGATTAATCAGAAATTGATGAACTGCCCTTGGCAGAGAAGGGTCCTGTCAGGTGAGATTGGGCTTGATTTGACCAGTTTGGGGAGCTTCTCCCTGAAATCCAAGCCTGACATGATAAAACCCTCCTAATGTCTCATGTATGGAGCATTCATGAATAGAAATGGACACCAAGATGCGTGTTGGGGAAGGAGTGGAAGTACAAAGGATACTTCCTCTCTCCTTAGGAGAACAACCGCAGCTTTTCTTAGGGCTCCAAGAAGAGACAAAAATTCCTTGCCTTTGCCTGTATTTGACCACAGCTGCCTTCCCCCTGCGAGGAGGAAGCACTGGGAAGTTCTTTAGGGAAATAGATCTATCCTCTCTTCCTGCTCATTCCTGAGACACCTTTCGCTCACTATTGCAAGGCTGTGGATGAGCTGCCTAAGGACCTTTTCCAGAGCCTTTCTCTCCTGTTTTAGCTTACTCACTGTCTATTAAGAGATAAGAAACAAAGAAAAGAGAACAATTAGAAGAACAATAGTAATAATAGGGGACAGGATAATCTCTCTAAGAGGAAAGGCTGAGGGACCTGGGCCTGGCACCTCATAAGGGCAGGAAATGAATGAATTAAAGTGGAGAGGAAAAGTACTTCTATACCAATACCATTAGACTTCTATACCAGGTCTAATGCTAATATAGAATAATAACTATCACTCAGGGACCTTTCCTCTCTCTGTGTATTTAAAATCTTCTGTGTTCTGTTTTCCTCTCAAGTATTGCAAAAGGGAATATGTTTCTATTTCAGCTCATGCATTAGGCATGTAGGCAAAGTTCATTCTGCACAGTTTTTATTAACAATGTTTGGCTGACTGAAACAAAGCTTAGTTTTTATGTTGTGTTTGCTACAGTGGTAGGCATAAAGAATTTTACACTTATAAAATGAACACAGAAGGAGGCCCAAATTATTCTTTTATATATGATTTCCCGAAGGAAGCCAATGCTCAATAAAATTCCCATTTAATTTTCAATGTGATTGATTATTCTTAATTTGGACAATCATTCTAGGTATGATTTCATTTCAGAAATTAATGAAAAGCTCTATCTAATTTCTGGTCATCTGCCTCAAATTGATGAACTTGTCCCTACCTCTGCAGATAATCATGTGTGGTACTGATTTTATCCTTATGTGAAAGCACTATGATACTTTTTGAACAACTGAAGAAAACACATCATTAGATAAATTCCTAACATAATGTTCAAGAGACACAGCAGAAGCCCCAGCAGTTCTTTGGTGTCTGCTGAAATAAAATAACATGGCATGAATTATCATTTCCAATATTGCTGAGGCCCAAAAATACTTTTTTGTTTTCCGAAGTAACTGATTTTTAAAGTAAAGAAATTTTCTGGAATGGAAGAGCAACACCAAGGAAACAAAATTAATAAAAGCCTTTTGAAAAAAATAGATGATGATGGATGACATTTACCTCAGCTGAATGAATTTGATAACCAGCAGGAAACTTGGGATATCCACTTATCTCTTCAAGTACTCAGTAATATATAAGGCAAGGAACTAGTAAGCTCATAAAAGTAGAGATAACAATAGTCAGCCATCTCCCTTTTTGCTTTTATTCACCTGATATCAAGTTGTCTCTGGTAGTGTAAACTCAGTTTTCTGATTTAAAGTAGCTGTGGATAAGAACTGGTAAGGCAAGATCCAGTTTCCTTATAAAAGTATAGAATAAAAATAAAGAATTGGATTAGCTAAATCCAGTTGTTGGATTTGGATTATTTGGATTTGTTTAGACTAGTTTGGATTAGTTGGATTGTGTCTAATTTAAAAGTGAATTTTCTGTACTGCTTTTCTTCTCATCTAGTTCTTTTAGATCAAATGGTGATAAGAATTAGAAATGGGAATACGTTGATATTTTGATTTGTCTTCCTGTTGTTGCTTACAAGGCATTTCCAAGGTAATCCATGTAAGCCAATACACAAGGTTGCCCTCATCTTGGCTCTAATTCTGTTTTTCAAATGTCGTCTTGACAAATGTTCTTCATTATGTCTTTACAGCTGCAGTTTGTGATGGAAAATTCATGTTGACTGGCTCCTCTGGGTTTTTTCACTCTATGAATTATCCAAAGCCATATAATGCAAACATTGTTTGCCAATGGATAATAACGTAAGCCATTTTCCAAATATTTTGTACCTAACATTTTTTTGATTATGTGGTGATATTGTTTCCTGTACAATAGTCTTAGGCCATTTGCCTTTATTCTCAAATACTCCAGCACAGAGAAGACATGATACCATTTTCTCCTTCATATTTATGTAATTTTTCTTTTAAAACCATCATGTCTAAACTTTATAACTGTATCAGTAATTTTCCCACTTAAAAATATTCTGAGGTATGATTTTGAGTAATCTTGTGTGTTAGATACATCCAGAGGAACACAAGTGTAAGCTCAAAGTAAATCACATAAACCAAAATAATTGCAAGGTTGTTTGTTTTTTTTTTCAAAGTATTGCATCAAATAGTAGTCTTCAGGTAATGGTTTTATGATGTAAGTATTACTAACAGAAGGAATTTTTAAGAATTCCCTTGTCATTTAGGGGTACAGGCTTCATCTGGGGTTAAGAGTACATGTGTTCCTGTATAATTTAGGAATATGCTTTAGAATTGAATAGTTTACATTTGATGTAATAGAACCAAATGCCTTTTAAACCCCAGACACAAGAAGTGCAATTTTTCTATCAAGGTAAGGTACATATCTAAAAAAAAACAAGATGATCATAAGTTAGGCAGTCCTAAAAATCCCTCCTATGACTGCCAATCCAGAAGTTACTGCTTTGAAAGTCAGTAATTCTTATTATGGTTTTGTAATAATAGGTGTTCTTTGACTCTGAGAAGTATTAATTTGGTGGAAGACTTTCAAAGGAGATTAAGGAATCACTTTTAAAATTGGAAAAAATTTGGACTTTTCATTCCAAAGGCTCCTTTGAAAATGCTAGGCTTTGATTTTTTTCAGAACTTTCATCTTCACCTTGAAGTCCTGGTTTTCCGTCTGTTTAGCACATTTTTTCCTTCTCATCTTCAGCAGCACCGTTCACCAGTAATTACTGGCAACACCTATCTTTAAAATACAGGTGTGTCCCAGGAAAAGAACAAGGTTTTGTCCTTCAGAATATGAGTCTGTCTTGTTCCTCACTGCACGGTGTTGCATAAATTGAGTACGGTAAATAAACGGGACCCAAGTGCCCTCCTTCCTTCTAAACTCTTGATATTGCTCCAAGTGCTGCTATAGATGCAAGAAGCATTGTGTTAGGCAGATATCTGTACCAGGTATGCAGCTAATAAAAGCTTCATTTTGGAGAGAATCATGAGCAATTGCAAATAATACGGTGGAAGTTCTGCAAATATGTGTAATTACATATTGAACAATGACAAAAACAACCACCTGAACTTATTTTCCATTTCCTTGCTTTAAAAAAATCTGTCAGTTCTGGCAATAAAGGCCTAAGAAATTCAGGCTTGAGTCAAATTTTGTCTTTCTTTCAAACAGAGTTGTTTCTATGAGGGAACCTTTTGAGTTTTCCAGTAACTTATGGGGTTTATTATCCCTATAAATACATGTTAAAAGGCAACCTATCATACATCCAAGACTGGATTTTTCTTGTACCTGCCTTTGTCTAGAAATATTTCCCCAGTGTCTTTAGGAAAGGCTGTTACATTTTAACCCTATTTAACTCCGAATAAAAATCCAATCTCCTCTCCTAAAAGAGCAGTATGCTCAATAATTCCCTGAAAGTTAGCTTCCTGAACCTTTCAACTGTATGTTTTTTTCTAACAAAGGTTGTTTCTTCCCTCTAGAGAAGTGTAAAACAACAAAACAACAACAAAATTTAAAAAGGCAAAAAGATTAAAGTGTTTACTTCACACTTCTTGACGAATCATTACTGATAAGCACAAGCAGATTGCTCTTAAGGGCCTGTTTTCATTGATGCTCTCAATTGCAGAAAAAAGAAAATAGTGGTATTTAAGCTGATAGTGATAGCAGTGGTTTAGAATTTGGACTACCATATATGTCTAGTGGAAAGGAAATGAGAGAACTAATTTAATAGAGATTATCTCAAGAACATAACTATAGCAAAATAAAGCCAAGAATATTTTTTACACTTCAAGTGACTTTGTTATTAAACTTTCTGTGTGATGGCTTGGATTTATAACAATTTCCCAGAAAGTGGGTTTGATATCATTAAATCTGCATGCAAATTCTGTTTTTGTCATAAGAGACAGTATTTAAGGTTTTCAGGAGGGAGATTTAGATACCTTGCTATTCATATTGATACCTTGATACTATTGCTGTGGCCTTGGGAAGTCTACCTGAGATGATATCTAAGAATAACATGTATGAAAAAGTGATTGTAATTCAATGAAGTGCAGGGAACAAAAGAACTCAAGCAAAATAAAAAAAAATCTAAAAAACCAAACAAAAAAAAATCTAAAAAAATCTAAAAAACAAAAGAACAAAAAAAAAAAACCCTTGCAAAACTGATTATCACATTCAGAGTTCAGAACATTCAGTTTCTAGAATATGTTTAATTCCAGTGAGTAAAGGTGTCCATGTACTCTTTCAAAATGTTTATGCCAAATTCCTTTGGCAATTTTACAAGCTGAAATTTATACAAATAAATCATCTAGATTAATAATATTGATTAATATAATTCCATGTTGCTTCTGAATTTAACATCAATTACTTTACTCTAGTCAAAAAAATAGATTTTCAGTTCTGAGTTTATTTTTCTCTTGTTGCCTTAGAGTTCCTCAAGGGTTGTCCATTAAACTGAACTTCACTTCTTTTGAAACACAACCTTATGCAGACACATTGAGTATTTTTGAAGGATTAGGACAAAACAAGGTTTTAAGAGGTAAGTTTATTTTTCAGCTAATAATACTTTCTCATTTATAAAATCTAAGTTGTAAAGTAAGCATTTTGAGGTATAAAAAGTTTCACATATATGTTTAAGAAGAAGACTGGATCTGCATAAAATTGCCCTGTCAGACAATTTGTCTCAATCAATCAATCAATCATAAATTTGGCCAGATAAATGCTTTCATTATATATTAAGAAATTTCCACTTGTTTTTAAAGATCTTATTTAAATGATCTGGATAACTTCATCAGCCTCATGGTACTGTGGGGTCCAAGTTTCATTGGAAATACACTGTCAGAGGTTCCTTTAATATCACACAGTAACATAAAATGAAAACATCTAAACTCAGCTGTTGAAGAAAATGCTGTGAAACTCCCCAAAAATCATAATAATGACATTGCTTTCCTTAGATCTTGAAATAATATAATTATATTATATTATAATACCTTATCTCTGTCTTTGTGTTCCACTCTGAAAACTGGGTTTGTACCCATTTTTCATAAGGCTTGGTCCATACAGCTGGATTCCACCAGAGGTGGAAAACATGTAATGAAGATAGAATATAAAATCAGAAAAATATATCATTATTTATCCTTATTTTTGGAAGCAGGTAGAGAATGGGAATGCAAAACAGTAAAAGACTAGCTGATATTGATATTGATGGATATGAGAGATGGAATATGCAGAATATTCATATGTCAATCAAACAGCTAAATGCTTCAGGGGGCTGAAGTTATTGTAACAGAATCACAGTACAACAGGAAAAGCATTCCTCAAAATTCTGTAAACTAGTCCACTGTGTTTTTGTGACAAAACTGGAGATTTAAATATGCATAGGATTATTTTCTCTCTGATTATTGGTTTTTTATTTGTTTTCAGCTTCTCTGTCAGGCACCAATCTTGACACCATTTACATTTATTCTCATGAGGCTACAGCACAGTTTATGTCCGATTATGAAGAGAATTATAATGGTTTTAATGCAACCTACACTGCATTTAATGCGAGTGAACTAAACAGTAAGTGTTCTTTGTGTGTGTTGTGTGTGTTTGTTCTCCCAAAAGTTTGGTGAATCTGAATTTTCAGTTTTACAAATTGGAGATGAAAAGGGAAGCAGCATTTTCTGGCCCTCAATCCACTAACTGGATCCTTTTTGAAAAATTTCATATTGTTTTGAAGAATAAAAAAATTATTTCAAAAAAGCTATTCACAGGTTTATAGGCCTGTATCTTGCAATAGAGTGATGTCTGACAAAGCTCACCTCTTTAAAAATAATTATGCCCATACTTCCATCAGTTTCTTCTCAGACAGTTTGTTCACTGATCAACACCATGAAATCATTGACCATAATATCTTTATTAAAAAAAAAATCAGAAAAAAATTTAGGAATAACATCCAGGGAAATACATATATTTATGTATTTATGCCATTCAGTCAATAGGCATTAGGAAAAGTCTGGATGCAATAAATCTACAGTGACAACAAAATGCAGAATATAAATCATGCTTTGATAATTGGACAAGGGAAGGCTGCTTCAGCTGCTAAATTTTGAGCAGGGTATGAGCAGGGGATGTGGCTGGGGTGGGATATGTGCAGGAAACATCCAGAGCAACAGCAATCATGCTCCTGTCGTGTGGAAGCCCTGCCTGACCTCTGTTTCAAGGCACTGTGGACAGACACTGAAAGATCATGAGAACAAAAGTGATGAGGAGGCTGCAGCAAGGACATGTGAACAAAAAAAGAGCAAATGAGAAGAAGGAAAGGGCATCCCAGGGGCCTGGAGCACAGCACTCAGCTCTAATGGCGAGCTCTTTCTGCAGGAGTAATCCAGGCCTTGGCAAAGGAAAGAGGAAGAGAAAGATGAGAAGATTGGTGAATGAGTATAAGAGTGTGTGGGGCCATCCTTCAAAAATAGTATTTTGTTAACATGTACGAATAACACATTTATTTGAGTAATTCTCTTGCATTGCAGAAAGTGGAAATTGAGTCACTGTGGACTAGTTTATAAACATATTTAAAAATTTATATTGTTCATACTCATTCTTGTGTAATTCTGAGAAAATACTTATCATCTCTGTCATCTTTTATTTACTAGTTGTTCTTATTCACAGATTATGAGAAAATCAACTGCACTTTTGAAGATGGCTTTTGTTACTGGATACAAGATTTAGATGATGATTCAGACTGGGAGAGGGTTCAGGGTCCTACCTTTCCCCTGATGAGTGGTCCTGAGTTTGATCATACATTTGGCAACTTGTCAGGTAAGATAAAAATAAAAGTGGTTTGAAGATTAAAGGAAAAACTTAATTTAGTTTATATCATTGCATAATGGATTCTTCATAGTGGTATTACTAGGATGACATTTTCTTCTGCCATAAAAATGAGTCAGGGCTACCAGACAAAACATTTTATGTTACTGATGGCCATCT
This sequence comes from Malurus cyaneus samueli, assembly GCA_009741485.1. NCBI lineage: Eukaryota > Metazoa > Chordata > Aves > Passeriformes > Maluridae > Malurus > Malurus cyaneus. Next base: position 103,771,849 of record CM019214.1, on the reverse strand, counting down.
TGTGGAATATAACAAAACTAAAGGAAGAAATAAAGAAAAAAGTAAAATTATTAAAGTGTGAGATACTGAAAATTATCAATGCTATTACTGCACCAAAATACCTTATCTGAGAAAGGAATTTCTATTATGAAAAAATGTTATAGATCAAAACCCTGCTTGCTTAACTTGAGGGAAAACATGTATTTGCATATTAGGGAAATCACTTCTATTTCATCCCTCTCTACTGCTGGCATTCTCATGGATGTCACAAAATAATTCTGATTTAAATAAATTTGACTTGCAGTGGGGCATTTATGTCCCCAGTTACTTCACAGCAAGCAGACCAACTGTGTCAAACACACAAATACTCCAGTAACTGCTACAGCCAAATAATTGGAAGAGTGGTCATATCAAAAGTGGAGTTTATTTGAAGAGACAATACTGAGAGGAATCAGATTTTGAGTGTGTCATGAATCTTTATCCCAGAAGTAAACCCCATAAGTTTTTTTCTGCTTCAACAATAAAACCAAATGATCACTTTCTCAGCTGATTTGTCAGTCCAGCTAAAACCAGATAAAACCTAAACTGAATTTTGCAATGGTTATATGTATTCTATGAAAGACTCACATAAAACTTACTCAGTGACAAATAACTGGGAAAATTGCAAATTATTCTGAAAGGAGTTACTCCTGGGAAAAGAGAAATAGTAATCTGCACTTTATCAGACAGAGATTATTCACCCCTCTCTGAATAAATGCACATTTTCTAAACAATCTTCAGAACAGTTATTTGTCTTCCCACTTGGCTCCCAGAATGCAAATCAGATAATAGAACATAAACTTCAACAAAACACTTGACAGTGATTTCTCTCTCTCCTGAAACTGTTAATCTATTTTAGGTGCTCTCTGTTTCCCTGTGCCAAGTTCAAGCTGACATATGTAATGTCCATATGTGTAATGTTACTATTAATTGCATATTTAAATTTCTGTGGCCTGCATTTTGAGTAAAAATGTGAATTGCATCATTAATATCGAGCTATTACAAACATTCAGTGGATTTCTATTTTTTCTTTTCTGCCCTTGAAGAGTAGAGGACTTAATACACATCCAACAGCAGATTCTGAATGGTCAGAGAATTGATGAAACAAAGATAGAGAACTGTCACTTTTGACTAAATTAAGGTCTTTTTCTTAAAACTGCACACCATGTAGGGTTTATTGCATTCTTTTTAAGTCAACACATGAAATCAAAAACCTGGTTCAGATTTCTGACTAATTTTCAGGTATTTTAACCCCCCACATGAAACAGCGAGATAATCTGGAAGTACAAATAACATGTACATAATTTAAATTATATTATTACATTTATTTGCAAATTCTATTAATATAACATTTGTATGTATTAGATAGATAGAATAAAATCTGAGATTTCACCCATTATTGGAAAAAAAAATAATTTTATTTTAGATTTGTCTAAGTTTGCATTTCTTGTGACAAATCCCAATGCTTCTGTGGCCTCAAATGGCAATAAGTAGTCCAAATTCCAGCTGCAACAAATAATGTCAGAAAGCTGTAGCTCATTTCACAAAAAAAAAAAAAAAAAAAAAAAAAAGGAAAAAGGAGTTTTTTGTTTGTTTGTAGTGCTTCACCTTGCTATAAAAGATTCTCGTCATTCTATCATTCTCTCAACACACAATTCATATTTCCCACTTTTATGTGGATACAAATGATGAAAATGTCAGGAAATTCTTCTGCAAAATCACAAGCAATATCAAACAGGAATATATTTTTATAAACCAAGTAGAATTGTTGCCTTCACTTAATACAAGGCATATTTCCCACTGACTTGAAAAGGAATAGTTTCCCATTGCTCATCTAATTCTGACAAGTATTCAAGAAGCTTAAAAACTCAGTTTTATATGTCATTGACTAATGAATAAAACTTGGGATAACATTCACATTTACTGTGTCAGGAATCTTCCAAATCATGCAATGCTTTGGAAGTGAAGTCTCATACATGGCTTGATGTTATTCTAAATGTAAAAACTATAAAAAACATAAAAATGTCATTAAAAAGGGAAAAAAAAAAAAAAGTTCTTCTCTCCTGGCTAAAGCGTGCTCCTTATCTTGCAGGATTTTATATTTCAACACCCATTGGACTAGGATTCCCGGAAGAGCGAGTCCGGATTCTGAGTTTGCCTTTGGTCCCTTCAGACGCGTATTGTCTAAGCTTTTGGTATTATTGCATAATTCCTAAACCTATATTTTTTTTAAGAATAAACCCAAAGAGCTTTCTTTAAGGAAATATTCCTTAATAAGGAATATTAATCCAAGGCAGTGTGCCAGCAACACCAGCCTGGTTCTGTTTGGATTTCCAAGATCAGTTTCAATCCCAGGCCTGAAACTTTAACTCATTTATAGTTTTGACTCTTACAGTTAGCTTTAATGTGAAATTTTTCACACTGTATCCAATACTTATTTCTATGCAAAAACTATATTGAGAATCCCTGAAATGTTTTTTGTCATGAAGCATAACTAGGCCTCTACAATTCCTAGTGTAATTTAAACATAAGATTAATTTTATTTTCATGCTCGCTTCAAGTTAATCTTAATTTTATAAAACATTATAAAATAAAAAGAGTGACATTTTTTTCATGGAATTGGACTTTTTTTTAATAATGCCAAAATTTCTTTTATATTTTCCCCCTGCAGGTATTTCATGTACAGTACTAACGTTTACCGTTTAAGAGTCAGCATAAGTGATGAGCATGGCCAGGAACAGATAATCTTCGAGAAAGAAGGAAACTACGGAAACATCTGGAATTATGGACAAGTAACTCTAAATGAAACAACTGATTTTAAGGTTTGTTAAACTGCTTTTTTTTCTTTTCATTTATTTTTGCTAAACTGGTATCAGTTTTCTGAGGAATGAACCTCAAGTTCCACAGCTCCTAACATTATAATTAGTATCATTTATTTGATAACATTTAATGCATGCCATCAAATGAATATTAGCATACAGAACACTGGAATCCTCATTTAAATTCTCACACGCCCTTTTCCCTACCCTGGAATTTAAAGCAGTAATTTTCAGAAAACAGAAAACCTGATCATTGTCAAGGAACACTGAATGCTATCACGAGAGCCTTCCACAAAACAAGAGTGTTCAAAGACAATCAAAATCTCCTGTGGAATATAAAATCTCAATAGTGAGGATAATGTGAAGCGCTTAGCCGAGGGTTTTCACAAATTACTTAGAGATTAATCCACAAAAGTCTGTTGCAGGTGGAAGGGGTGTTGCCACCACATGGTTAAAAACTGACCTGATTTTTCTGTAAACAAAAGGAGGAGATTTATTCCAGACAATTCTTTCAGCATCTCTCTTTCAAAGAAAAACAATTTCTTTTTATAGGTATTTGGGATGGTTTGCCCTGCTACAGTAATTTTGATTTATTTCTGGCAAGCACTGCCAGAATGATGCATTTAACATCTGAGGGAATAAATACATCGTGACCTGGCTGCATCAGATTTCCAGGAAATATGTAACTACATGGGATCTCAAAAAGATTGCTATACCTAACTGTACTTCACCAGTATTAATTCCTTGTTTCCAGGATTACTTTAAATATGTCAATATTAAAGCACAGTAAAGGACAAACGAGATTAATTCCAGTTTTTCATGCCATTAGTTCAGGAGAAGTTTGGGCTGATGAGCAGTACAGGATTTGTTTTGAAAATTACATGGATTTGCATGTAAAAAGGAAAAAGGAAAAATCACATTCATAATTTATATGAAGAAGCTACTACATTCTTTAGAATGGTCCAGTCAGTTTGCATTTTGCTGTTTTGTTTTGTGAGGAGTTCTGTCTCCTTTCCCTGAGTGTAGCACCAGTGTAGATTACAGCGGAAATAAGAGCATTCAAGAAAAGACAGAATGGCATGGCACAGGAAGCTGAAAATAGTTCATTAAATTATAAAATTCTAATTTATTTCTTTTTCCTGAACTTCAGGTTATTTTTGATGCCTTTAAAAGACGTGGTCCCAGTGACATTGCTGTGGATGACATTGGCCTGACAAAGGGGAAATGTGATGACAGTAATTATGTGGAGCCGACTGTGAGGCCAACTGTTGCTACCACCCCTTTGGTTCCTAGTAAGTAAACCTTAAATCACAGCTGGTTTCCTATCACTGTATTTGTGGGTGAGTGGGTCAGAATTTTCAACTTTCAGTTTTATAAAAACCTCTCTTCAGCACTCTAAGGTTATCTTCAGGATAGCATAATATGATTGAGCACTATCCCTCACCAGACAGGTTGTCTAGCTTGATCCAGACCTTCCCAACAGCAGAGTCATTTAGAGGGAAGCACAGAGGTTTAAGCATCCTCTTTAAACATTCCAGTTTCACAGAGCTAGTCAGGAAAATCTCTCAGAGAAAAATATGAGAAAACAGTAACCACGATTATTAATCTGGAAAATGACATTAAACAAGTCCAGGCATATTCAAAGTAAACCCAATACAAACAAAAAAAAACCTTTTGGGAAAATCACTAAAATATCTGATAGTGCTTGCTTTGTAATTTATTCTGAAAGAGGATGAAATTTGGGGGGAAAAGATTTCTGCAAAAGACTTATTCACACGTGGCTTCAAATCATTAAAACAAACACTGAGAATGTTCCAGGACAGCTTTTTTTAGATTTACTGTGCCTTTCAAAGCACAGCCAGTTGCTCTCTTGGCAGCATATAGTGAATAAAAATGGTCTAAAATTAAAATTATAGTAAGACACTGTTTGCACTGTATTCATGTTGAAAAACTGTACACTAGTGTTGTCATTCTATAAAATCTGCCACCTCCAAATCGACTGCATCAGGACAGTTAATAAAACAAAACCTTCTAAATATAAAAGTAAAATGCAATTTTAGAGCTCCATCATGAGACACAAGGAGGTACAGTTCAAAAAAGTGTGTCCGTCACCAAAATTAAATTTTAATAATAGTGGTAATTTCAGTCATAGTTTCCCAAAATGAGTTTTGGAATTTAATTGCAGTTTTTATTAAAGTAATTTTGTGGAGAGATGCTGATGTCTGGCCCCTCCAGCCATCCTTCTGGTGTTGTGGGTAAACACACCTCACCAGTTAGCACCAGAATAATGATTAGTGGTAGAACAGCCCAGTGGTAAATGGTAGCTGAGTGCTCCCGGAAAACACCAAAGAAATATCAAACTATAAATTCCTACCCAAAACATGGTGATAAAATTGTAGTATTCAAGAAAAGGACATGGTATTACAGCTTATAACTCCTTATGAAAGAGGTTACAGGGATCCATGATCCAAAAGGACAGTGTAAGCCATTGCTGGGGAAAAAAAATAACTTGTTTTCATGGCTTTGTTGGGATATCCTACTACATGCTGTCACCTGATGAAAATAAGTGATTCTTATCAATCATCTTCAAAGAGCTATGAAATGCTTTGATGAATGTGTACAAGCTTACTAACATTAATGGTTTCACTACAAATGTCATGTCCATAAATAAGACATAAAAGAATTTGAGCTGAATCAATCCCTTTTACTACAATTAGAGCTTCAGTACAAGTCACTGGCACCATTCACAGTGCCAAAAAAGCTCCTTTAAATGTAAAAAAATGTTTTTGATGGTGACATAGGGAAGTCAGATTTGCTTTTGTCTTTAGCACAAGACTGTCAGCTCACACTTTCATCTAAAACAAAGATTGCTTTCATCTTCATGTTAATTTATAACCTGCCTTTTAACACAAACAGCAGTGTGGAAATGGCAATGTAGATTCCACACTTAATATGTGTAATATTATATTAATCAATATAAACTGAAGTTTTGGCCAAAGCACAGAGGAATTTATTGGTGATTAGGTCATATATAATTTCTGAAGTGTTGAGAAAATCATCTGTTGTGCTCAACCAAGATTGTTGGTAGTGATTACTATTTGGTTCTCTAGTGAGTAAGAGCTGTATGAAGAACTCCATGAGAATTTGTGTTTAATGGACACAGGAAATTTTTAAAAACCTTCCTCAAGACATGAGTAAATTTAATTTCTTCTCTAATTTTTACATGGAAGAAAAATATTGTTACTAGTCAAGACCAGAGCAGATTTGACATGTCATAATGTTCCATTAAAATAGCCAACTTTATATTTTGTTCATGGTATTTATAGAAAATAATCCTTATTGTGACTCATATGGCTGAAAATATTTATATATACATAATATACTTATTAGTCAGGGCCAGAGTGTTAACAATTCCTTTTCCATTTCGAGAGTTTGGCTTTTTGTGTCATGAATGATTTGGTGAAATTTAAAGTTCTAGAAGATGGTTGTCTTGAGGAACTTTTATTTTTATTTATTTATTTATTTGAGCTTCTTGCCAGTGGGATTCAGTGGCCAAACTTGGTAGGACTTGTAGATTATGTGCTCTCAACCAAGTGGCTCTGAGTGTGAGATACTGTCAGACATCATGGTATGCAAAATTTGAGCCCTAAGGGATAGAGAGGAGAGAGTTAAAGTTTAGCCAAAGTCTGAGAATTTAAAAAAAAAATAAAATAATAATAATCCAAAGAATAAAACATCAAAAATAACCAAAATAAAGAAGGTAAAGCTATTTTGCCTTAATCACTATTTCCTGCAGCAAGTAGAGGAGCACTGTTCTTTTTTTAATAAATTAAAAACAAGAAACAAATGTGGGAAAACACCAAAGTTCATTCTGATGGTTCATTCAGCCATTCTGATGGCTTATATGAAAATAAATAATATTTCTCAATAACAAGTAAAGCTTTTGAACATGAAGCTGACATACTGGGGCTGTAAACCACTATGAAAATGATACATTTAAGTAGATCATTGAATATATAAAATACAGTTAGTTATGTATATATCAAGTACAGTTAGCTATGTCTGTACATGTGAGTGCATGAATATGTGTGTACATATACCTGCAAGACTTGCTTTTAAAAGAAATTTTATTAATTTTTACCAGTAACTACATATAAATATTTATGGCAAAGACTTTTGCTATTAGAACAGTTAAGGAAAAAGTAGATGGCTGCTTTTATCATTTACAAAGTTTAGCTATACAAGTTTTCGGGGTCCTGATGAAAACAAAGCAACAGTAAAAGGAGTTTGGGGTTTTTTGCTGTAAGTTTATTACTAGATCGCTGATGCTGCAGGAATAATTTCTCCACTGAAGGGTGGCCAGTGAAGGGTCCCCATTGGAAGGGGCCACCCAGGGATGTGGGGGAGTCACCACTCCTGGAGGTGCTCTGGAGACAGCTCTACGGGGTACTCAGTGTATGGTTGACAAGGGTGACAAGGTCCTGTTGAGCAATCAAAGGTTGGACTCAGTGATCTCCCTCTCAACCTTAATGATTCTGTAATTCTAAGATTGATCAAATAACAAGAAAGGCATACCAAAAAAGTGCATAAATTGATTATATTCTGGGGCTTCTTACTCTTGACATTTCCCAGCTTTTTTACTACCATGCTAGAAAATAGACTGATGACTGTATCACATTCTTGTCTTGATATTTCTGTCCTGTGCACAGCTTGCAGACCAATTACCATGAAAATCACTTTTACAAACTATCATTGTTACCACAGATTGAGGAAGTAAGACAGTAGGTTAATTATGTCCTTGAAATGTTTTCTTTTTCAGCTGACTGTGGAGGGCCGGTTGAACTCTGGGAGCCAAACAATACATTCAGCTCTGCAAACTTTCCAAACAATTACCCTAACTTAGCTTCTTGTAAGTCATTCTTTTCCAAATCTTCAGGAGAACTTTAACCATATAAAAATAGAGATACTAAATCTTCTTTTCCAACTCAGACGCTGTCAAAAACAACAACAAAAAATATCTAAGCTATATACAGTGGGATCTTTAAACTGCATTCTATATGGTACTGAGCAGAAGCTAGGGAAACATGCACCACTTGATTAAAAAGTGATGAAGGCAAACATAATCCCATGGAATGGGTCCAGACAGGCCAATTCCATCCTGATTATTATGTCAGATATCTTTATGTCAATGCAGAGACATATAAGGTGATGAAAGTACCCATTTTACCATAACCTGGTGTATTTGCCAGGTTAATATCATCACTTCTTCTGTTAAAAAGCTCAGATTTTCTAGAGGCAAAGAGTAAATGCATGCATTTTGGAAGGAATCCTCTCTTTATTGAATGTTTCTTAACATATGAGTGAGAAGAAATTGCTATTCTATTTATGCTGTTTGATTTAAATTAAGTTAGAGCTGGCAAAAAAAAATGAGTGCTTCAAGGTGGTCCACTGTGTGCTGTTGATGGAAAAAGCAAGGAAAAGAACTTTTTCATTGCTTCTTAATGACATTTTAATTATTTATTCATTCTTGGGGAATTGTGTTGGGATGGTAATCATAGGAGTTGTCATTTTGTGTTTCTGTTCCGCTTGAGATGTGGCTCACATTTCCAGTTTTCATTTCGCAAGTTCCCAAATGAGACTTCTACTAGTGAGAAAATACTTTTCACTACATGAAAATATTTTAAATTAGTTGGTTTTTTAAAAATTTCTTTACAAGATTTCTGTAGCATCCGTGCTTAGATAGCTTAAACATGAGAAAGCATAGGTCAAACAGAAACATAGAGCTATTTTAACTTGAAATACAGGCTTCTGTGACTGATTACAAAAATTATCTTTCTATCAAACGAGACTTAAGTGACAACACTATTTGTCACTGTCACAGAAAAGAACAAGCTTTACTAATTTAAGGAAACTCACAGCTGACATGAATGATTAAAACAACATGTGTAAAAAAACCACACATGTAAAACCACACTTAGTTTTCAAAAGTGTTTCAAGAATGAGAATCTATTGGATCTTGACAGTTTCTAAATATAAGATTTAAATTTCTTAACCTCTTGAGTGACTATCAATAATTTAGGAGATATTTTTTCCCCCAAAACACTTCAACATGAAAATGACACAGTAAGTGTAATTACTGAAAATGTGATTTATGTGTTACTGTTTTCTAGGTGTGTGGTACTTGAATGCTGAAAATGGAAAAAACATCCAACTTCACTTCCAGGTTTTTGATCTGGAAAGCATTTATGATGTGGTTGAAATCAGAGATGGCAGAGGACCAGATTCCCTACTTTTGGGCAAGTAGCAGCAGTGGGTGCTAAAGTGAATGTAATCAGGCAGCGGGAGCAAAGCGATGGATATAATATAAAGGGAATTAAATTCCTCTCATTTCGTTAGCATTTTGGGGGCCTCAGAAATTCAGAGGAAAAATTGAGAAACCACACTGTAGGTGAGATCCCATTTCCAAAACATTTGCACACACTCAGTTCTCCTTGGAATCTGTGAGAAATCAGCTTCTCAGTAAATCAGGTTGTTTATGTGTGAGGAACAACAGAAGGATTAATCTCTGAGTTGAGCCTTATTGTCCTGTGCTGATTAGCAAAGCTGGTGTAGGGCTCTGAGCATTGCAAACTGACAGCAGCTGGGTTTGGGATAGCCACTGTGGTGGCAGCATTTGGTTTTGAACCCAGAAACACTTTGAAATACATCTGAACAAAATAAATTGACTGTGCTTGTGTTTTCCTGGGGGATAGCTGTCTACACAGAGAAGGGCCCGCTGCCAGATGTCTTCTCTACAACAAACCAGATGACAGTGATCCTCAGGACGGACAAGTCTGCCACGGGGAAGGGATTTCTTGCAAACTTTACCACTGGATACCATCTCAGTAAGCATCTGAACTTTGTGTTTCAGTGGTTATAGCATTGGTAAAATGCATTTTGAAAAATGTGGAGAGTGCAAAGTGGCTCTGAGAGCTTGCTCAGTAGAAATACGCAAATGTTAAAGAGAAAAAGGCTGGTTAGTCATCTGTACTTAATAGTTCCTGGCATGAAAAATGATGAGTTTGTTTCATTAGCGTGATTGGAGCAATGTCTCCAATCACATATCATGTGAAATTCTGTGGTTTTATATAAAAGATCAACTCAGTCTTTTTAACCAAAATATTTGACCAAAATAATTTCAGCTATTAAGAGGGCATATACTAACGATTCCCTACAAAAGCCCCAGGAAAAAAAAAAAAAAAACCATCACTTTGTGATTTATTTCAGGGTGTCATTAATGTATGTTTAAATGCATTTGTAAAATATTTATTATTTGTAACATTCACTAGAAGAGAAAACTGCATGGTAAATCTGATTAATATTTGCAATAAGGTCCTTCTTGCTTCTTTCAAAGTTGGTCTTTAGTGTGTGAATCATCTAAGAACTAGTCTCTTAAATATTTGGACAGCAGTGTCTCTGGTCCCAGCCAAACCCCTTCTGAAAGGCTCTTGATTTCCTTGGTGTCTGCAATTAGACCTGTCACTCATAATTCAGCAATCAACTCGCCAAAAATATGCAAAATGAAGCCTAATGCAAATTACATGGAACTGTAATATGCTTAGCAGGACAAATAATTACACTAACTCTAGGCCAAATCTTGACAGAATTAATTAGAGAGTTTGTGTTACTTCTGTGGCAGTCTGACAGGACTAGAGAAAAGCAGAAAAAGAAAAAGCAGTATGTATTGAGAGATGTGTGAAGAACCATTCACTTACAGGAACAGAAAGTCATCAAGGATCTGGGCTCTTGTTCTTATTTTAATTATCAGAAAACACAAGTGTCTCCCAGCTTAATTAGCCAGCTGCTCATTTTTCATGGATTTAGAGTAATAAAAATATTAATTTTCTAAATATTTTTTAAAAACTTCCCCATTGGTCTACATTTGTAAAATTAACTCTGTATAGTCCCCTTGTGCAACAATGAGAGGGGGTTTTTTATGTATTTATGACAATTTTGCTGCTTCTTGGTCTGCCTTGTCTATCACATTTGTTCAGTCCAACAACACTCTGCCTTTATTTTCTTTTTAAGCTGGTTCAGCACCTTTGCTGAGCCAGCCTTGCCCATATTTTGTAAAATGAAAATTAAGCTTAGCAAGGCAGAATTCTCAGAGTGGCCGTTGCCAGTTCTGGTTAAATATATTAAAAAGCTTCCCTTTGAAAATGAATTATGCTTATTCATGATCTTTGCAGCCAAAAGACAAAGAATAATATCATTAGCATGCAGGCCTAAGAATAAAAGGATCATCAGTAAATAAATTAACTTTACAAGAAAAGCAGCTTTTTCTTTGTATTTTATTTTTTCCATGAAATATTGGGTTTTTACAAAAAAATAAGAATAACTTGAACAGAAATCATTTTTGCCAGTATGTAATACTATAAAAATCCTCACTAAGTAAGAACTAAGTTCTATGGAGTATCTGTCAATATCTGTCATTATTTATGGAAATGGAATGTTGAGAAAAATTGGTCCAGGCCTTTTACAAACCATATTATTCTGTTCCATTTGGTACAGGCCATGCTGATTGATGAATGAATCATTTTATAAGAATACTAAAAATTCACAAGTAAAGCAATTATCTTGCTTTAAAGAAGACTTCTAGATAATTAGAAGTTTAAGTCAGTAAGCCCAGGAAGGTAAAATAAAACAATTTTTGGATAAAATTTAGGTTTATGGCTGTATATTCCCTGTAAACAAATGAAGCTATTAAAAATAAACTTTGGCCATGGAATGAATTTTAACTTTACATTTATTCACTCCCTCATTTGCTTTTAACTCATTCTGAAGTCACTTAATTCTACTTTCAAGAATGCTTTCCTCATTTATTCCTTTTATCTCTTCCACTTTTCCTCACAAACAGGTTTCGGAAGGAGACTCTTGGCTCTCATTGCCTCTTTGCTTGTATGCTTGATTTGACATAATTTAAAGTCTCTAAAATTTGTGAAATGTTGAACATTTGAAAATTGAAATCGTGAGTCATTTTTGACAGGATTTGACTTCTCACTCTTGTGTTCATCATTTGCAATAGAAGAACACCAGTCACTGAGCAATCCTAACTTGAGTAGAACTACAAGACAGAGTACCATAGATTTTCTTCTTAATTAGCTTCTGTTTGTCTGAAAATTGTCTTTATTTTGAAAGTGATGGATGGAAATGGAAAAGGAAATCAAAGGTTCTGCATAATGCCTACACAACTATCTACATGTGAACTGTAAGATCTCCTGTGAACATCCACCTTCTTCATAATTATGGATTAATTTTCCTCTCTTGTTCCCCTTCAGGGCCTTGCTCCATTGATGAGCATCAGTGTGGCAATGGGAAATGCATCCCACTGCAGAACCTGTGTGACAGCAATCCCCAGTGTGAAGATGGCTCTGATGAAGCAAAGTGCAGTAAGGTTTCATTCCTACAAAGAGATCCTATAATCATTTAGGCTGGGAAAGACCTTTAAGATCATCAAGTCCCACCATTACCACAACACTGCTACATTCACCACTGAATCACGTCCCTCAGGGCCATGTCTGCACAACTTTTAAATCCCTCCACGGGTGACTCCACCATTTCACTGGGCAGTCTGTCCCAATGCTTGACAACATGTTTCATGAAGAAATTTTTCCTAGTATCCAACCTAAGCCATGCATATTTGTCAGAAATTGCCTGGAAAAACAGCCACACAATCTCAGCTAGTGTAGAACTCTGCAGATGCCACGCAAATTTACACAGCAGTATCTGATGAGTTTGTCAGGGCCAGGAAAACAATCACTTTTCTGAGATAGTGTATGGAATCAGGTGAAGAACACTGGAAAAGGTAGGAAGCTCCTCTGTGCTGAAAACTATAGTTGCTTAGAGTGGCCTCAAAATTAAATGAAAATTCAACATTATGCCTTCCTTCTGTATCCATTTCGTATTTCCACATTCTAAGGTTTTTGCTGTAATTAATTTGAGCTTCCCAGCAGTATAAATTCTGCAGTGCGGGGTAGAGAATAAATGTGTTCTTGATGGAAATTCCCAAATAATTTTGCAAGTGTGGAGCCAAACACATGGCACTCTCCAGCCCACCTGGGCTCCATAGCATGAAAGGGTGGCACAGCTTCAAAAGCAGCATCCACTTTTCACTGCTGTTCCCCAGTCCTCTGGTAAAGTGTTTCTTTCCAAAATGTATAGTGCATTAATTCATTTCACATAGCAGGGAAAGAAGATTCTCTAAACTAATATTTTAAATGTAAAACTAATGGTAATATCATGTTTGGCCTACCATAGGAGTTAAACTGCTGTTTTCTGACAATCTGCTTTGGAGCACTAATGGAAGACTTAAAAGGGAAATTTAAGCTCAGTACAATTGCTTTCTTTTAAAGAGATCTACTTTGGATAAAATATGTTCTTAAGTGTGCACTGACATTCCAGACTGATTTCAACACTTTTTACATGGATATATATAAAAATATACATGGCATATATAAATACATGCAGATAGATAGATAGACAGATAGATGATTGATAGACAGATGATTGATAGATAGATTGATGTCTGAAAACACAGATTCCCTCTTCAAATTAGTGCCATTGACTATTTTGTTGCAAACATATTCCTCCTTTTAAATGTATGGAATAAAATTCCTTTCAGTTTCCTCTTAAGCAAAGAGAACTTGAATGTTCTTTTTCCAGTCATTGCTAAAAAAGATCTGAACATGGTAATCGCCACCTACATTAACACGATGTACATTTCCCCAATGATTTATTTTGCCACTGATTGTCTGTTACTTCATAACAAACCACCTCACATGAAAAGCTTGGGAGATTTGTTTCCAAAAGCTCATTTAATCCAAACTTTGGCTGAATCAACCTATGGCTTTAAATGAAAATTCAATTAGAAATTCTCATTGGGTCTTTCCAGTGTCCAAAACCCTTGCTCATTTTCCTGACACCAATTTCAATTTCTTATCAGAAGTGGCAATTTGAACTAGACAAACTGTCTTTTCAAACACCCCAACTTCTGAAACTTCCAGGGACTGCAAAGAAAAGGCAAAATTCTAAAATATATTATGTTTGAATTAGGCAGTTTTTAAATGCAAATGGCTCTTTTATTCTTTATCAAGAATGTTTTTGGAGAAAATCATGGATCTGACAAAAAGAAAGGAAAAAGAATTAAAGTTCAAGTAAAAGAAAGGTGTGAAAAGTAATTTGAAGAAATGTTGCAGTGCATACAGGCCTGAGATATTTAGGACTGCTTCAAAATTTAATTAAATTTTGTCTGAGATCTGCCATTAATTCATCACTGTATATCACTTGTTTCATTCATGCACTCCAGGTGTCACAGAGACATTTTGAAAATCTAAATTTTTTATTTGCTATAGTGGGTACACTTTATGAGAGCATTTTGGTGGAAAAAATGTTTTCTGGACAAGTATGATTTTTTTAAAGATACATATTTTGGTAACCAGTAAATTTCACTGTATTGCATGCATTACTTCACAATGGTAATACCTGTTATCTGCCTGAAACACGGCTGTAGTTCCTAAGAGATATGTGAGACTGTTGACCTTCTTATTATACATATTTTTAATCTTATATAATAAAATTCTTATTTTATATACATGTGCATATATGAGGTTCTGTTGGCCTTATGGCCCAGCTTCCTTAGTCATTATGCCAATAGCATAAGATTTTTTACCAATAAGTTAATGAGTTTCTGAATTTTTGTTCTGAATATTTCTTTTTGGGAAAAGATTCTATAGAAGGATTGGTTTTCAGTGAGCTTTTATAATTAGTGTGAGTGTTTTAACTAAAGGTACAGTAAAAACTCATATCAATTGCATCTGGGAAGCCCATTTTTTTCTGTCAGCTCTCATTTTAACCTTATTTCCAGTCAGTATTACTGAGCATCATTGAGCTAAAGTTTCACACACTATTTGGAAATTATATAATGCTGAGTAAGAAAAAAAAAACATTGGCTAGAGTTGATGAAAAATGTACTGTTTTTTGTCTATTTCTGAGACATTTGAAAAATAGAAGGTATGAAATTCTCCTGTGGCAGAAATACAGGAAACAGCAATAGCATTATCTTCCTGTGAGAACACAACATCTTGAAGATGCTGGGTTTATTACCAATGTAATGCTTCATTGGCAATAATAAATCTCTTTATATAACATTTCTGTTTGCTTGTGGTGGGGGAGGAATGTGGTTTGCCACCTATCTCAAATGCTTCTGCACATTTTGTTTTCCAGTGAGATTTCTTAATGGCTCTCTGAGCACTGAAGGGTTGGTGCAGGCCAGGATTGGGAAGCTGTGGCATCTGGCATGTGCAGATGATTGGAATGCAGAGATTTCAGACAGCGTTTGCCAGCTGTTGGGATTGGGGTGAGTGATAAATATTCATTGTCCTTGTAACCTGTTTGCAGATTTGTTGAGTGTATATTGGCATTTCCCCCCTCATTTTACTGGTGCTTTTTCTCCAAAAAAAAAAGGAAAATGTGTTTGTCCCTGTCAAGTGGAGTGCTTGGTGTGCCAATAGATTTGGAATTGTGGCAAACTCTGTTTTGACAGTGTTCAGTGCAGGATTGACGACTCCAAACACGGCAGATCGGGCATGAGGACAATATTGGAGATTACTGGGAGAGGGATGTGGGTGCAGCAGACTTTTCATCACTTCGTGCCATCATTTACATCTTCACTTCCATTACAGTGGCTCAAGAGCAAAGCTGGAGCAAACAGCAGCCTTGGCTGCTCTGCTTTCACAATGCTCTGCATTCCAAGTAAAGATAATCCCTGGGATATTCTGCTGCTGGGCTCCCAGTGCATTTCATACCTGTCATTAGACCTGAGCTGATGGGAGAGGAAATCTAATTTCTCTTGAGGCAGACAGAGCAGGGAGGGGGAGGGAAGTATTTGACTGAAAAATAGATTTGGCTTTAGTCACTGTTCGGGAGAATTTTCAGGAAAACAGTGGGAATTGTTGAATGCAGGGTGTTGCTTTTTTCAATCTATGGTAAAATTTATGGCCTAAATTCTGGCCTTACTTACATCATGTGCTACTACAGTGCCATGCACTGAATAATAATTAGCTTTCCTACAGTGCTGGGGGTTTAGGAAATGCCACTCACCCAGCTAATAATCAAATTAAATTCTAAGCTTGCAATTCATTATTTTGGCTTCTGACCAAACAAAGATGCCTACAAATGCCCTTCTGATAAATTAATTGTAGCAATCATAGAGGTAGAATGACTTAGAAAAATATCCAAGTGTTATTTCAAAAAGGTTTCTAATTGGATGAATGTGTACCAGCTTTTTGGAGTTTTTAACTTTTTTTCCTTTGGGTAGGTATTCAGTTTACATAAATATCAGATAGCTACATGCACAAATCCTGACTGCAATGTATGCATGCATGTAAGAACATACAAACTATGCTTAAATGTGCTTCTGGTCAAATATCTCGTTCTGTCATGTAGGCAGTGGCCTTCTTTCTCTGATTCCCCTGCATCCTTTCTCTTTGTAACTTCTGGACAGGAGCAATTTTGTGGTCCATTGATTTAAATGACATTTTTATATTTGGTAGGCTTCAACAAACTTTGTCTTCCATGGTATTATTACCTTTTAAAAATTACTTATGTTTCTGTCCCCATAAAATTCTGCAGCAATATCTTTCAGATTATCTCTATAAACTAGTCAGACACAATTGCTAAAAGAGTTCCTATTAAACTTCCTAGTTATTCCTTTTTAATTCCATTTCTCAGTTTATTACATATTCCCATTGTCAAGAAAAGGTATTTTTAAACCTAAATTGCAACACATTTTTGTAATCTGGGTGCTGCTGCTGTTACTGGTCCTACAGAACAGGGTAAACTTTTAATATGTGTGTGTATGTATATTTATTTGCATATGAATAGGGGGGTGTGTGTGTGTATATATATATATGTGTGTGTTATAATATATAAAATATATTATATAATATATAGATATGATATAGATATAGATATATGATATAGATATAGATATAAAACTCTTGTGAGTATTGCACTATTCTTCTTTCCTTGAATCTCTCTGTAGCAGCACATTTATTAAGTGTCACCATATTTTTTACTAAATGGATGTTTGCAATAACAGGTCCTGAGCAGGCTGTTGCTCATGCTCCTACACTGAATTACAGCCTAGAACCAAGCTTTATTAGAGAGACAGGCTAAAGTTCATCTAGGACAATTTACTTTTACTGTTAATTGCTCATGCATTTGCTAGTCTCATTTGCTGTTTAATTTATGAAAAGGACTGAGCTGATAGGAGTCCTGCGTCATATCCATATTATTTATGTAGCTGGGCTAGAAAGTGCAATGTTCCTCCCACGTTCTAATAAACTGCACGTGTGAATCCTTTTGCCTCCGTTTTTCAAATGTTTTTCTTTTCCATTTGTGATTTGTATCAAACAGGAAGCTGATCTGGAGACATACCTATCTGTGTATCTACAAAATACACCTTGGGCAAATAATTTACAGAACTTCTTAATGAGTCTGGGGTGAAAGATGAACAAATTGATGCTTGTTAGAAACCTGAAAATAATCCTTTGTTCAACTTGCACTTGCAGCTGTGTGCATTTGACAGAATTGCTGAAATCCAAGTGTTATCAGCATCTTATTTCCTGAAACCAAGGAAATCACACACTGGGCTTTTCACCATTCCACTGGTCAGGTGCAAAACAATCCTGTTTCCCTGGGATCAGAGCCAGCTGGGTCTTTGCTGAATTGTACCCAGGAATGGAGGTAGACCTGGCAATTTTGTCAGACCCAAAAGTCATGAACTTGCAACATTCTTTGGAAGGAAATGAGTTCCTGGGAACTCTTCATCATAGAATTTGACTCTGCCTACCCAGTGACCTTTTGCTGTTCTCAGACTGAGAAATGCAGCAGTAGTGACTTTCCCAGCAGGTGGATCACACAGTTCTCCTGGTGGCACAGCAGGGCTGTGGAACACCTCTTTACTCCACACACAGCAGATCTTCAGGCAGATTCCCAGCAGAATGGATTTACTGCACTTGAAGAGAAGAGATGGTACAGGGTGCTCTCTGTGCATTGAACCTGCACAAACGGTTCACTTCTTGCTCCTGAGATATGTAAGGCAAAAAGGGCCAGATGGGAGTAGGCTGTCACCCCAAAAAAGTTAGGCAGTATAACCACAGCTACCTTTTTTTCCCCATGCTTCCTCGAGGGAAGGCAAATATGTTTCATGGATGTATGTTCCAAGCTGGTCATATGAACTATCACAAAGTATAGGATGCAGAAGAGACTATAAAGTTAATCTGGATATGAGCTCTAAATGTCAAAACAAGTTATCCCAATGCTGGCACACAGAATATTTAGTGCCCAAAAAGCCGTTGCTACCAAAAAAAAAGAAAAAAAAAAAGAAGTTAGTCAAAGACTAGATAATCAAAATCAAAATAATTGGCGACCTTTAAATTGACTAAATAACCTTTAAATGTCCCTTCCAAAATTGTAGTTCGGTGATTCTATGAATAGACCCCACTTCAGAGGAACTATCCTGCTCCATAGCAAACATGATACTCTTGACTTATTCCACAGCTTTCATTTCAGCAGATTTATGAGGTGAAACTTAACTTTTTTTTTTTTTTTACTCCATTACATTCTTCATGATACAAAATATAGTTTCATTTCTTTTCTAGACAGTACAGTATAAGTGTAATTTCACCCCTTCAGAAAAGCAAGACTGGTGGTTCAACTACTGCTGCCCTGTTTGACATACTGTTTTAGCTTCATACATTTAAGAACTGGTATTGCAAACCCTTCATTGTGGCACAGAAAAGCCAAAGTTATTTACTGCTGTCAAAATAATTAATTACTGTCTCTTTCAATATTATTATAGCATTATAAATCTTAGAATAAGGTGTAAGACAGGAAGTAAGGGAATCACATTTTAATCTGAATGAGTTTCAAATCTCAAAAATCTGCTAAGTGTTTATTCTACCAGCATAATCATTTCTCCAATATTGATCCAAAATATTGTAATAGGATAGATATCTAAAGATATGCATGTGTCTTTTTGTCCCAGGGATGCAAATATGTCATCATCTGTATTATTCACTGGAGATGGCCCATTTGTCACCATAATCAAAGGAGATAACCACACCCTAACTTTTACAAAAAGGTGAGTACAGTGAGGTTTCTCCCTCATACAAATGGTGGCTTTAAGTGTGATGGTAATTATTTATGCACTAGTATATAGCTTGAATCTTAACTGAAGTCTTTATCTATTTACTGTGGAAATTATAGATATTAGTCTTTTAGCAAAATATTTCTTACCTAGGGATGTCTAAATTAGGACTACCTATTACAGTAGAATTAAGACTGCATATATAATATGTAGAAGAATTAAGATAGAGTGATATTCACCCACGGTTCCAGAGTAGTTGTCACAGTAGGTTCTTTCTGTAACCAGCAGAGAAAAATAAGCACTCCAAAAGATGATCCATCAAGGCCTCTAGAAATGATGAGTCAAACTCTGTAATCCTTTGACTTTATTGCTACAGGCTTTGTACACAGTGAGGATTGCTAAGGCAAGCCATCCACAGACAGATATCTGCACTTAAAAAAACCAGCCCCAGTCAGAAATGTCTCCTGGATTTGCCTCCGCATTTACAAGAGAATTATTAGATGATATGATCCTCAGAATACACTTGATTCTATTCTAACCTTTCTCAGTCCCAATAACAGCCACAGTGATTCTGAAGGGTGCTACAAACTGGTAGTTTCTTGTAGATTAGTGAAAATGTGATATTAGCCCAGGATTATATCCTCAGGAAATTCTGGGATTTACAGTACAATGCCCAAGGAGAAAGGCTTGCCATAATAAATTTAAATATATGTTTAAAAAAAAATAATGACTTCAATTACTGTTTTCTGCTTAAAAGAGGGTTTAATGTATGCATTTTTCTGGAATTCTACCAGAAACACTGAGCTAGAAATTTACTGTCAATTGCTAAAATGCTGAAACCATGTTGAGGACAGAAAGAGTCCATGTTCTTTCAGTTTCCCTTTATAAACTAACCACGTAGTAATAAAGCAGGAGAGATTCCTTAATTTTTATATGGTCTATTATTTTTTTCTGCAGGAAAAAGAAACTAAAAGTAACATTTTATGTTCTATTTATACTCTGTTAACCCCAAACATGTATCATTCTCACTGGTGATGAAAGTACCTTAAAATATTGGAATATGATTGGGGGCTATTTTTCTTCTTTTTCTTGAGCATCTAAACCAGCATTGTCACAGGACATCTTGAAGATCAGAAGTGATTAAAAGATATCTTCTATTAATATCTATTAAACATTAAACAGTGATTAAAGCAGAGGGAAATGGAATAAATTAATTTATCTCAGTTGCATTTCTGTGGCAGAAATAGGTATCTTCTGCCACATTTCATATGAGCAACTGATAGGAATCATTTTGCAGGGTGACACTATTACAGATTCACACACAGTTTTTTGTACATACAATGAATGATAGAAAGATCACACAGATTAGATAATTTAAGCAGCTGAATTTATTAACTGGTAATCTAATTACAAAATGTGTTTCTCACATTGTCTTTGGATTTTATTCAAGTGCATCCACTACTGAAACAAAAGAGGGCACATAAAATAGCGCTTGAAAGCTGCAGTGACAGAGACAGCAAAAGCTACTCTGGTGCCCTTAGGTGATGTGATTTTTGGCAGGATAGCTTTGTGACAGCCCAAAATCCTGCCTTATAGATAGATACATGTGAGCAGATTCCACAGGGACAATGTTTTGCCAGTTCTAAGTGAAGATTATGCTCACAGATATCCTAAGTACTCCAGATTCCTGCCTGGCATGCTGCTCAACTGCTGACACTCTGAATTCACAGAGGAGGATGCTCAACACGCACCTCTGGTGCCTTTTGCCCTCTCCTGCGCTGACCAGGAGGCAGCTGAGAGTTCTTGGGCTGCAGTGCAGGCAAGGAAGTGCTTTTCCTATGGGAGATAGCTTCCCAAAGAGGAAAAAGCAGAGGCCAATGAAGTTGTTTCCACTAAAGCAGCCAGCAAGTACTGGTGGTGGTACAGGCAACCCACTTTACACTGAAAATGTGAAATTATAGGGACAAATCTGATGTGTTGGGTGTTAGTTTGGGTAGTTTATGCATCTACGTATGAGAAAGTGTAGGATCAGAAAAAGAAACTAATATACAGCACCACTGAACACCATTTGAAAGACTCTAAAGGCACCATGGAAAAGGGTGTTTCATTGCTATGAAGTTTATGCAGAAATGATATTGGATTCCCATGGGTTTATGCATTTCTGGCTGTCCTTGATGATTGTCTGGTTATGAGGGGACACACTAATGGTGTCAATAAAGATTTGAATACCAGTTGCAGGAATTGGTTTCCACTTTTAAAATTATAACTTTAAAATTAGGTACTTATCTTGAAGTGGAAAACAAGTGGAAAACAAGGAAAAACAGTGAGACTATTCAGGGCTGAAGGAGTATCTCATCAGTACCCCCCCATAGTGAAGCTTTAATTGGAGAGGAGGAGGGTCTTCAAGCTCCCACTTTATTTCTTGTACCTCTATGCTATTAGGAAATTACTGGGTCCCATCTCACTCATGGCAGACGCCAAATTTTAGAGCAAACAAAATGAGGGATACATCATTCCCTATCATGTTTAAAGTATCCTTCACCCTTTCAATTTTAAAATTAAATGTGGAAATGCATATACTGTCAGACATTGGTTTTCTATTTTCCTCTCATTCACATTTCTGTGTTTACCAGATTTGAATTTCTAGCACACTCACTGTCCCAAGTGCTTCAGATTCATTACAGGCTATGAACATAATCTTGAAACGCCTGGGTATCAGAAATGCTTGAGTAGTTTTGATCTGTGATCTTGTGCTCTTCAGACTCCAGCTTTATATCTCTGCTAAATAACTTCCAACCTATCATATGCAAGTATGTATTTTACAATTGCATTATTAGCTTAGTAAAATAATACAGAGATATCAAACTAACCTCTTAAATTCTTTGGCCACACTGATCTCTAGTGGTCAGGTATTGAAAATATCTCAAAAGCTGGGAAAAAAAACCATAGGCAGCTATAACTTTATTGCAAATCTGTAATGGACAGATGACTCATTTCCTTAAAAAATATGAGCCTACTTTTACTTCAATAACGCAAACCAATTAAGTGCCTATTGAAGAGGAATATATACATTTAATGTTGTAGAGCATATAATGTATATTTATAATTAAAATATAATTTGAACATGTAACA